>CM030359.1:298537827-298872771 GCA_017893485.1 Hemerocallis citrina | reverse complement strand
TTGACACCAATCATAAAAAGCTTGATATATTGGACCACTCAACGTAATAAAATGAACACAATTTCTCATTGTCTCAATTTTATCGTGTCCATATTTTAGTGCATCTTGTACACAAAGATTTAAAATATGACAAACACACCTAACATGAAAATTTTCTGGTTCTATAGGATTTAGTGTAATTATCAAACTAGCGAGTGCCTTAGTATTATTACAGGCGTTATCAAAACCAATAGCAAAAACTTTATCAAAAATACCAAAATTATTACATGCTTCCATGATATGTGTGGCAATTATTTCACCCTTATGTGGGTACCTAACAAATCTGAATGAAATTATCTCTTTTGAAGTAACCAATCGGAATCTATCCAATGACATGTTACAGACATCATTGGTACGCCGTTCATTCCTACCCACCCATTTGATGTCAAAGAAACTCTAGTATTTAGTGATGTTAGTGCTGCTACTTAAAAATCATTAGCCGCATTGTAAATAAATTTACAATCACCCTTAACTACATTCCTAGAATTTTTTTTATAATGGGGGTTTAATGTGGTTTGTGCAAAAGTCTCTACATTCCTACTTTCACCAAACGAATAAGGTAATTCATCTATAATTACTAACTTAGTCATTTCTCTATGAACGATATTGTGATCGTAGCTATGACTATCTACTTGACCAGTCTTATGGTGTATTTTTTGTTGTGTGAGATTGTCTTTAAAAATTTTGGGTTGACATTTATTTAAGTGTCATTAAAGTGTACACGTTCCCGATCCTATTTTAAACTTATATGGTGTTTGACACTTCTTACAAATTTTTAGTCTCACACTCTTATCATTTTGTGAAGGGACATAATCAAAATATTTGTGTACGGATGTGGTACCTCTTGTTTTACGGGATTAAGAAGGGCCTTGTTCCAATGGTTGTGGTTCTATGTCTTCTACTTCTACTTCTTCCGTGTGTGTTTCATGAATATCGGGATTACGATCATAATTCATAAGTGTTTTTTCACTCGCTACATATGAAATTGGAATAGAAGGAATGCGACGACTACTAGTGGACTCTTGGCTACTATGTCTACCGCGTGATCGGTTAGATGTCATCTAAACTAGTGTATATTATAAAAATTAATTCTAGTGTATGTTTTAAAAATTATTTGTAGTGTATGTTTTAAAATTTTAATTCTACAAAACAAGTAAAGATAGATAAACTAGTGTATGTTATAGAAAATGATTCTACAAAGCAAATAAAGTTAAATAAGATTCTACTATAATCCCGTGTATGTTAATAACAAAATTGTAAACAAAAAGAACATATATTTCAATAAAACAACAACAATTAGATGAATAAACTAGTGTATATATACCAAAATTTTAAAACAATCTAAAAAGAAGAAGAAGAAGTACAGGAAAACTCAATCTAATTAAGAGAAATAAATGAGAACAAACAACAATGATAATTCTAAAAATTATACAAATACAAAAATACCGTATGAGTGTAGAATGTAGATTGAAGAATGAAAATAGAGAAAGTTGAGAGCTTGTAGTGTTGTTGTTAATGTTGTTGATTGGTATTGGATGTTGTTGATGTTGATCCTTGCAAGAGAGTTGAGAAGTGAGAACCAATGTTGTTGATTGTTGTTGATTTGTTGAGAAAGTTGAGAGATAATAGAGAGAGTTGAGTGAATTTGTGAAGAGAATTGAATGAATGTAGTTATATATATAGAATATGTATATTTTGAATTTTCCAAAATACCCCCAAAAACAAGCTAGTACAAAATTGATGGGGGGTATTTTAGTAATTATACAAACACATTTTTTAAAAAAAAAATTCTGGGAAAAAAAAGGGGGCAACGGTCAGCCCGGGCCGGTTCAACCTGGTCCCGGTCTGAGCGGGCCGGGCTGCTTGCAGGTCGGGCCTTCAACGGGCTTTTCTTGGGTTTTCGAGGACCGAACCGGCCCCCATCGAGTGGGCGGGCTGGCCCCAGTTCAGCCTAAGTTTGGGCGACCGGGCCGGGTAGGGCCCGAGCTAGCCCGACCCTGATGCCACCCCTACATCAGGGTCAGATACCCATTTACTCTGCCTATAAATACCAGGATCCCTCCTACTTGAGAAAGGTAATCTCAAAATTCTCACCTGAACCCTAGTTTTCCATACCTTTTCCAATGACTGACTAGATCGTCGGAGGGTCTATCGCTGAAATTTCTCCCGGTGTTTCTAGGTGCGTTGCAGGTGTTCCATTCGGCTAGCCACCAGCTACTCTTCCGAGCCGACCTCCAGTAACAGACCGGATCTGCGGTTGATGCCTGTTCCTTCCACTTTACAAATTACAAGAACTCACACCTGTTGCTCCCACACAAAAAACAAGCAGCGTCAATAATCAATTACAGAGAGTAAGAGAGATGATGTTGTATTAATGAAAAATGATAAAGATTGAACCTTTTTTTTTAAATTTGTGAGAAAGTGAAAAAGTAGGGAGTTGGGGTTTTGGCCGCTTAGGAATCCGTGCAATTTCCATGTTAAAAAAAACCCACCATCTTGATTCGAACCCAAGACCCTTTAACCGTCTTAATGAGTCTTAACCAACTGAGCTACAATGCTAACTGTTAATATAATAGTTTTTTTTATTAGTTAATATTCATAAGGTATACTGAATTTCGGGGACCCTTGAAACCCTGTGCATTTACACCACTTGCCCACCCCCAGGAGCACCCCTGGATTACCTGATGTAAATCTATGAACTCCCAAAATGAGTGATAGGCAAAATTGATAAGATTTGAAGAAGATTTCTGTGGAAATGAGCAAATGAGGAGACTAAGGGCTTCCATCTCGTAAACTGTGGCAGAGTGTATAAGAAGAAGGAATTCGAGGGTTTGTGAATCATGGATCTGGGCGATATGATTAAAGCACTGATCAGTAAGTGATGGTGAAAAATGCGTAAGAGACGTAACAACTGTTGGTGCAAATCTTTCGCATTGTATAAGAGAAGAAAGAAGTTTAGGTTCGGTGGGAGAAGTGAGCATAGAAAGACATCCTATCTTTGGAAATGAATGACGAAAGTGGGGGAGATATATCATGCTAATACAATTTGCGAACTAGGGAACAGAAATGCCATCAGGTTTTGGAAGGATAAATGGTGTGGGTGCAATACCCTGCCATCTCTATTTTCGGAGGCTGCTAGTGAAACCGTGAATACTGATACCTTAGTAATCGAAGTATGGAGAAATTGTTAGTTTAGGGTTAAAATGTGAGATCAGCCATCATAGGAAGGTCTTGCCCAATTGCAGAAGATGAATGATTCATTAGGGAAGAGGCTAGATATCTAAGTAATGTTGACAATGAAAGAATGTGGAGTTTAGAAACTAACGGGACTGTTTGCAAATACGATTTGGAAGACCATTGCAACAATGAAAGTGAAAGCATTCTTATGACTAGTTGCAAATGACACAATTCTTTAAAAGCTAACCTTAAGCAAACACAATATCCTGGTTGATGTTAGATGTTCGAGATGTATGATTAATGATTAGACACAACTCATATCTTAATTTTGTGTCCTAAGGCTAGGTTAGCTTGGGAGGTGACGTTAGGTTTTGGGATTATGGAGAACCCGAGCTCAACTTCTGCAATTTGGCGACAATGGAGAGTTAGTGTAGTCTGGTAAGAGAATATGATAGCTGGGGACATTTCTACGGCGGTTACTTTGTGGGATATGTGGCTAGATCGTAATGAGTCGTCCTTTTGTCATAACAATAGTAGATTTTCAGTCATGATGCATAAAATAAATTTATTCATCCATGCTTGGGCAGGTCAAGCAGGTACGAGAAAGAGGTTGCGTTTGGAGGAGTAGTAGTAGTCCAGGACAGGAGGAGTGGTGCAACTGGAGGATGGAGATAGGATTTGCACCGAGTTGGACATTTGAGTATTTTGTAATTTGGCATGTAGACTATGTAGTAGTTTTATTTGGGTTGTCAGGCAAATGTTAGATCTTTAAATCGTGTTGTAATATGATTTACTTGATTAGTGACCTCTCCAAGTACAACAGGGTCACCAACATAAATGCATGTTGGAATCACTTCTCTTAATGCGGAAGATATCTTGATTTATAGTATGTGGCATCCAATAAATATACACAGAATATGTAATGGAGTATTTTTTATAACAAGATAGTTGATGAAGCAAAAGCTAACTTAAGCAAGGTACTAAATTTAATGAAACATCCTAAACTCTTCAAGACTACATAAATCATATAATCACATGTATGTGTTTTTTATTATCTATTTATCATACTAAGAAATACTGAAAATTGGTGATAATAACTATGCAGGAGATAATAAATGGAGGTTATATAACTAGTTAATATGAAGAAAAATTACGAATAGAAGAAAAAACAAGTTGCCCTGTAATGCTTATGATCTAGTTACACTTAAAAGTGCAGTCTGAATTTTATAAAGAGCATATTCACTAATATACTCTCCCATTTATTTTGAGCCATTTCTTTGTCCCTGCTGTGATGAATCGCCCATATTATGCATACTTTGTAAAATATATTCTGCATCTTATAGGCTCATTAAAGCCTCAGATATCTATCAAATTGTGTATACACTATACAGATGAATACTAAAAACTATTTTCGAAAAAATAATTAGCAAATAAATGAGCTATAACAAATACAACATCATTAGGATACCAGAACCAGCAACACTGGATACAACAATCTTGGGAAATGCTCTTCTCAAAAGAAAAGAAAAAAAGCATCTCTAATGGGCAACACAGCATCTGCGACATCCCATCAGGTAACCCAAAAAATTACCAAATTTCCTGTAAGAGTATAACTTGCCCTTTTCATTTCTCTACAAAAAACTGTTGCCACCCTATTCTACCTTCCAAGTGAAACTCTCCAACGAAACCCAGTAAGAAAAAAGAATCTCATTCGGTTCGTTATCTACCGCCAGTTCATGAACTTCTTTACCTCGTCATATAGAACCAATATGGCAGCTGCCCCTGTGCTCCTAAACATGTTAGAAACCGCTCCACGGTAGAACGAACTGAAACCCTCCATCCTATAGATCTTCTTCCAGCAATCGCATGTGCTACTGTACATCGGAACCTCCATTCCCGATTGCATCATCATTCGCCTCCTCACTGTATCCAATGGGTACGACACTAGACCTGCAGTGGTCGTGATGGCTTGGGCCATAACCCACCGCTTCCACACTGGGATTTCGTGTTCGGAATCTTCCGATGACACAAAATCTTTGGCCGTGTCAAATCCCCCAAAGTAGAGTCCACGATGGATGATCATCCCGTGCAGGGAGGCAGGGAGGCCTCGATAGATGCCTTTGATGCCGTCTTTTTTGTGGACTGTGGAGAGGAAGTGGCTAATTCCCCGGAATTGCCGGGAGTCGGCCCGGCCCACATCAGCAGCGAGGCGAGTGTGGGCAATGTCAAGTGGGTAGATGATGACGAGGGTTGTGCAGCCCGCTGCAGCCCCAGCAATGAAGTTGGTGGCTGCAGCAGACGTGAGAGTGGTTTCGGCACCTGGTGCTTCGCCTCTGCCTTTGAGCAAGTTTCTGTAAAGATCCTGTGATGTGTGCACAAATGTATTTTAAAATAATGACTTATCTAGAGAATTTGGAAGGTGACTATTATTTAATGAATTTGCATAAATTCTCAAAATTTCAATTTTGTTTTTCAGTGACTCCAGCCTTGTTAGAAAAATAAAACACAATTTGTTCCCTACAAAATATATCCAAACATTATGAGCTTTTATCTTTTAATTCTGATGACCAAAAGATTGGACAATTTTAACTTAAAATTTAATTTTTAACTTCATATTTCATATTTTTAGTTTCAAAAACATTTATATTTGTCTCTTAGTCCTAATACCTAAAGATTTTGATCACATGTTATTATAATAATAATTATTATTATTAGATATATTTAGTTTAACCCTTAATTTGAACAAAATATGATTTTGAAAATTGTACAGATGCGATAACTAGTAAACTTACTATAAAACACGTATTCAAACACTGATTTCCAACTAAAACTGGCACCAATTAACATTTCCAATTGGTCTGTTGTGATAGTCAAGAATACTATAAATCCCAAACACAACAAAAGTAATCTATCAAATGACAGACGAACATACATATAGCAAATGCAGATAGACAAAATCCCTCCAGACTTGGAAGCACTTGCATATTTTTCCAGTTTACAACTACATAAATAACAAGAGTGACTTACATACACTGAATTTCTAGCATATGCCATGAAGACAAAGTAAGCTATGAAAACAGGGTCAGACAAACAAGGAGGATTTCAATTTGAAAATTCACTGAGGAAAGAAAACAAGGAAAACTGAAAGTTCAATCCGTTTAGAAATGGACACTACAAAAACTCAGCCTACTGTAGACTTGTAGTTACTAAAAAAACACTGGCCTCTCTTTTATCAAGTCAAACATAAAAGAAAATGATTCCTCCAACTCTATACTCTCTCTTACTACTCTTGCATATGCTGGGTGTCAGTATGTCACACACACAACTCGAAGGACACATTGCGCTGGGTGTCACAAGCAAACTCAGGGAATGACGAGGTGAGGTTCAATTCCATGTTGGTGGCAAGAGCTTAACGAAAAGAAGAAATTATGCTACAACCAAGAACTATTGTCAATGGTGAACATCTCATTTTGGTCACTCATATTGGTTGCTCAAATAAATTCAAATCCAAAACTGGATCCACCAGACACGAAGAGAACAGTTTTGGGTGGTGAGCTTGAAGGTTACATCTTCCGTCAGCAAACTAAAAAGTTGTGGACTCAGACTCACCTACACATTGGTATCACAGGTTCAACTGACGGGCTCCTACACATGGAATATATATAATCCATGTATATCTTAATTAAGATGCATCCAAATGTGGATCAAGAGATTCAGGAAGTAAATGATCCACTTAGTTTAGAGCCTGAGATGAAGGGCATTGGAGCTTGTAGAAAGATACTTGGTTAGAGATTGGACCAGGGAGATACAGAAAGTGACTGGTTGGTCGGAGTTGTCAAATCAATTGCTAAGCTTATGTTCACGGCCCTTATAATGCAATCACTAAGATCACAATCAGATTATCATTCAAGCTAGTATAAGACAAGATCGGGGAAGAGGTAAATAGATATCCTAGATCCCCTGTATGAGTGTCGTAAGTAATTCTAATGTATGCTAAATTTCCTCAGGTTGATCGTCAATTGTGCACAAATACATGCATATATATACTCTTCGCTACCCGGTATTCTTTTCTCCTACTCATTTTCTCTCTAAATGAAGAAGCATCACAATTCTCCATCTTCCAACCAACTTCATTCAATCCCAAATCAGTCATATAAACCTTTTCTTCACTCTCCGATCTGTAGAACAAAATAGTACAATGTGAAAGAAAATTTGCAAAATTATCAAATCGAATATTGCTTCAAAGGCACCTCTAATAGAGACTCTCCTTAAGACAATTTTTTCATCCACCAATTTCGGTAAACAATTGGGTTAACCACAAATCTTTCCAAGATACAAAGAAGCCAATCTTAAATTGTATCGATAACTGCAGTGTGCACTCACAAAAGTGCAAAACAAAGACCATAACTGCAGTGTGCACTCACAGAAGTGCAAAACAAAGACCCTATCTAATTAAAGTGTTTGAGTAGCCTTGCCAAGTTGGGTTGTTATTTCAGCTGGAGACAACAACAAAATAATATATCAGAGAGTGAATCAGAGAGAGAGAGAGAGAGAGAGAGGATATTAATTTTGAAGTGAGTCCTTGACTATTAAATCCCTAAGCATTTTTAGCCTCTTATGGCTGTTCAAAAACAGTTGTATCTATTCATGACTACTAACTCGGTTTCAGTTAGTTATTAATTGATCAATGTCGCTGTTGATCAACGGTAGCATTGGTTTGAATTAATACCTCTAACCAACACTCTGTTTCAAGAGTTAGAACTTATCCAATGCAAACCTCGGCATATCTCATTTAACGAGAAATTTATCAAAACTTTTCAACAAAAGTTACAACAAGAGTCACATGACCACATGCTCACTATCACTCGAACATAGGAAAATATAAATAACTTTGAAAAACACATATATAATTTGCTAAAACTCACATCTTATCATGCCATCCATTTTCCCAACCTATAGGATATAAAATTCATGAACCCGTTAGAAAATAGAACTATGTAATAATATTTATCCAAGAAATATGTCAACAAGCTCTTCCAAAACTCACATTTTCTCCCTCAAAGTCTTTCAAGCATTTCTTCATCAATCTTCATAGAATCACTCAAACGATTTCACAAGATCAACCTCTCCACAACAAGGTTGTCACTTCTTGCAATTCCAGAACCAAACTCACCTCTTATCTAGCCAACAATTCATTATCCATCTTCGCTACACATTCCAACAAACTCAAGAAGCTAAATCTCTCAAACCCGAACCAGGTTCATCAATTCAAAAACAAAACTCCCAATTCCCAAAAACCAAATCCTGCTCTACAATTTCAGGACTAAAAATAATTAACCACTCCAGCATTCTTCTCATCACGTACATTTTCAACATTAAATTACAGTTGGGTTAAAAACTCTAACCTTCTCACCAATCAAAGAATCAGAACATCAACTGCCCCCCCCCCCCCCCCCCCCCTCCCTCCTCTCTCTCCTTATAAATCAAACATTTCCTACTACCCCTCAAAATTCTACCCTCTAAACAAGCTCTTCCTCTATTTGAGCATTTCTTCATCTATCTTCTATACACATTTTAAAATTGTTTCCCTATATATTAGATATACCAATCCTAACTCTCTTAACAATAAAAGACACAAATGAATCAAAAAAAGTGAAGTATCCAACCCCCCTCTCCTCTTCCTTCTATATCAATCAACATCTCCTACTTCTCCCCCTCAGAATTGTACGCTCCAAGCAACCTCTTAGCCTATTTGGGCATTTCCTCATATATCTTCTATACAATGTGACAGAGTCTATGTTACTAATTCTAACCCTAAAACTTACCCAAGAAATCAACTTTTTTTTTTTATTCCATATGACAGATTTTATGCCATCTCCTCGAAGATTACATAAAAACTCTAAATTGATCCCAAAAAAAACACCAACCCTAACCACAACATCCCAATAAAAAACCCAAATGCAAACCAAGAACTCAACTTTCTTTTTTTCTCTACAACAGATTCTACATCCCTTCTTTAAAGATAACATAAAAACTCCATCTCGATCCCAAAAAACTACCAAGAACTCAAACTTTCTCAACGAAAATGACAGAAACAGCCCCATACCTTCAACGAGAAGTTGAGAGCAACAGAAGGGTAATATCTGATAACACTGGTCCCATTCCCCCTCCACAAAGACAGCACACCTTCCTCCTTCACCGTCCTCCCTATGCAATCCACCATCCCCCGAAACCTCCTTCGAGTCCTCAACATCGCCGCGTTGCTCTCCTGCGTTTGGAGCAGCAGCTTCGCGCGCTCGATCGGCGCCACGATGCTGTGAACCAAGCCCCCCATCATCGCCCCCGCCATTAGATCCCTCTTGAAGTTCCCCACCCATTCAAGCCTTTTGCGGTTTGGGTCTTCTTCGTCTTCTTGATCTTGTAATTTTTGGTTCATGGAATTTCTTTTTTTCTGGGATTATTTTATTTTTTTGATCTGGTTTGAAATGGTGTTGAAGAATGGAAGGTGTTTGTGCAAATAACAAACTTTCTTTTTCTCAATTTGGATATTTATTTATATCCCTTTCCTGTGTTCTTTGATTAGTTGATTATTTATAGAGGAAGAAATAATTTGAGAGTTTGGTAGTAGATGAATGAACACTCACCCTATTTGGATTTGGATTTAGATTTGAGATTGATGTATCCAACAACCCGAATTTCTGCATTTAGATCGTTGTATTTATTATTGTGTATTTTATATGGTACAACGACTAAAGTAACAAGGTTGTTAATGTGAATGAGTACAATAACATAAAAAGAGGAAATAATTGAATGAAGAAGTAATAAGTAGAGGTTGTATTAATAATAAAATGCAAGAGAATCTATAAGGTGGATTAGACACATATAATAAAAACCAGTAACTGTCTTGATTAGAAAAATTAATTGGACGGATCTTAAGAGAGCAAAAAAGTGTAAAGCACTCAGACAAACTTGATTTCAAGCTACTAATAAAAAAATTGAAATGTAATAAAGGATATGGCTCTTAATATAGGTTATTATTATTTTTTTTTTTTCAAAGGATAGAATCCTAAAAAATTCCAGTCAAAATACTATCAAATCTAGAAACATATGACTCTTAATAGTTAATAGAGGTAAATTGAGGAAATGAATTTGTGTAGTCAATCCCCCTGTTTCATGGGCACATGTTGTTTCATTTGAATTTTTACCAAAATGACCCACTTTTTGAAAGTTTTTTTTCAAATTGACCTACTTTTTTAAAAAATTCTCAAACTGACCTACTTACTGTCTAAAAACCGAGTTTCGTAAAAATCTCATCGCTTTTTGAGACAGCGAGTGTGAGGTTTGGGTATTTTTTATTTCTCCATGGCCAAGGCTCGCTGTCTAAAAAAGAGAGTGGGTTTTTTCCAAACTCGCTTTTTGAGACAGCGAGTGTCGTTTTGGGGGTTTTTAATACTACAGGCTCGCTGTTTCGACCTCACTCTCTCTTTCAACTCTCTATCTCCCTCTTCCTCTTCTAACCCTGAAACTCTAATCCATTTTGTCGATCTCCTCTTGTCGATTGTAGACGAAACCTCCTCACTTTCTGAGAAAACGACTGTTGAGTTGAGAGATTTTCAGAAACCAGCTGGTCTCTGGAAATTTCTCAACTCCACAGTCGCTTTCTCAGAAAACAATGTGGTTTTGCCTACACTCGCTTTTTCAGAAAGTGGTTGTAGGCAAAATTCAATCGCTTTCTGAGAAAGCGACTGTTGAGTTGAGAAATTTTCAGAGATCAGTTATGCTCTGGAAATCTCTCAACTCTAAACTCTCTTTCTCAGAAAGCGAGACGGTTTAAACCAGACTCGCTTTATGAGAAAGCGAGTTTAGGGGAAAAAAATATGGATCTTTCGGTATGGATAGAAGAGTTGAAGTTGCTATCCTCCTGAAGTTTATCGAAATTCCAAAATATGAATCTTTCGAAAGATGAGTTTAAGGTTTTGAGAGTAGAAGGTGAGAGGGTTGGGAAAGATTAAGTGAATATATTTAGATTTATAGGAGATTTTGTCGGGTAGGAGGTCGATTTTGGGAGACTACGGTTTTGGGTTTTGGGTTTCGGAGTCAAGGAGAGAGTAAGAATGAAGATAAGAAAGAGTAAAAATGGAGATAAGGAGAGGAAAAAAATCAAGCCTGGGGGTATTAAAAAAACCCAAATGACACTCGCTGTCTCAAAAACCGAGTTTGGAAAAAAAACCACTCGCTTTTTAAGACAGCGAGTCTTGGTCATGGAGAAATCAAAAAAATCCAAGCCTCACACTCGATGTCTCAAAAAGCGATGAAATTTTTACCAAACTCGCTTTTTGAGAGAGCTGAGTATGTCAGTTTGAGATTTTTTTTTTAAAAGTAGGTCAATTTGGAAAAACCTTTCAAAAAGTAGGTCATTTTGGAAAAATATTCGTTTCTTTTATGCTGTACCAATCAGTCCCTCTAAGAATATCTTAGACTTTTCTATGAAGGCACGTCACATCACCTCATATTTCATTTTAATTTTTATAACTAGTTTACGTACAGTTAGCATTTAGAATTTTTTAGTAAAATGACCCACTTTTTAAAAATATTTACTAAACTGACCCATTTTCGAAAGTATTTACCAGAATGACCCACTTGCTATTTTAGATAGGAAGTTTGGTTAAAACCTCATCGTTATCTGAGATAGCGAGTATATGGTTATGTGTTTTAAGAAAAAACATCAAGTATAGACTCCATATCTCAGATAGCGAGTGTGTTTGTACTACACTCGCTATCTCATGTGTAGAAAAAATTTCAATCGATCTTCGCTATCTCAGATAGCGAGTGTGTTTGTACCACACTCGCTCAATGGGATAGCGAGTGTAAGGTCTTGAAGAAAAATTCCCCAATCGCTACTCGCTATCTCAGTTCGCAAGTGTTTTTGTACTAAATTCGCTAACTGATATAGCGAGTGTCGATTGAATTTTTTTTTAAAGGCTTGCTGTTTCGCTCTCCCTCTGTAACGCCCCGAATTCCAAATAAGACAGAATTCGAGATTTCACAGGATCTTTACTTCGTACAATTGTATAAGGAAATTAAAACTTTTCAATAATACATCAGAGTTCATTACATCTTTGTTTGCACAGCGAAAGAATACAACAATAAAATAAAATACAACTTGTACAACTATAACAATGTAAATCATCAACTGCATCATGACATCATCATGGCAAAGTCCATTACCTGCATATCAAGCTGTGGGCACATCAGTCACTTACAACTGATGAAAATGTTATACTCGGCTATCCTCTCTATGTCATACATATAGCGATCTCATTACTTTAACAAACCACAAAAATTGAATGAACTACTCCGAGTCACCCCCGTCGCTCAGTCAGTCCACCACCTACTCTGAGCCTTCACCAGCGTAGCCCCAACCTTCCTCGACATAAGGATGAGTCTCGGGGCTCAGCCAGGCAAGACCGAAGGGAGGATTCGGTCTACCGACGTCTCCACGAGATGGAGAGGCGCCTCGGCCAGCTCGACCGGGACGAAGAGCGACGGGCATGGGACCTCCGTCCAAGCAGGCCCCCATTCTCCTACGCCATCATGGAGGCTCTAGTTCCCGACAACTTCAAGCCTCCACACTTCGAGACCTACACTGGGGAGTCGAACCCCGTGGATCACATTGAGAGTTTCAAAACTCTAATGATGATCCACCATGCACCCGATGCCCTCCTCTGCAAGACCTTCCCGGCCATACTTAAGGGGCCGACACGGGAGTGGTATTCTCGGCTTGCACCTGCGTCGATCTTCTTCTTCGACCAATTTGAGGGGCTCTTCCTCACACATTTTGTGAGCAGTCGCCCTACCGAGAAGACGAGTGCCTCCCTCCTATTCCTTAGCCAAAAGAAGGGCGAGCGACTGAGGGACTATGTTAAGCGTTTCACTGCTGAGGCCAGGTCCATCACCTCTTTGGAACTCTCGGTGGCCACGGTTGCCTTCCAGTCCAACGTCCTCAATGCTGACCTCAGGGTGTCCCTCGCCAAGAAGCCCCCTCGGGACTTCTCAGAGCTCCTACTTCGGAGCGAGAAGTACATCCGAGCAGAAGAAGCTCTCCACCGCCCCACCTTTGAGGCCTCATCTTCCGCGAACAAGCAGAAGGGTGCAGAAGAAGAAGGAGCTAAGAAGCTCCATAAAGACAATGGGGGTCAGCAGCGTCATCCTTCTCGGTTCGAGAAATTCACTCCGCTTAACGCGAGTGTATCTGCCATCCTCATGGAGATCGGGAACGCTGGCCTCCTACCGCCTCCCCCAAAGATGAATACTCCGGAAAAGAAGAGGGACCGGAATAAGTGATGCGGTTTCCATCGGGACCACGGGCACGACACAGACGAATATCGGGCCCTCACAGATGAGATTGAGGCCCTCATCTAGAGAGGGCAGCTCACTTGCTTTGTGAGAAGAGACCGATCCCATCCACCTCCACCGCCAAGGGGGGCCAAAAGGCGATCCGAGCAGCGCACAGATACTCCGGATGCCGAAGTAAAGGATATCTTGCACCTGATACACGGAGGCCCAATGGGGGAAGATTCTAACTCCTCCTGAAAAGCCTTCGTAAGGGAGGTTAACTCCGTGCAGAGCAATCCTCCCCCAAAAGGCCTCGGAGTCTCGGTGACGTTCTCCGATAGGGACCTGGAGGGCGTCCGCACACCCCACTGTGATGCCCTCGTCATCAACCTCCGAATGGCGAACTTCGAAGTTCGTCGAGTCTTGGTAGACAACGGCTGCACCGTCAACATCCTTTTCTTGGAGGCCTTCAAAGGCCTTCCGCTGTCGAGGGACCGGCTCAAGCCCACAGGCTACACTCTCCACGGGTTCACTGGGGTCCCAGTTACGGTTGAGGGAGTTATAACCCTCGACGTAACGGCAGGAAATGCCCCGATAACTCGCACAGAGCCAATGGACTTCATGGTGGTCGACGTCAAGGCCGCCTATAATGTTATCCTGGGTAGACCAGGTTTGGCCGTGCTTCAAGCCATCCCTTCAGCCTACCACATGAAGATGAAGTTCCCCACACCCTCAGGAGTGGGAGAAGTGAGGGAAAGCGAAGAAGCGGCTCGGAAGTGCTATATGACCTCGATGGGGGGTCCAGTTCTCTCTTTGGAAGCGCTTGAACTTCCTAAGGAAGGCGGTCAAACTATCTCCGAGCCCGTCGACAAATTGGAGGAAGTGGCCTTCTCCGAAGAAGACACTACTAAGACGTTCTGTGTCAGCAAGGCTCTCTCCCCCTCCATTAAGAAAGACATATCTCGGTGCATACAGGAGAATCGCGAACTCTTCGCCTGGACTGCAGCCGATATGCCTGGGATCTCAGAGGAGCTCTCAATGCACCATTTGAGTGTCACCCCTGGGGTCAAGCCTGTCCAACAGAAAAAGCAGAAGTTTGCCCCCGAGAGGCAACAGGCAATCAAGGAGGAGGTTGAGAAACTCCTCAATGCCTGCTTTATTCAGGAGGTGAACTACCCTGAGTGGCTCTCCAATGTGGTGATGGTTAGGAAGGCGTGCCAACGGGAGCTGGAGAATATGCATTGACTTCATCGATCTCAATAAGGCGTGCCCGAAGGACCCTTTTCCTCTTCCTAGCATCGACGCCCTGATCGATGCGACCTCCGGGCATGAGCTCCTCAGTTTTATGGATGCCTTCTCAGGGTACAACCAAATCAGGATGTTCCCTCCCGACATCCCGAAGACCTCGTTCATGACGGACCAAGGCCTCTATTGCTACCGTGTTATGCCCTTTAGCTTGAAAAACGTGGGAGCTACCTATCAGCGTCTTGTGAACAGGGTCTTCCGAGACCAGATTAGCTGAAATATGGAGGTCTACGTTGACGACATGTTGGTCAAGAGCACCCGAGGGCAGGAGCGCACTCTCGACCTTCAAGAAGCCTTCGGGGTACTCAGGAGGCACAATATAAGGCTAAACCCGAACAAGTGTGCGTTCGGTGTCTCATCGGGCAAATTCCTAGGATTTATGGTCAGCCAGAGGGGCATAGAGGTCAATCCCGAAAAGATCCAAGCCATTCTCAAGATGGATCCCCCCTCCAACGTCAAAGAAGTATAGAGGCTCACGGGGTGCCTCACCGCGATTGAGCGATTCCTCTCCAAGTCCGGGGAGAAGTGTCTCCCCTTCTTCAAGGCCCTCAGGGGGGCTAAAGGCTTCGAATGGGGACAGCAGCAACAGGAGTCCTTTGACAATCTCAAGGAATATTTGGCTAACCCCCCCGCTCCTGAGCAAGCCAGCACCTGGGGAGGTCTTTTACCTCTATCTCGCAACTTCGGAGCAGATGCTCAGTGCAGTCCTTGTAAGGGAAGAGGAGAAGATGCAGAAGCTCATCTATTACATGAGCAAGGTGCTCCGTGATGTCAAACTCCGTTACCCGAAACTGGAGAAGATGGCTTTCGCCCTGGTCATGGCAGCCCGAAAGCTCCACCCCTACTTCCAATCCCACTCGGTGGTCGTCCTTACAGACCAACCACTGAAACAAGTTCTTCACAAGCCCGAGACTTCCGAGCGGCTCATGAAGTGGTCCATCGAGCTGAGTCAGCATGATATCAGCTACCAGCCCAGAACTGTAATGCCCTGATTTTTCAATTAATGAAAAAATATTTTATTTTGCACGTAGTGTGCACGTGCAATATTTTGATTGAACTAAATCTTATAATTATTTTCATTGTGATGGGTATAAATATTTAAATTTGTGCTTTCAAATTATTTTATACAAAAAGCCTTCCTTTAAATAGATGAAAAGTCTTTTCTTTTAAAAAGCCCAAAATGTAATTCATTTATTTTATTATAGTAATTATTTTAGCCCACAAATTAAAGCCCATGGATTAATCTATTTTTATACAACTTGTCATGTAGAATACAATTTAAAAGACTATTTTATTTTATACAAAATTTAATGTACAATTTTTGGAGACCAAATGCTTGCACGTGCATTGCACGTACACGTGCAAGTGCACTTTCCCTTAGGAGGCCGGGATCACTTCTTTTGGGAGGGAAACTCAAATTTTGGATGGGGATCATGGTGTGGTGGTTACTCATCATGGGTAGTTTGTGTAACTCCTCCTTAAATCTCCACCATTGGTTCCTAACTCCTACTTCAATCCTAGCCATCTATTTCCCTTGATTTTTAGTATAAATACCCCCTCCCATGGCTAGTATTCTTGTGCAAATAAACTCTTCCAAACCTATAGTTCTATTACTTTATCTAGTAGTTATTTTTGAGAGTTAAAAGATTGAGTGTGTGTGGGCTTGTTCTTGCAACACCAAGGAGAAGAGGGGGCCGGCATCAAGAAGAGGTAGTGTTCGGTTGTGGGTGTGTGCTTGGAGGTTCGTGTGCGCGCATCTAGGAGGAGGAGCAATTCGTCGCAAGGACATCCGTCTAGGAATTGTTAATTGTGTTTGTCTCTCCATACAAGGTGGATAGATTCTCCATATTTCTAACTTAGAAATGCATGCTAGTTTAATTAGAAAGAATGAAGCATGAAAATGATTAAGAAGAGTACACTTTAATAATCTATTGAATGATTGAATGTGGATATGCAATTTTATATGTGGTTCTATTATTTAAGTTGTATGTGAATTGATTAGAATCATGGATTGATTGATAAAAACACATTTATTACTATCAAGAATTACACACAAAAGTTAGTAAGTTGATTATACCATTTCATGTGTTAAATAGATCTTTTGTGTTGATATGGGCATGAATAATTTAAAATATGTGTTTTATGTTAGGTAAATGATTAAAGTCAGAGAATTAAGGTGAAAATTTATTGATGAAAAGATTAGAAGGCTAAATGCGAAGAAATGTCGAAAAGAGAAGAAATATAGTATTATAATGTATAATTTGAAGTAGTTGTATGAAAATATGTTTTAATTGTTACAAAAATTATTTTGCTCATACTGGTATGTAAATTATGTGAGGGAGAATTAATCTGGAGTTATACAGTATTTTTTATGAAAGCAAAATGAAACGAAGGCTAGTTGAACATCGAAACGTTTAAATAACAGTGAGAATCGGTTCAAAAAGAAATCGAGTTGCACTTAGACAACCTGAGCATATAGCTCAAGTGGTCAGAGCGTGCGGTCGGGTTCTCTAAGGTCACTGGTTCGACTCTTGAGAATACCATCTTTTATGAGTGTTTATTTTAAAATCCGATCAGTTCTGATCCGAAAGCATTAACTACCCTTCGCTCTTCTTTTATACCGCTGGCACAAACCGGCCTAGTGGTCTGTGCTCTGGGTTGTGTTCTCTGGGGTGCTGGGTTCGAATCTTGCTCTCGGCAAGAATGAAAAATTGATTTTTTTGGGGTTTTTAATTGTCCAAAAATTATGAAAAAAATATGGTTATTCTTCTAAAATTATATGGGACTTTATAAAAATGATTTGGGAATTATTGCATGAAATAAAATGTGATTTGAGAATAAAATGTGTAATTAGAACTATGGTTTTATAAGTGTATTTTTGGGAAAATTATACCTTGCAAAAAGAACTTGAAATGAAAAAGATTAATATAGTAAAGATTGAAGTGATATTATGTGATGAATGTGATTTATTCCTAATTGGGAATAGTATGAAAAATATGAATTGTGAATATTCGTTAGTGATGTAAAGTATTTCTCATCTTGAGAATAATGTGACAACTATGAAATGTGAATTATTCTCGTTGGAGAATAGTGCGACAAATTATGATGTGTGAATAGAATGAAGGAATGATTCCATAATTTGAGATTTTAACCTGTTCAGTCGACCGAATGTGTGTAACAGTCGACTGTATTGAACTTGAGAAATTACATAATTGCACTCTGCAGAACAGCCGACTGGGTTGAACGACAGTCGACTGCCCTGTAAATGATAATTGAGATTTTGAACGTTGCGGAATAGCCGAATGACCATATGCAGCAGTCGACTCTTCCGAGCGATTATTGAAGAACTTTATTTGACTGAACAAGTCGACTGGATGAGCTCCAAGTCGACTGTTCAGAGTACTTTTGGTATATCAGAAATTCTATGATTTGTTTATAATAAAGGTTATGAATCTTATGTTGATTATTGGTTATGACAGTAAATTCGATTTGTCTTTGCGTGAATTTACATGAAGTGAATCATTTATTAGAACTTGTCAAAGTTGTATGAATGTGAAAGCTATGAACATGAAAAAGAAAATCTATTATGATTATGAAAAATGAACTTATGAGCTAGTAACGGTCAATGTTGGAAATTGTGAATTGGAATTGAAACAAAAGAGTAGCTAAGTCTCCCCCGGCATTTGGAAAGAAATGAAATGAATATTGAAAAGAAAGACCAAGGTTGGTCATGTTGAAATGAATGAATAAGTCCGGTTTAGTGGAGAGGCTAACTCTAGAGCTTTGATTTTGTTCATAATTCTAATAAAAACTAAGGATTAGTGCATAGCGAAGACGTGATGAAAGTAGGAGAAAAACACGAGTGAGGGCCATCGGATTGGCGGAGTGAGAGTATTTCACAGGTTCTTCACGATGCGTTGTGACATGACGTGGATACTGCTCCAGGGTACCGTCCCGGTGGTGACACTTGTGGGATGTTTGGTGACTGCATGAGGATCGTGTGCCATGAAGGAGGCTGAAATGCCACAGGTTCTTCACGATGAGTCGTGACATGACGTGAGATTCCCCTCCAGGTTTTCTGTACACGTGCTTGCACTCATAGATCATTTAAGATACCTACCGTAGTTACAGTAGTAGATTAAGTCATGGCGAGGGATTGAACCCTACAAAGATGAAGAACGAATAAGAGGCATGCCCTCGGACCTATGTAGTATGGGATGCATAGAATCCGAACAAGTGTGCATTAGTGTCATCTAATATAAATAATTGCATTAAGGGCTAAGTGCACAATCACAACACGACATCAATAGGGTAGTCCCTTTAGTTGAAATGTGACAAGTTTATGTTTGCTAAATATGAAAAATTAAGTGATACTATTTTCGGCATAGAGAGGATGGCCGTGTATAATGTTCGTCGGTTGAATAAACTGACGTACCCACAGTCTTATATGCAGGTAAATGGCATGTTAAAGATTAAAGAGGAATAGATGCTTAAAGATTATACCATGTTGTTGTACATTTATTTAATTGTTGTAAATTTTACTTCCGCTGTGCAAATGAAAAGTGTAATATTTATGTAAACTCTGATGTAAAGTGAAAAGTTCAAATTTCCTTATAAAATTGTACTAAAGGAAGTGAAAAGATCCTGTAGAACATCTCGAATTTAGTATATTTGGGATTCGGGGCGTTACAAGAACGGCAATAAAGGCCCAAGCTCTGGCCAATTCATCGTGGAAAACACCATCCCCGACTCGTGCGAGTCGTCTGCCGACCCCTTTATCTGGACCGTTTATGTGGATGGGTCCTCTTGCGCCGATGGGAGCGGGGTTGGCATTATCCTAACTGGCCCCGATGCTTTTGTCCTGCAGTACTCCCTCCGCCTAAACTTTCTGGCATCAAACAATGAGGCAGAGTATGAGGCCCTCATAGCGGGGCTCTGCATGGCTCGCAAGGCAGACGCTAAGCGCGTAAGGGTCTTCAGCGACTCCCAGTTAGTAGTCAACCAGGTGTCCGGGGAATATGAGCCGAGGGATGGCCGTATGGCCAGGTACTTGGCAAAGGTAAGAGAGCTTCTAGCTCTATTCGAAGATGTTCAACTCCAGCGGGTTCCCCGAGAGGAAAACGCGCAAGCAGATTCCCTTTTTAAGTTCGCATCCTCGTCTCTCTAGGGTCTAGAACGGACCGTCTTGATAGAGGTCCTTCTCAAACCAAGCATTGACGAAGATGGCTCGGAGCCAATGGAAGCCTACCCCCTAACACTTGGGGAAAACTGGATGAAGTCCCTCCTCGAGTACCTCCGAGATGGAGTCCTTCCCGAAGATCCGAAAGAAGTAAGGAGGATTAGGACACGAGCAGAGCGGTACACACTCCTGGACGGGGTCATGTACAAATGCTCCTACACCCAGATCGATGGTCGACCCTATCTGAGGTGCCTCTCCCCGGAGGAAGCGCTCTATGTCCTAAAGGAGGCCCATGATGGTCTATGTAGAGCGCACTTGGGAGCGAGATCCCTCGCCTGGAAGCTCTTGAACTACGGATACTTCTAGCCCACACTACTAAGTAACTCCGGGGAGTATGTCCACCAGTGCGACTCCTGCCAGAAGTTCGCCCCAATCCGTCGCCTGCCCCAAGCACAGCTTACTTCCTTGGCGAGTCCAATCCCCTTCGCAATGTGGGGGATGGATTTGCTCGGACCCTTCCCTCCAGCACCGGGCTAGCTGAAGTTCTTAGTGGTAGCAATAGACTACTTCTCAAAATGGATAGAGGCTGAACCTCTTTCAACAATCACCGAGCACAAGGTGCAGAAGTTCCTTTGGAAGAACATCGTCTGTCGGTTCGGGGTACCTCACATCCTTATAACCGACAACGGGACCCAATTCACGGGAGCGACCTTTCGCGACTTTTGCACCGACCTCGACATTCAGCAGCGGTTCTCTTCAGTAGCGCACCCCAGTCCAATGGCCAAGCAAAAAATGCGAACCGACAAATCCTCTCTAGCTTGAAGAAGAGGCTTTACAAGTACACTAAGGGGCTATGAGTTGAACAACTCCCCAATGTGCTTTGGAACTATCGCACCACCAAAAGAGCTCCAACGGGAGAGTCCCCTTTCAACCTCATGTATGGATCCGAAGCTCTCATCCCTTTGGAGGTGGGTCTGCCTTCACCTCGACTCATAGCTTATAGTGGAGCGCATAATGCGAACCAGCTTCGCAACCGCCTAGACCTCATTGACGAGGTCCGCAAGAGAGTCGCGATTCGGCAAGAGACCTACCGCCGTAGGATCACTCAGGCCTACAATAAGAGGGTACGGCCCGCCAACCTAAAAGAGGGTGACTTAGTGCTCAGAAAGTTATCCATCTCCGATCCAAGTAAAAGAGGCAAGTTGGCACTCAATTGGGAAGGACCATATAGGGTCTCCAGAGTTATTCGCTCGGGAGCGTATCAACTCGAAGACCTGGGGGGCAGGAAGATACCGAGGACATGGAATGCGGAGCACTTGATGAAGTATCGAGAGGGTGTCTAAACACCACTCCAAGTAACTTCCCCAAGATATGTCCAAACTCCCTACTTGTATTTTCTCTTTGTCACAATGTAAAAGCGGCTCACAACTTAGAAGCGGCCGCCCAGTTGTTTGCAATAAAAGGAAAATTTTCCCCAAAACTTTTCTATCTTCTGAATAGTCTAACTCTACTTACCAAAAAATTTTCATTAAAACAACGAGTTCGGAGTCCAATACTTGGCTCGATCCCGCTTTAAATACTTGCTTATAAGTGAGTACGAAGAAGTTCGCCATTCGGAATTGCTCCCATAACCGTTGGCTCTCTCTTAAACGATGAGTTCGGAGTCCAACACTTGGCTCGATTCCGCTTTAAATACTTGCTTATAAGTAAGTACGAAGTAGTTTGCCATTCGGAATTGCTCCCACAACCGTTGGCTCTCTCTTAAACGACGAGTTCAGAGTCCAACACTTGGCTCAATTCCGCTTTAAATACTTGCTTATAAGTGAGTACGAAGCAGTTCACCATTCGGAATTGCACCCACAACCGTTGGCTCTCTCTTAAACGACGAGTTCGGAGTCCAACACTTGGCTCGATTCCGCTTTAAACACTTGCTTACAAGTGAGTATGAAGTGGTTTGCCATTTGAATAGCTCCGACAACTGTTGGAACACTTACAAAGCATAAACGAGGCAGCGAGCACTCAGAAGAAGTCGTATATTATTTGATCAAAATTGTGATTACAAGTATCATTCGACACACATGCTCTACAAAAAGAAGACAACTTCTATCAAAGGCCAAAATTCATACGAGGCGGCACAAAACTACCAGACTTATCCCTAGCATCTTCAGGGGATGGGAATGCTTCTCTTGAGCGATACACGAGGACGACGAATACCATGTTGTCATCGCCCCACCTCCGCAGACGTCCCTAGGCTAGCAAATCGAGAAGCATCGTCTGGCCCTGACCTAATGGTGGCCCGAACAGATGTTCCACTCGACGAAGTGGCCACCCCACTTTGCACTTCTCCGGGGCTTCGAGGTACCAGGGGCGAGCAAAGTGCAAGTCCACGAAACGATTTTCCTCGAGCATACCCCTTTGGGGTACGGGGAGTGGTCCTGACATTGCTTCTCTTAGATAACCGTTGCAAACGAGCATTCTCCTTCTCCAGCTCGACAATCTGCTCCCTAAGCGAGACGTCTGTGACATTTATCTCTAGGTGTGGCAGCTCCTCGCCTTCAGGCTCCGCCTCATGACGCCCCTCTTCCAACCGTTTCACCTCTATGTTGCGACGAGCAAGGATCGACCTCAGATAACTAAGCTCAGACTCCACTTTACGAAGTAGCTCCTGGCTTCACGAAAGCCCTAGCTTGGCAACCCTGAGTTCAGCGCGAAGACGAGCCACGATACGATCCTGGGGAGAACAAAATAAGTAAAATCTCTTAAGGTCAAGAAGCAAGTCCACAAGAGAATATATTCAAGCTACAAGGTGACTCAAAGACAAAGCACTCCAACACTTAGCCAAAAAAAGAGTCTTCTTTTTCATTCAAAGATGTTTACTAGTACATCAGGCGGTGGCCAATCCTCTACAAGGCCTACTTGCGAAAATAAAAAATAAAAAAACAAGAAAGGAAGAACAAAGGGGATCAGGGGGCCACCTTGGTGGGAGGCACCTTAGCAGCAGCGTCACCCCCTTCTTCTTCTTCTTCTTCTTCTTCTTCTTCTTCTTCTTCTTCGGCCTCCGCCAACCCCTCGGTGGTAGGAACAACATCTTCTTCAAGGGGGTCGCAGAGGCTGTACCCTGCACTGTCGAACCCGGGGACACGGACAGTTACGTGCTTCAGAGCTACGCGTAGGACTGCTCCATGTTGGTTTGCATGTGAGCCTTCGCCTCCTCTCTGACAGCCTCCGAAGCCGCCTGCACTGCTGCCTTCCTCTCCCGAGCCACATCCTCGGCGGCCTTTGCTGCCACCTCCCTCTCTTTGGCAACCAGCTCTTCTGCCTTATCCGCCCTCTCCTTCTCCGAGGTGAGCTGTTCCTTCACGACGGCAAGGGCAGCCTCGAGAGCTTGGCTATCCGCCTCTTGCGACTCGTCCAAACGCCTCTCCGCCTCGAACATCTTTACAGCCTTGGCTCGCTCAGTGCGGTCCTTGTCGCTCTCCATCTTCAACTCTTTCTCCTGCTCGGTGATTTGCTCCAGCATATGGCTAAAGTGGCAAGTCATTTGTGCGAAGTGTAGAACCATGCAAGCACTTAACATAGAGAGAAATAAAAGGGGCGGAGTCAAAGAGAGATGGGTCGGAGTCAACTTACCGTCATCGAGGCCTTGGCAATCTCGAGGGCATCGTTGTCAACCGTCCCCGCCTTCAGCACAGCTCGGTCCTTAGGGGTCGGCAAGTGCCGAATTGCCTGCATACAACTGATGGCATCCCCGAGGAAGCCATCGTGCCTCATGACTCGCCAGTCCGAGATGAACAGCCTCTTATGCTCCTCGGTTAGTATACTCTCCGCCGCCGCAGTCAGAGGGGGAGCTTCGAGCACCAAGATCTGATCGAGGGAAGTCCCTTCGGTGGTCGTGGTAGGGGTATTAACAGGGGTCTACGACTTCGGGTCCAGAGTAATGATCGGGGTCGCGTCAACCCTCGGTGTCACTACCACCAAGGCCTTGGGCACTTTTGCGGAAGAAGAGCCCGAAGAAGTTCTCTTCCTTTTCTTGCCATCAGGGGCCTTGTATGCCACCCCGATTTGGTCCGAGAGCATCGCCTTGAAGTCCATGCCAGGAGTCTCTGTAAAAGAAGAAAGACAAGTAGTAGCTTACGAAAAAGTTGAGACTTAAACAAGAAAGCAAAGATAAAAATCTAAAGGCGAAGCATACTAGGGTCGATCGGAGTGAGACCCCCACCATAGAGGACTTCTGCGGTTACCTCCTTCCACCCAAGAGGCTCCCGAGCCATAAGCTTGGCCACGGTGTCTTCTTCCTCCGGAGTCAAGACCGGGTCGGTCTTTGCCCACTTCGGCACCTCCTCTCTCCACATGGTTGGGATTATCCATGGAGCTTCGCCTCGAACCAGGAAGTACTTCTCCTTCCAAAATTTGATAGACTCTGGGTTCTCGATCAATTTCACCCCCCTCTTCGGTGACAAATAGTACCGATACTCGGTTCTACTCTTTCGATAAATGCGGTACATACCCCGAAGAATGATGAGTTGGGGCGCGATGCCTATCTCCTGACACTGGAGGATGAAGCTGGTGACATGTCGCCACATGTTCGTCATATACTGCACCGGACTCAGACCATAGAACTACAGAACCTCTGCGATGAACGGGTGAATGGGCCGACGCAACCTGGCGAAGAAGGCATCGAAGGGAAATATGCACGTGTCAGGAGACATCGGTGTGCAAGCTCGGATACCTGGACCCGGAAGAAAGAGCATAAATCCCTTCGGGATCTGAAAGCTCCTTCGAATCCGGACCAGGTCCTTCTCCGTCAACATCGAGGGGACGTCATCGACCTTGGTGACATCCCTCGCCCTGCCCTCTTCGTAGGAGGCGGACCTCCCGTGTACCACCTTCGCTAGAAGCTCAGGAGAGTACTGCCTCACTCCCCCGAGGTTCGACAAGGGGCCCGGGAGCCGACCCAATGCCCCAGCCCTACGCACCGGTTCTACTATGGTCACCGACTTCACCGGTTTAACCACTGCCTTCCCCTTGTCTGCACTCTGAACCGGAGCTAGGGACTACCCCTCTTCATGCTCCGAAGTAGAGGTCTCACTCCCCGAAGATATCCTAGACATTTCGCTAAGACTACGTAAGAGGGGATAACTTACCGTGATGTGACAACTACGGTCAGAATATCTCGTCGGAAAACCAAGACGCCTGGCCGTGATAGCTAGTAGCACCGCTCGAGAGCAAAGACATCCGCTAGTATCACCGCTCGAGAGTAAAAACTTCAAAAGAGTAAAAAGTGAAGAAGTGAAGAAGTGAAAAAAATTGAGAGAGAAAGGGCAGACTTATAGTGCTGAGAGCGAGGCCCCTTGGGCTTCTGAAGCAGTTGGGCCGAGCAAATGGCAAAAGCCCAAGAAGACATAACGACGGAAGGCCAAAGGGTGGAATCTCATGCGATGCCCTAGAAACTGCGAACTAATTGGTCGCCTCAACTTTCGTGCACAACTAGGATTGAGCGGCCCAGATGAAGCCACGCCCCTCGGTGACCAAACACCGATCCACCGTGGCATCGAACGATGTATTGGAGAAAAACCAGTTTCTTCTCGTGATTCACGTCTGATCCCTGGTCAAACGACTCAAATATGGCCGCGTCGACAGAAATCGTTTTATTTTTGGGATCCACACCGTTTTCGTCGTGATTAGTGCCTGATCCGCATCAGACGACCCAGAGGAAGCCACGTCCCTCGGTGATATTACACCAATCCACCGTGGCACCGAGTGCGTCATGTGGAGAAAAAACTCCCACCGAGCGCGTCAGGTGGAGAAAAAACCTCCTCGCATCTGGCTGACCGTCCGATCCATCCAAAGTCCGCGCCGAAGAAGATGTGCACTCCAGATGAAGCCACATCCCTCGGTGATATTACATCGATCCACCGTGGCACCGAGCACGTTAGGTGGAGAAAAAACCTCCTCGCATCTGGTCGACCGTCCGATCCATCCAAAATCCGCACCGAAGCAGATGGATGATGCAGATGAAGCCACGTCCCTCGGTGATATTACATCGATCCATCGTGGCACCGAGCGCGTCATGTGGAGAAAAAACTCCCACAGCGCGTCAGGTGGAGAAAAAACCTCCTCGCATCTGGCCGATCGTCCGATCCATCCAAAATCCGCATCGAAGCAGATGGACGCTCCAGATGAAGCCACGTCCCTCGGTGATAATACACCGATCCACCGTGGCACCAAGCGCGTCATGTAGAGAAAAAATTCCCACCGAGCGCATCAGGTGGAGAAAAAATCCCTACGCATCTTACCGACAGTCCAATCCATCCAATATCCGCGCCGAAGCGGATGGACGCTCCAGATAAAGCCATGTCCCTCGGTGACTATTACTGCTAAATCTAGTGTGGGGGCAAACAGATAGTATTTGTGGATTCTTGGAAAAACCTGAATAGCAAACTTGAACCTGTTCTGCTGGAGTTTGACCGCTGACTCCCGCCGTTCACCTGCAAAAAGTGCGAGACACCGGGGTTGATCCCGGGGATGCACCCTCCGACGCTCAAGTCAGTAATCAGGAATGATTTTGAAAGAGCGTAAATTGGCAAAAGATTGATTACCTCTTAATGGTGGTGGATGGGGGGTATTTATAGCCGCCTTGGGGATCAGATTAGGAATGTAATCCCTGTTATCTGATAAGGAATATAATCCCCGTAATCAGATAAGGAATGTAATCCCTAATTCCCAGTGAAAAGATAGATGTGAATCAGGGCCGTTGATTAGGATTAATCAGAGATCTTGATTTTGTCCTGCTGGACCGGGTTTGCCGCGGGTTAAAAACCCGTACCCGGTGGGAGATGGACCCGTTCACAGGTTAATGGGTCTTTGAGGAGGAGAACCAATACCCACTTTGGACCCATTGGTAGGCAAAATTACCATTTTACCCCTAGGCTTTAAGATTCGCTCCTGATTTGGACGATTCTGATTTAACCCCATTTTTAGCCATATCACGAGCCCCCCACTCCCAAAGACTGAGCTTGATTAGCCTTTGAGGAGTAGTTTTACTATTTTAATGGCTGGCGGAGTTGTATCGGAGTCCAAATGGAAGGTTTCGAATCTTCACAGGAGGCGGTATGGTGATTTTCTAAGTTAGTTGCGTGCTCTGAGTTGTTCTTGAGCTCTTCTGGACATTTGGTGATTTTTATCTATTTTTTCGGAATATTTACCTAATTTAGCGAAGTGTCGATTCGTCGTTCGGGGGTCTTAATAAATGGTCCTAGGCAATAATTATTTACTCGGGGGCTCAAAAATATTTCCCCGACTTTATAATTATTTTCTAGAATTTTAATTAATTTTTCCGAATTTTTAATCATTTTTTCGCATTTTTTAAATAAATAAAACGATTTTAATAAATAAAATACCGAATTATGGCGTAGTGCTATCTGGTCCATTGATCCTGTGTGGGCGCGAATTTCTAAAAGATCGGATGGATAGGATCGCTCGGCGGCAATTTCTCCGCTTTTGCGGGTCGGATGGGCACTTGCTCGGAATCCGAGCGAAGTGGCTCGGTTTTTCCCTCGCGCGAGTGGCTCGGATCACTAGTCACTCGGCTCGAAATTCCGAGTGACGTGGAGCGATATGTGCCGTCGGATCTCAGCATGGATCTCTAGGCGGGCACAGGTCCCAAGAAAATACTATCTTGTCGTTTAGTGAACGTGGCGTAATCTGGACCGTCCATCATCTCAGGTGCGATTTTTGCAGTGATCCAACGGTTAGAGACGCTCGGTAGCATTTTTCTTCAGTTTCGAGGGTCGGATTGGCACTTGCTCGGAATCTGAGCGAAGTGGCTCGGTTTTTCCCTCGCGCGAGTGGCTCGGGTCTCTAGTTACTCGGCTCGGACTGCCGAACGTCGTGGAGCGGCCTGAGCCATCGGATCTTGGCACGAATCTCGAGGTGGACACAGTTCCCAAGAAAATACTATCTTGTCGTGTAGTGGTGTTGGCATGATCTGGGCCGTCCGATCGAAATCTTGCACGAATTTTGAGGGGAAAGTTGTTTTTCTCCAATTCGCAGCTCGGATTGGCACTTGCTCGGAATCCGAGCGATGTAGCTCGGTAGCCGATCGTATAGCTCGGTGGCTGAACTGTTAGCTCGGTGGCCGAGCGTATAGCTCGGTGGCCGAACTGTGAGCTCGGGACCGAGCGTATAGCTCGACGGCCGAACTATCGGCTCGGATCGCCAGTTGCTCGGCTCGGACTGTTGAACGTCGTGGGACGATCTGAGCCGTCGGATGATGGCGCAAATCTCGAGGCAGGCACAGTTTCTAATAAAACACTATCTTGTCGTTTAGTGACGCTGGCAAGATCTGAGCCGTTCGATCGAAATCTTACGCGAATTTTGAGGGGAAAGTCGTTTTTCTCCAATTCGTAGCTCGGATTGGCACTTGCTCGGAATCCAAGCTATCCTCTTTATTGTGGAAGTCGGATCGCCTGTCGCTCGGATTTTGTTTCCAAGGGACGTGGGGCGATCAGAGCCGTTGGATGACGGCACAGATCTCGTGCTGGCTCAGTTCCCAAGAAAACACTATCTTGTCGTTTAGTGACGCTGGCAAGATTTGAGCCGTTCGATCGAAATCTTACGCGAATTTTGAGGGGAAAGTCGTTTTTCTCCAATTCGTAGCTCGGATTGGCACTTGCTCGGAATCCGAGCTATCCTCTTTGTTGCGGAGGTCGGATCGCCTGTCGCTCGGATTTTGGTTCTGAGGTGCCGAACAGTTTTACTTGGGTCGAAACGTCGCTTTCTTTGTCAACAGTTGTGGCTCTTCGTTACTTAGCCATTTGGGCTTTTGTAACACTTCAAGGGAGGCCCAAGAGTTGCGCCTTTACATTACAAAGCCCAAGAGGCGTCACTTTTACTATAAGTTTTCACCTCCTCAACACCTAACCTCATTTCTCACTTTCACTTTCTCACTCTTGGTTTTACTTCTTAGCGAAGTTTTTAGCTCTTGGATGGCGCTGCTAGCTGTCGCGGCAAGGCGTTTTAGGCTCTGGCGATCTTTTCCGGCCGTACTAGTCACTTCCAGGTCAGTCTCTCTCCTCATCTTTGTAAAATGGTTAAGTTTTCTTCCACGGATGAGACCCCCTCCTCGGACCTAGGCGTCAGCCGAGCGGTCAGGCCGAGCAAGGGTAAAGGAAAGGAGGTCGTGGAGCTGACCGAAGAGACAACAGTCAGGCCGAGTACAGACGAGGAGGTTGCCGAGCCTTTCCAGGAGGTAATGGTCCGAGCCAGCAAGGGCAAGGGGGTGGAAACGATAATTGAGCACCCGAAGACTGCAGGGGAGTTGGGTCGGCATCCGGGCATTCTGTCGAGCATTGGCGGTGTGCGGAGCTACTCCGGAGATCTGTTGGAGAAGGTGACGCAGGGCACCGCCAAGTCGATCGAGGAGAACGAGCCGAGGAAAACCTCTGAGATGGATCAGATCTCTTCGATCCTGACCGAGGCGGATTTGCATCGGATCCGGAGTGGGTTCCGAATCCCCGTGGAGTACGGGCTCCTTCTCCCCGGCCCTGGCTTCCGAGCGTGCACGTCATCCTCGGCCAATATGTGCATTTTTCCCGCCAATTCCCTGAATTCCGGACTTCGGCTGCCGCTGCACCCTTTCGTAATCGAGGTGCTGCAGTGGTACGGCTTGTGTCCGGCTCAGCTGATACCGAACACCTGGCGGCACGTTATGGCGTTTGTTCTTCAATGCCAGGAGGTCGGCGCTCTGCCCAATATGTTCATCCTTTGGAGTCTCTACCGTCCTTGCCAACCAAACAAAAATGAGCAGAGGTACTACCTCTCGCCGAGGAAGGGTGTGAAGCTGATCGAGAACCCGGACTCGATCAAGCATTGGAAAGAGAAGTACTTCCTCGTCCGAGCTCCCGAGCCATGGGTGATCCCGACGGTGGGGTTGAGGGACGGCCTTCCGAAGCGGGCGAAGAAAGAGCTCGTGCTCAGCAATGAAGAGGCGCAGAAATCGTGGAGAAGCTGCTCAGGCTTCCGACCCTCAGTTGGAAAGACATCACCGAGGAGGCCTTATTCCGAGGGGGTCTCAGTCCGATCGACCCTAGTACGCTTCTCCTATTCTTGTTTTGTCTTTGAGGTTTGGAAAATTTTTCTAACTTTTTTCACTCGGTTTGTGCAGAATCTTCTGGCATGGACTACAAGGGTCTGATGGCGAAGGCCAGGGCGGCGAAGGAGCAGGACACGAGGAAGAGAAAGAAGACCGTGTCCGGGCCTCAAGGCGGCCGAGCGCCCAAGATCCCCTCGGTCTCTCCGACCATCGAGCGGCAGGTTGTTGAGGCTCCTTTGGCCGAGCCCGATCAAGGCCTCGTCGTGTCGTCTGCCCCACCTACCTCGGATGAGCCGACCCCAACGGCGCGAACAGATGCTCCAGGGTCTTCGGTCGGAGCGTTCAACATTAGCGCGACACTGGCTCTCGATGTCCCGCCCCTCACTGCCGAGGCGGAGGCCATCCTGACCGAGGAGCACAAGCACATCTTCGTCCCCGATTGGCGGGTGATGAAGGTCGACGGGTTCCTAGGGGACGGAAACATCTGCATGCAGGCGGTGAAGCACCTGCCGACCCCTAAAGACCGAGCGGTGCTCAAGGCGAGCGAAGTTGGTGACGCCGCGATGCAGATTACTCGGAACACCATGTCGGTAAGTACTAGATGACTTTCTTCAAAATTTTTCTAAGTTTTTGTGCTTGTGCTTAACTGCTTTTTGTATGGCTTGTAGACCCTCTGCCACTTCAATTACTTGCTTGAGGAGTTCGCGAGCAAAGAAAAGAAGATGACTGTTCTGAACGACCGGGAATGGTCGGAGCGATCTAAGGCGGTAAAACAGCTAGAGGCCGAGCAGGTGCATTCTGCTTTGCTCGAGGTCGAAGTTGTCGACCTAAGGGCTAAGCTCACCGAGGCACTGAGGAGCTCGGTCGCCGAGGCTTCCAAGGTCGAGACCCTGAAAATGGAGACGGCTCGACTCGAAGGGGAGCTGTCTAAGGCCCTGAAGGCGTTGGAGGAGGCCCTGAGAGATCATGCGTCGAAGGTGGCGGCCGCGGAGAAGGCAGTTCGGGACGAGGCCGAGGCTCACATGTTGACCAACATGGAGGAGGCGTACGGCCGAGCGCTGAAGCATATCGCCGCTCGGAACCCCGAATTTGACGTCTCGTCCTACTACTTCTACGACCCCGTTGAGGGTGAGGAAGCGCTGCCCCTGGCCGAGCTCGCGCCTAGGCAGGAGGGCGAAGACTCCGAAGACGAGGTGGGTGCTGAGGGTGCGATTGTATCCGTGCCGAACGATGATGAGGTCGACCCCTGACTTTGTAGCCTCTTCTCATTTTCTTGTTCTTCCCCCCTCTTTTTTTTTCTTTTGTAATGCCTAACTGCGGACTGGCCACCGCTTTTTGTAAATCTTGGACTTTTAATGAAACGGCTTCCTTTTTGGTGTTTCGGCTGAATATTTCAAAATTTCGCAAAGTGTTCAACTCTTTTTGCTCGGATTGTGTCCTTAAGTGTTGAAGACTTCTTTTGATATTCCTCCACTTTTCAGGTCGAGTTGGGTCCAATGACTAAGGTCTCCCATCTGCTTACTGAGCTGAAGAAAGCGAAGCGGGCTCTTTCTCGCAGTCGGGATAACTCATTTTACGACTTCTTGAAATTGGAGGACATCAAAGCAACTGCAAGAGGGTATTTTTGCAAGTTGAGGCAACTGCGGAAGCAACCTAGAGAGACTCGTCTCGAAGGCGAGATGGAGTTGCTCCGTAAGGAGCTCTTCGATGTCGACCAAAGGAATAGTGAACTGCTGGCGGAGGTTCGTCATTTGGAGGTAACGGTGAAAGAACATTCGACGGAGGAAGAGGAGTTAGCTTCGAGGGTGGGGAAGTTGATGTCCGAGCGCGATAAGTTGACGTCAAGAATTGACAAACTGAGGAGGATCACGATCGACAGGGGTATCGAAGTGACTCATCTCTGTCGTATTGTGGCCGACAGTACTAACGTCGCAGGCTCGTTTAAACTTCCCCGTTTCAAAGCATCGGCGGAGGGCTATATTCTGAAAGATAGGATCGTCGAGCTAGAGGAAGAGATTGCATCACTGAAACCTCAACCCGTAAGGATCAATGTTCGCAGTACGTCGTGTACTCGCGAAGAGAGCGAAAGAGGAATCTCGTTTTACAAACTTGCAAATCGTTCGCCTGCCGCTAAGCGGAGTCCAGTTGACGCTCAGAGTGGTGTAGCTGTATCGTCTAATGGCACCTCGGTTGGGGCCACAGCTAGAATCAGTGGCGAAGGGGGGTCTCGCTTCGCTGGTTTAGAGTCGAGCTCAGAGGTAAGGCGACACCGCCCTCGTGTGTCTCTGGACCGAAGTGTTCCCCTTCCAAAGAAGCGCTAAACGAGTTGTATTATGCTCTTCAAGTTATTGTAAAACTCTGTTGTAGTGTCAGCCTTGTTTGGGCTCTTAATAAAAAAGTTTGTTTTACTTCTGATGTTCGAATGCTGTGTTGGCTGGTATTAGTTTAAGTATAACTCCTCCAACTTTTGACCACTACTTAAAATCAGAAGCAAATCTTCCTTCTTATGGGCGAACCACTTTTGGCTTGCTTAATAGCGAGCTTGAGAAGTGGAGTCGAGCCAAGTGTTGGACTCCGAACTCGTCGTTAGAGTTTGTTCAACGGTTGTGGGAGCAATTCCAACCCCTTCTAGCCCGCTTAAGAGCAAGCCTGCGAAGAGGAGTCGAGCCAAGTGTTGGACTCCAAACTCGTCGTTAGAGTTTGTTCAACGGTTGTGGGAGCAATTCCGAATGGCGAACCCCTTCTAGCCTGCTTAAGAGCGAGCTTGCGAAGAGGAGTCGAGCCAAGTGTTGGACTCCGAACTCGTCATTAGAGTTTGTTCAACGGTTGTGGGAGCAATTTCGAATGGCGAACCCCTTCTAGCCCGCTTAAGAGCAAGCCTGCGAAGAGGAGTCGAGCCAAGTGTTGGACTCCGAACTCATCGTTAGAGTTTGTTCAGCGGTTGTGGGAGCAATTCCAAATGGCGAATCCCTTCTAGCCTGCTTAAGAGCGAGCTTGCGAAGAGGAGTCGAGCCAAGTGTTGGACTCCGGACTCGTCATTAGAGTTTGTTCACCGGTTGTGGGAGCAATTCCGAATGGCGAACCCCTTCTAGCCCGCTTAAGAGCGAGCCTGCGAAGAGGAGTCGAGCCAAGTTTTGGACTCTGAACTCATCGTTAGAATTTGTTCAACGGTTGTGGGAGCAATTCCGAATGGCGAACCCCTTCTAGCCTGCTTAAGAGCGAGCTTGCGAAGAGGAGTCGAGCCAAGTGTTGGACTCCGAACTCGTCGTTAGAGTTTGTTCAACGGTTGTGGGAGCAATTCCGAATGGCGAACCCCTTCTAGCCCGCTTAAGAGCGAGCCTGCGAAGAGGAGTCGAGCCAAGTGTTGGACTCCGAACTCATCGTTAGAATTTGTTCAACGGTTGTGGGAGCAATTCCGAATGGCGAACCCCTTCTAACCTGCTTAAGAGCGAGCTTGTGAAGAGGAGTCGAGCCAAGTGTTGGACTCCGAACTCGTCGTTAGGGTGAAGAGTAAAAGCAGAGAGATACAAACAATTTTACAAGTAAAATATGAAAAAACTTTCTTTATTGATAACTAATAGTTGGCTGCTTCTAAGTTGCGAGCCGTTATTACATAAGAGAAATAAAGGGAAAAAATACAAGTAAAAGGTGAGAAACGGTTCGACATCCTAGAATACTTAGAGATGCGTTAATGCTCTCTCTTGGTATTTCAAAAGATGGTCGGCATTCCAAGTCCTGGGGATCTCTCTGCCTTCGAGGTTTTCTAGACTATATGTCCCGGGCCGAACTACTTTGGTGATCTTGTAGGGTCCCTCCCAATTTGGAGCTAGTTTACTCTTCTGATCAGGAAAAGAGATTGCTAACTTTCTGAGGACCAAGTCCCCTTCTTTGAGGTCGGTAGGATGGACTCTCTTATTGTATGCCAACTCGATCCTCCTCCGATAACTCTGTTGGCAGATTGACGCTCTTTCCCGTAGCTCGTCGACCAAGTCTAAGTTTGCCCGAAGTTGTCTGGCATTTTGTTCTTCTTCATAGGCAAGAAGGCAAGGAGAAGGTATGCCGACTTCCAATGGGATCACAGCCTCGGACCCATACGTGAGGTTGAATGGCGACTCTCCTGTGGGGGTCCGTTTCGTGGTGCAGTAGTTCCACAGCACGTTAGGGAGCTGATCGACCCATAAGCCTTTAGAGCACTTATTCAGCCTTTTCTTAATACCGGAGAGGATCTGTCGGTTAGCATTCTCCACTTGACCATTCGACTGTGGATGGGAGACGGAGGAGAAATGTTGTTGGATGGCGAGGTCTTCACATAGAGCTCGGAAGGCAGCCCCGGTAAACTGGGTTCTGTTGTCTGTTATGAGGACTCGAGGGACACCGAATCGGCAGATAACGTTCTTCCAGAAGAACTGAAGTACTTTGTTCTCGGTGATTGTGGCCAAGGGCTCGGCCTCTATCCACTTTGAGAAGTAGTCGATTACCACGACTAAGAATTTGAGCTGGCCGGGAGCTGGTGGGAATGGCCCTAGTAAATCTATCCCCCACATTGCAAAAGGGATAGGACTTGATAGGGTGGTGAGTGGAGCTTGTGGGAGGCGACGGACGTTGGAGTACTTCTGACAAGAGCTGCATTGCCGAACGTGCAGTTCAGCATCTTGTAGGAGAGTGGCCAGAAATATCCATAATTCAACACCTTCCTGGCTAGGGATCTGGACCCAGAATGTGCTCCGCCGATGCCTTCATGGAGCTCTTGCAGGGCGTAACCGGCTTGTTCCGGGGAGAGGCATCTCAAATAAGGCCTACCGTCCACTTGTGTGAAGGAGCGCTTGTATAGGATGCCTTCGATAAGTGTGTATCGCTCTGCTCGGGTTCTCACTCGGCGAGCTTCTTTAGGGTCTTCGGGAAGGAGCCCATACCTTAGGAATTCTACCAGGGGTTTCATCCAGTTATCTTAAAGCAGAACAGGTAGCGACTCCATCGAGTCGGAAGTTTCATCCTCTATACTTGGCTTCAGGAGCACCTCAATCAAGACGGTCTGCTCTAGACCTTGGAGGGAGGAGGAGGCTAGCTTGGAGAGGGCATCGGCTTGGGAATTCTCTTCTTGGGGGATTCGCTGGATGAGAGCTTCTTCAAATAGGGCCATGAGATTCCTGACCTTGGCTAGGTACTTAGCCATTCGGTCATCTCGTGCCTTGTACTCGCCTAGGACCTGATTTACGACCAACTGAGAGTCGCTAAAGATCCGGAGGCACTGCGCCCCTGCATTGCGAGCCATTCCGAGGCCGGTTATGAGTGCTTCATATTCTGCTTCATTGTTAGAGACCCTGAAGTTGATGCGGAGGGAGTATTGGAGGATGAAATCATCTAGGCCAGCTAGAATGGCCCCGGCTCCGCTTCCCTCGTTACAAGAGGATCCATCTACATAAACCGACCAGACAGGCGGTCCCGTCATTGCTTAGCTGACCTCGGGGATGGTACTTTCAACTATGAATTCAGCTAAGGCCTGAGCCTTGATCGCGGTCCGAGGATGATACGTTATATCATGCTGGCTCAGCTCGATAGACCACTTCATGAGGAGACCGGAGGTCTCTGGTTTGTGGAGAACTTGCTTCAGCGGTTGGTCGGTAAGAACGACCACCGAATGGGATTGGAAATATGGGCGAAGCTTTCTTGCGGCCATGACTAAGGCGTATGCCATCTTCTCTATCCTCGGGTAGCGGAGCTCGGCATCCCAAAGTACCTTGCTCACGTAATAAATGGTCTTTTGAGTCCTATCTTCTTCCCTCACGAGGACGGCGCTGAGGGTCTGCTCGGAAGCTGCTAAGTAGAGGTAGAGGGCCTCCCCGGGAACAGGCTTGCTGAGGAGAGGAGGGTTGATTAGGTAAGCCGTCAACTGGTCGAATGAGTCTTGTTGTTGCTGAACCCACTCGAAGCCTTTAGCTCCCCTGAGAGCTTTGAAGAAGGGAAGACACTTCTCCCCTGACTTGGAAAGGAAGCGTCCTATGGCTGCCAGGTGACCAGTTAGCTTCTGAACCTCTTTAACATTCTTCGGGGGAGCCATGTCCAGTATGGCTTTGATCTTCTCGGGGTTGGCCTCGATTCCTCTTTGGCTGACCATGAAGCCTAGGAATTTCCCCGACGAGACTCCGAACGCACATTTGTTCGGATTGAGCCTCATATCATGCTTCCTAAGTACGTCGAACGCCTCTTGCAGATCAGTGACATGGTCGGCTCCACGGATGCTCTTCACAAGCATGTCATCAACATACACCTCCATATTACGGCCGATCTGGTTTTGGAATACCTTGTTGACGAGACGTTGATAGGTGGCACCTGCATTCTTCAACCCGAAAGGCATTACTCTGTAGCAGTAGAGGCCCTGATCGGTAACAAAGGAAGTCTTCAGGATATCCGGGGGAAATATGTGGATTTGGTTGTACCCGGAGAATGCATCCATGAAGCTGAGAAGTTCATGACCCGAAGTGGCATTAATCAGGGTGTCGATGCTTGGAAGAGGGAATGGATCTTTGGGGCATGCTTTGTTGAGGTCGGTAAAGTCAATACAAATCCTCCAGGTCCCATTGGACTTCTTCACTATCACTACATTCGAGAGCCATTCGGGAAAATTGACCTCTTGTATGAACCGGGCCTTCAAGAGCTTGTCCACCTCCTCTTTTATAGCTTGCTGGTGCTCGGGAGCGAACTTGCGCCTCTTCTGTTGGACTAGTTTGGACCCCGGAGCGACACTGAGGTGGTGGACTAAAAGCTCTTCGGAAATTCTGGGCATGTCTGCGGCCGACCAAGCAAAGAGGTCGCGATTCCTACGGATGCACTGGACTATGTCGGAGTATAGGGCAGATGGGAGGGTCTTGCTAACAAAGAACTTTCGGCTCGGATCCTGCTCAGAGAAGAGCACTTCCTCCAACTCATCCACCGGCTCAGACGTCGGTCGGACAACATCTTGGGGGATTTCAAGAGTTTCGAAGGAGAGGACTGGACCCATAGTAGAGGTCATGTAGCATTTGCGGGCCGTTTCCTAATTGCCTTTTACTTCCCCTACTCCTGCCCGGGTGGGAAATTTCATCTTGAGGCGATAGGCGGAAGGGACGGATTCGAGAGCGGCTAAGTCGGGCCGACCCAAAATGACATTGTAGGCTGCAGGGACATCCACGACCATAAAGTCCATCGACTCCGTTCGGGTAGTAGGAGTTTTGCTAGCGGTTACGTCGAGGGTGATCACCCCTTCAATAGTCACTCCCGTGAACCCATGGAGTGTGTAGCCGGCGGGCTTAAGTCTGTCCCGGGATAGTTTGAGGCCTTTGAAAGCGGCGAGGAAGAGGATGTTAACGGAGCTGCCATTGTCCACCAGGATCCTTTCCACTTTAAAGTTTGCCATATGGAGGTTGATGACAAGCGCGTCACAATGGAGGTTGATGACAAGCGCGTCACAATGCTGGCTCAGGTTTTCTCACAGACGGTGCCAATCTGTTACCGCTAAATCTAGTGTGGGGGCAAACAGATACTATTTGTAGATTCTTGGGAAAACCTGAATAGCAAACCTGAACCTGTTCTGCCGGAGTTTGATCGCTGGCTCCCGCCGTTCACCTGCAAAAAGTGCGAGACACCGGGGTTGATCCCGGTGACGCACCCTCCGATGCTCAAGTCAGTAATCAGGAATGGTTATGAAAGAGCGTAAATTGGCAAAAGATTGATTACCTCTTAATGGTGGTGGATGGAGGGTATTTATAGCCGCCTTGGGGATCAGATTAGGAATGTAATCCCTGTGATCTGATAAGGAATATAATCCCTGTAATCAGATAAGGAATGTAATCCTTAATTCCCAGTGAAAAGATAGATGTGAATCAGGGCCGTTGATTAGGATTAATCAGAGACCTTGATTTTGTCCTGCTGGACCGGGTTTGCCGCGGGTTAAAAACTCGTACCCGGTTGGAGATGGACCCGTTCGCGGGTTAATGGGTCTTTGAAGAGGAGAACCAGTACCCGCTTTAGACCCATTGATAGGCAAAATTACCATTTTACCCCTAGGCTTTAAGATTCGTTCCTGATTTGGACGGTTCTGATTTAACCCAATTTTTAGCCATATCAGTGACATTACACTGATCCACCGCGGCACCGAGCACGTCATGTGGAGAAAAAATCTCCACGCACCTTACTGACCGTCTGATCCATCCAAAATCCTCGCCGAACCAGATGGACGCTCCAGATGAAACCACGTCTCTCGGTAAATGGTCACCGATCCACCGTGGCACCAACCCTAATGCGAGGAGAAAACACTTCCTCTTCAGGCCAGCCCTCCGATCACTTCAAAAATCACGCCCAGGTCTGATAAACAGCTTGGATGACGCCATGTCGATATTGGATTTGATTAATCCTTTTATATTATTTATTATTCGGATTAATTATTTAAAAATTGCGAAAAATAATTAAAAATTAAGGAAAATTAATTAAAAATTCTAAAAAATAATTATAAAGTCAGGAAAAATATTCTAGAGCTCCTGAATAAATAATTATTTATTACAATAATCAATTGATATTTCTTGAAGACAGATTGTTGCTTCGCAAAATTAAGTAACTGATCCGAAAAAATAATGTAAAATTGGGAAAAATCACCAAAAATCCAGGAGGGCCTGAAAGCAAACCTGGGCACGCTACCAGCTCAGAAAAGCACCATCGCCCCTTAGACGAGATTCCACCACCCTTTGACAACTCCGATAAAGCCCTATACGCCATTAAAACAACAAAACTACTCTCCAAAGGCCATGACACATAGTCTTTGGGAGTGGGGGGCTCGTGATATGGCCAAAAGTGGGGTTAAATTGGAACCGTTCAAAGTGGGCACGAATCTCAAAGTCCCAGGGGCAAAATAGTAATTTCATTTACAGGCGGGTCTGAATTGGGCACTGGGTCCCTCCTCTTGGATCCGCAAACCCATGAACGGATCTGCTCAGTCGGGAATGGGTCTCAACCTTTTGGGGGCCAGCTCAACAGGATGGGAGGAAATCCTAGCTCGCCCTGATCTTAAGGAGGTGGTTATAACCACCTCTATCCTGCCATGCCGGGAAGTAGGGATTTGATCTTATCCTGAAGGAGATCCCCATGGCGACTATAACAACCCCCTACCTCATACTGTAAAAGGTGATCACTCTTTGCGCACTCAAGTTCTTTTCTCTTTACTTTTTCTGGTATTGACAAGAGCGTCGGAGGGTTCGTCGTCGGGATCCATCCCGGTATTTCGAACGTTTGTGCAGGTCAGCAGAAGCGCCAAGGAGTCAACTTCTCACCAAAGAAGAAGGAGATCCAGCTTGTTCGAGTTCCTCACGAACCTACAAATCTCATCTATTGCCCCCACACTAGAATCCAGCGGTAACAGTTCCATCGGCCCCAAAAAAACAAACAAACAAACAAATAATAGATATAATTTTGCATTGATCATTTATAAATTAAAGGTGGTATTGGGTCGGGTCGGGTCGGGTAGTGGGATACCCGGACCTTGCCCTTTAGCAAAGGGTCTGGGTCCGGAACCGGATCCAGGTCTATTTAAATTTTCTGGATCTGGTTTGGGTCCAATCGATTCCCAGGTACCAAACAGATCTAATAATATACGACAATAAATTTTTTTTCTTCAATGTTTACAAAAGTTTTCAATATTCAAATTCCTAATATATTTTTTTTCTTTATAGTACCACATGAATTAGCTACATACTAAAAGTAAAAGTAAAATTCAATAATAAGTAAAGAGTAGAGATATCGTCTCTATAGGTTCGGAGCTCCTATCTCCGTACCGAGCAAAGCGCAATGTGGTAATAAAGAAAAGTCTGGGTTCGGTCTTCCCTTGGTGGGTGGACGACATCAATCGTAAGATCTACAGTCTTGAAGCTCCTTCTCCTGAAGTTGATTTTATAAAATAAAGATTATGCGATGCAAATTGAGAGTAAAAGAAAAGACTACACTCTTTATTAAGTTATATGAACATATTTAGCTTTATTTTCTATCAAAAGCGGGAAAAAATTTAACACATACAAATATCTTGTTCTAATATATTAAAAACTAAGTTATTGGTCTACTAACAGGTCCACAGGTTAAATCTGGGTCAAACTGGGTCCGATTGGGTCCAAAATCATCAGACCTTAATCCTAACCGTCTAGAATCTAATCAGTTCCTGTCCAATATTGGGTCCGGGTTTTAGGTAAACGTTACAATGCTAAGTGGGACCAAGTAATAAATTATAGATTGGGAGGGAGGTTTATGGTATTTTGGATATAATTTGGGTTTTGTATAAATATTGAGGGAGGCTAAAAGAGCCCCCCCCCCCCGCTCTCGCTCTCAACCGTCCGGAACCGAACTGGCACAACAAATAAAGTCTAGGTAATTACCTGGTCTCTCTCTCTCTCAGCCTTCCGGAACCGAACTGGCACAACAAATAAAGTCTAAGTAATTACCTGGTCCTGTTCCAGATGGGTATCAAAATTTTCGACCCACATAATATGGGCAAGGTCTGGGTCCGTACAAAACCGAATCTGGTCTGGAAAGTGTACTACACGGTCCTGACCCGACCCGTTGACAGTGCTAGTAAAGGCTCAGCTGTGAGCTTGATCAGGGGAACAAACTATCGAGACTCCCTCCACCCACGTAAACTCTTTCAGCTATCGATCGACTCCTCAATCAACGCAGATCTCTGTAACCTCTTATATCAATAAAAGCATCGTTCCTATAGTTTGGTTTTAACTCTAATTAAAGTATATATTTACCTGTCAAAGTAATGTGGCATTGACTTCAAATAAGCTCGAAAGCGACACACTTGAGTAACGAAATCTTTACAATTTTTATTTGCTTCGAATAGGGCATGTATACTTTAATTTGAATAAAATATTCCAACTAGCGCAATCAAAAATCCTATCCGATAACATTATTGGGTTTGAGTTCATTAATAGGGCCACATAATTATTATTTCAACAAACAATATAAATTGTCAGCCTAATATGAAACAGTCACTTTTCAAACCCACTTCCAAAAGGCTCCAAAAGATTTAATACATTTTTAGCACGTAGCTTAACATGTGCCAAAAATCTAGTACAGAAATTACGTTACGACTCCAGAGATTTGGTTGTCCTAATAGCCAGAATAATGATGATGCATCCCTCTAGGATTCTGGAAGTCTGTCCAATTTTGACGACAAGTACAACAAGTGATATTTCTTTCATATTTGACTATCAAAGATTGGGATTGTTTAAAAAAACCTCTATACACTCAAGTTTATAGAAAATTTATCCGATAACCAACTTGTTTCATGTATACATGTCTGGTTATATCATCTTTCCGAGTTTTGGTCATTTAGAAATAATACGCACAACACTTTGAATTTGCACACCCTTGCGCGCTGCAATCGAAGGGCATAAGATAAGGAAGAGGATGAAAGTGATTTAGGACTTGAGTTTTGCATTGGATGATCTCTCATGGAATAAAACCATTTATAGATAAGTTTTCCAATTCATTGTCTCATAGGATGCCTAAATGGGGTGGTCTATGCACCATCCAGCCAATGTGCTTTAGGACCACATCAGAAGTAATTTATATGCCTTACAAGACAAGATTATGTGTACTTGAAAACAACATTGTTATCTTGTAAAAAAAACTCTGTACCGAAACCGGATGACTATGCTCTACCTCTTCCTTTTGTTAAAAATACTTTAAAAGGCCGATATTCTAAATTGACAGAAGGATTGCAAGAAGGGATTGTATGGACAATGGCAATAATTCAAGTAGGGAATAATACGCCGAACAAAGAGTTCATTGGCAGTGGGGATGGCCGAAAAATCAAGGAAATTAGGGCAAACTTTTAATGCATTTAAAGTAATAATAATAATGTGGCTTATGTATGGATCATAACTTAGATAACAATCAAACCAAGCATCAAATTAGATGAGATAAGATGAGGCATTTTTCACTGCACTTGGGCAGCAGCATATTTAATGGCTGCCTCCCAAAATATGCAGCCTTACAAGTAAAGACTCAAGGGATCGAATTCCATATGTACCTCTTTTGGCAATTAAGGTAGAAAAAGAAGGCTTTTAGACTAAAAGAATATTGCACAATCTTCCACTTTTATATATATATATATTTATTTATTTTTGCTAGGAATTTACATAATTATGCATGATTTCGATTACTCTTGCTTAAACAATGTTTCTAAACGTTAACTTTACATGCATATATAACTGGAGTCTTCAAAACAGAATTCCATAGTTGCATATTTGCAAGTAAGCAAAAGAGAGACATCTCAGTGATAGTGACAACCATGAAAATTAGATAAATGAAGCAAAAGAGACATTTCCTACAATAGCGATATCCATTTCTTGAAAAGTAGACAATTATTTTATCAAATAATGAGAAAAGTACAATAAAGTGAATTCTTTCATGAATGTTTATACTGAAAACTACATTATTGATTGGGTGTCGCCAATTGACGGTTGAAGAAACCAGTTCAATTCAACAGAGTCCTTAATTAGATCTGAAAAACAATTGGGCCCTTTTCTCAGGATGATCTTGCTGTAGGATGACATATACAGATTACAGAATAATACAAGTTACATATATATAGCACGACTACACAGCAAACTTCAGATCTATATGCAAATTTTGAAGTATTGAGGACAATTCATAAAAAATTTCTTAGCATTTTAAGAGCATGCATCACTTCAAAAAAGAATGGTATGATGAACTTCAAGAATAGCGAGGAAATATTCTTTTCGCACAAATGATAATGTCATCTAGTACAGAAGCAGGATAGTGAGGAAACAGAATAAAACAGGCATATCTGCTAATCAAATTCTAAAGAATGCTTCAAAGATGTGAACATAATGGTTACAATTACTCTACCCCGGCGTTTCTACCCCGACGTTCGGGTAGAAACGCCGGAATGGCACCCAGGCAAAAAATAATAAATAAAACACCCCCACCTACTTCGGTGTTTCTTGAAAACACCAGGGTAGTGGGATCTATACCAGCGTTTGTTTCTACAAACGCCGGTATTGAACGATTAAATATACTTTTCCCCATTTTTTATTTCCCAATTTTTTTCACTCTCTCTCTCCCACTCACGAACCCAACCCTCCCTCACCGTCGCCTTCCCCCGCCGTCGTCGACCGCCGCCCCACATCGCTGTGCCCCCCCTCCCCCCACGTCGCTATGCCCCCGACCATCATAGCCCCCACGTCTCCCTCTTTCACAAACCCTAGCCCTGACGATCGTTGCCGTCACCGTCATCGTTCCCTCGCAGTCGTCGTTCCCTTGCAGTCACTCCGATCATCTTCCTCCCTTTCTCAAACCCTAGGTATGAATTTGATAATTTTAGAATAGGTTAATTTGTAAATTTGAGAATTTGGGATTGTGAGAAGAATAATTATGGTTAGTGGAATTGTGGAAAAATTATTGAAAATTATGTTGTTGTTTTTTTTCCCAATTCAAGTGCCATCATTTCAGAGAGTGGAGAGAAGGCCCCCAATGTGGTCAAAATGAGGATCAGCTATTGAGTAACAAGCTGAATAATTGCATGTGAAAGTACTTCTTAGTGGGAGTGTTGGCGTTGTTTCTTTCTTTAAATTGTATTTAATGAATTTATGTAATTTCATCTATAGCTGAATGCAAAAACTCTACCTACACTATTTCTTATTAGCATTCATTAATAATAAATTTGCCGCTATCTAATGGTCATGCTGATTGTTGTTTATTGACATTATAGGATGCAGAGTCAACTTGTGTGCAACGGGTGTAGGAATGTTCTTCTTTACCCTAAAGGTGCTACTAATGTATGTTGTGCAATATGCAATAAAATAACCCATGTGCCCCCTGCAGATATATCTTTCATTTAATCTAAACAGAGAATGTCAGGTGTAGCATATATGAAATTTAGATAATCTGATATTTGTTATTTCAGAACTAGTAAGCATTTACAAAAAAGAAAATTTGCAGTTCTCTCCCTCTCTCTCTCTTTTTTCAATTTTAATTAAGGAATAGACTAGTAAATTTTTCCCACTAATTTTTTCGTTCTTTTTTTTTCTTTTGGGATAATGGTGTCCATGCTTTGTAAATGCTCAATGGTTTTTAATTTTGCAAGCTTTTCTTGCTAGTGTATGCCTGATCTGATTTGATTTCCTAGTTTGATGTCCACAGGAATGTAAAATAGGCTTTGTCCATTTCTATACATGATTGTGTAATTTAAGAATAAGCCTGTAACACCCCGCAAAATTGGATAGCGACAATTTTGTCCTTGCGTGTTACGCACGTGCATTTCAGACTGTTACGAATAATATTCGTAACGTACTTTTATATAAATAGCATACATAATTTATATTCTGAATATTTACATGTTTTCTGTTATCTCAAAATTCATTTTTATCCTACTTTTAGCCAACTCGAATATTAATTTTAATTTTTGTGTTTTACGTACATTGCACGTGTTTTTGATACACGTGTCAATTACGTATATTTTCCGTTACGTGAAATATCCATAACATTATAAATGTTCTATGTATTTTATGTTGACTATTTATGAATGTTTTCACTCTCAAAATATATTTTTGTATTTTTGCACGTGCATTGCACGCACAAATTTCAAGCAGTTTAGTCCACAAAGAATTTTCTAAGAATCATGCATATCTATTCTCTTTTTTATTTAAGTTATTTATTTTGATTTTAAATCCATGTGCCCTAACCTATTTTAAAGGTCCAAAAGAAACTAATTTCAAAATAAAGGAAAGGCCATGATAAAATTCTATATTAAATACACTTTTAAAATTGTCACCACACTTGTCATGTAACAAATATATACATTGGACTATAAACAAATAAATGGGGGGGGGGGGTGCACGTAGAGTGCACGTGCACAAGTATGCACATGTGGAAAATTCAAAGGGCTTAACCATGCATAAGAAGGGAAAGAGTTGAGGGTTTGTGGTAGCAATGGTGAGTTGGTATTTATTTTGGTTAATGAGTATTTATTTTTGGATAATGGGTGTCTCTTCATTCACCCAAATACCCTATAAATACCACATCTTACTACATGAACATTGCACCAAGAATCAAAAGAAACAAAAGAGAAGAAAGAAAGAGTGAAAAGAAAGAGAGTGCTTGAATTTCTTCAAGAAAGGAGGCTCGGTCTTGCTTTGTTAGGAGGAGAAGAGCTTTTGTGTTGGAGGTAGGAGCCACTCTCTAGGAGTCTTCTTCTATTTTTCTTTCTTCAACTAAGGTGAGTGACTTCTTAAACTTTCTAAAATGTAGTAGCATGCATGTGTAGGATAATTGATGTATAACATTGTTTATACATATGAGTTGTAGTTAATTTTTGTGATGATGTTATTTGGAATGTTTGATAGATATAAGTATGAAAAAAAATGCATGCTAATTGAAAGATTGTTATCAAGGAAAGTTGAAATGATGTTGTTGGGTGCATGGTAATACATCATGATTAGATTAAATAAATTGGGGAATAAATTCATACACAAGTTGTTAATCTATGTAAAGAAAGTTACTGTTTTGAGCTTTGTTTACACTTCAGAAAATTAGGTCTAATAAATTAGATGGATTTTAAAGCTAAAATTTTTATGGGAGCATCTTGTATATTTCAGGAACATTCCTTTAAAATTTCATAAGATTTAGATGTCGTTTACTATTTTAATAAAATCTAAACTTAGGACTGGTTGACAGTTGACTAGTTGCTGGAAATCTGTACACATTTCGATTTTTGATCATTTTAGCATTGTAAATGAAGTAATTTGAGAAAAGTCAGAACTAATAACTTATAGTAGACTCGTTAACCTTTCTGTAAAGTCTAAGAAATCAAATTTTCACAAAGAACTGAATTTATAATGAATTTTATAAGACGAACAAGTGGCAGTATTTCGATATTTCGAAGAATTCAGGGTTAAAGATACAATATTTTGGAGAAACTTATAACCAATAAATTTTAGTAGACTTGTATAACTTTATTTTGATCAAAAGAACACAAAGTTTCGTGAAGTATATAATTTTCTATGATTTTTACAAGAAACATGAACTTCAGTTTTCTGGTTTGAACTTACTGTTTTGCAAATGATTTTAAATAAAGTAATTGAGGATGATTCTAACTGTTTTTTTTTTAACTACAAAGATATAGTAGAATCTTTTATGAAAATAATGAATCTATCTTTTGAATAGAATTGAGATTTATAATTGAAATATGGATGAGTAGGAAAGGGTTTTTATTGATCAAAATGAACTTTGTATTTGGAATATATTCCTGAAGAATAAATATATGTGAAAATGAGTTTTTGTTAATCAAAGGGACTTGAAAATGAATTGTTGGTTGTGTGATCAATCAGGAAGTGTTTACTTCATGATTAGTAAATGAGAATGAATGAAAGAATTTGAATGAAATATGACTACATGAACATGAGTTATAAGGATATGAGTACCCCAAGTTGTTGAACATGAAAAGATGTTGATTCTAGAGATTTAGTGAGATCCAGGTACCGGCAAAAGTAATGAAAATTATTATTAATTTCGAGAAAGGGCCAGTATGGGCTATTGTGTAAGTTCGGTAAGGGGGTAAGCTAGCTCTAGTGGTATTGTTTATTCATGTTTAAACTTAAGGATTAGGCACTAAGAGGAGATGTAATAAAACTTGGGAAAACGTAAGTGGGGTGCGTCTATATAGTTGGGCGGTGGATTCCGGCACTATAGACCTAGTCAGGGCGATGGATTCCGAGATTGTGGTTGCTTGCGGAGCGAGACGAGATTCAATTAAATCCGAGATTATGATTGATCGGGCGGTAGATTCCGGAATCATGATTAGTCGGGCGGATAGGAGGTAGATCTCCAATATATTCTGGGGCTAGAGCGGCACTTACGGGATGTACGCACAACGAGTATTCTGTATGGTCGGGCGGTGGATTCCGAGACTGGAATCTATGCTCGTGGACTGTCAAAACCTTATTTTGTTACCGTAGTAGGATTTCATGGATAGGGATTTAACCCTATAATGTGGAGTATGTAGGTGCTTGTCCTCGGACCTATGTAGGATGGGGTGCATAGAATTCGAACAAGTATGCATTAGTGTCATTGTAGTATAACATCTGTATTAGGCATTAAGTCATATCATACACTAACATGTTTAGGATATTCACTCTTTACACTTTATTTATGGATTCAAGTTTGTGCTTATTAAAGTAAGAGATTTCGTTATATTACAGCATAGAGAGGATCGTTGTTTATAACATTGCGTCGGTTGTAAGCAACTGACGTGCCTACAGATTTTCAGTGCAGGGCTTGATTGGATTGGCAAGGACTTAAAGACGGTTGATGATAAAGATTATATTCATGATTAAAGCTGCTGATATTAGATTGTATTTCATGTTGTATTTTATTCAACTTCTGCTGTGTAACTCTGTAATAAACAATGTGTATAAATAAAAGTTTTAATTTTCTTGTAAAATTGTACGAAATGAAGTAAAAGATCCTGTTGTACTACGAATTACATATAAATGGAATTCGGGGTGTTACAATGCCTTTCTAATAACTTAGCGACCTTGAATACAAGAGCATCTTCTAGCATGTCTTACTTCTTTTTTAAATAAATACTTTCGAATTAAGGCGTGGAAGAAATTTTCCCTCGCTGTTTTTACTATGGTATTTGGTAAGTTCTTTTAAAAAAAGAATTTCCCATGTAAATTATGCCACGAATTCTGGATGATCTGTATGCGGTAAAGTCATGATAATTTAGAATTGAATGTATATCGTAGATATTTTAAATTGAATATGTTTTAGTAAAAGAGTTAAGTACTTTTAGGAATCTATATTTTCATGAAACCATGCATCTAGCATATGTCTAGTTTATACGAAAGAAATCTATATATTGACAAATAAAGTGGAAGGGGGTTATAGGAATCAAAATTGTTGGACAGAATCAAGGGATATTTTTCCTAAATCTTTACATTATATGGTGGTGGTAGTAGTAGTAGTAGTAGTAGTAGTATACTAGTATCAATTTGGTGTCCTTCAACTTATCCTTACTTGCAAATGGGAAAAAGATTTGTAACATAAGGCCAAGGTGACTCTTACGACTTTGTTGAGTGTCGGTGATTTGTAGTGAAGGGTCCAAAGGAAGGCACCTACATTAGCATCGATGTGAGAATTGATATTTACGTTGTTGCATTGACAAATAACATGACATCAACTCATAGTGGTTTTTGAGGTTATACTTAATAGCCAACCATAAGAATTCTGTCTATACTGTATGGAGAGCTCCCCATGGCCTACTCCATTTCAATGATATAAGCTTTGCCAATAGCATATAAGGTATATACTTTTGGGATGATTTAAGCTTTCTATTAGCATAGATTTATTGTGAAGTAGCTATAGAGCAATAGCCATTATTCTGAAGCAGCAAGCAGTTTTGCTTATGATTTATTATTGTAAAACACAAAAGTCATAATGTTGTGGGTTTGCGCGGTTGCAATCTCCAATGCCATCACAAACTTCTATGGTACATATATGTTTTTTCTATTCTAATTTAATTTAATTACACTCGTGAACTTTTATGCTTGATATCTTACTAATGAGTTTTTCTTATAGTTCAATGGATTAATCATTAATATAGTAATGCATTGTATAATTATCTATATAAAAGCAATAATTTTAGTTTGTAGTGAATTCTTATGTCATGATTAATTATGAATAGGCTTGTACATATATTTATATGCAAACTGATACATTAAATTTCTTGTGCATCCATTTATATGCAGACTAATATATGCTTGTGCATACATTAAGTTATGAATAGGCTTGTGCTATTGGATATATTAAATTTCTTGAAGACCAAGTTGAGGTAATTCACTTTAAGTGAAGTTGGAAATCCTAACATGGATTTTTCACCATTTATCGTTTTCTTTGTTCTATTTGGGGACTATTGTTCTATCCCAACCTCAAAGAGGAAACTTCTCTAATTGTTTATCTATCGATACTTATACATGTGAACTATTATTCTATTTGGGACTACTATTCTAACGATACAAATTGCTCTATTCTTTATGTTGAGATTGAAAGCTTAATTACTTGGCCACGATTGTTGGTGCTATTGATTGTTGTGCAAAATCTGTATATGAAGAAGAGAACTGCTGATTTTGGGAAAGACTATATTTTTGGATGTGGATATTTTGAAATAGTTTACTATTATGTTTGTTATTCATTATTTGCTAGTGAAATATGTATAAGTCATTGAAGGAAAGTATACATGTATGGTTTACTATTGGTTTTAGGAAAGAGTATGGTTATTGTTATCTCTCTTCATTATTTATTTTGCTTTCAGAATTTTAAATTTTATTTTTATAAATATATACCTATCCCGGCGTTTTTTAAAACGCCGGGGTAGATATTATAAATTTTTGAAACCATACGTCGGCATTTTAGAAACTCAGGGGTAGGTGTTGTAAGAAAAAACCTCAAATGAAAATACCCATATAACGGCGTTTTGAAACCGCCGGGGTAGGTTTTCACCTATACCAGCATTTGCACAAAACGCCGGGTATAGACCCCACTCTACCGCAATGCCCGCTTTCTCGACATTCATACCGGCGTTTTCAAAAATGCCGGTAGGTTCTATACCGGTGTTTATAAACGCTGGGAAATCTAAAAAAAACCACCGGGGAAGACTATTCGTGACACCGGTGTTTATAAACGCTGGGAAATCTAAAAAAAACCACCGGGGAAGACTATTCGTGTTATAGCGACATAATGGTTACAACTGTGCACAGTATAAACTCAATTGAATTTTTTTTCCCAATTTGAAATGGTCATATGCTTAAAAATCTATAGATTACTAATAACACAAAACAGGAATTAGTGTAGAGATATTAGAAAACAAAAATTAAACTGTTGTGAATACTATGATTATAAGTCATCCAAAAACCAGGCTGAAAATGCGTAGAATTTAGAACTCAATTTGAAATTAACAATCGTTTCCACTTGATTAGGTTGATGACCAAAAATCTTGAGAGAGATAAATGAAGAGTAACTAAAGATAATCGCTAATTTCTGAATACCATCCATACAACCAAGATTTTCCTTCCGTGCATGATTAATAGATAGACATATCGAATATCTATGGCACTAACTTAGAAGGAAACTCTGAGCTACAGCCCTTTACTATCTGATAAGGACCAAGGGACGAAGCCAGAGCAATTTTACCAGGGTGGACCAAGCAATAAACAACTTTAGAAAGGAAAAAAAAATCAGAACTAATTATAAAGTAATTATAGCATTTTCCCATAGAGTTATAGTTTCCAAAGATAGTTCACACATAATACTTTTAAACAAAAACAAACAAAAAAACAAAAATTCAAACTATCATGTTTTCTTACAGGATCCCAAAAGTACATTTGCTTCTTTTTTGTGTGCTAAAACTCAAAAGTCTATATTTGCTAAATCCAATATAAAAAAAACACGTATAGCCTAGAAGAATTGTGATCTACATATCTTCATAGAAGCAAATTCTTTCATGGTTGTATCTATGCTCAAATCTTCGACTATTTCTCTTTCAATGAAAACCATCAAGGAGTCCGAAAAATAGTCATCCTCCATCTTGTTGCGAATATTGTTTTTCACAAAATCCATTGCTGAAAATGCCCTCTTGGTAGTTGATGTAAAGACCGGTAATTTAAGTACAAGCCTAATCATTCTATCAACAAGTGAATAGATTATTGACTTTTTGCTTCTCACCAATGTTTGACATATCTCAGAAAGGGACGACAAATTCTTGAATTCACTACGACAAGGAACATCATTTATGTAATATGCAAGTTCATACTGAAGATGTGTTGAATAAATACCATCTTTTAAGGTTGACGCCATAGTGTCGGAAACATAAAGTCCAAAAAATCGTTCTCGAATGAAGCCGTCTTTCTCGACACATCTCAAAACAAGTGTCATTTGCTACTTATTTGAAATATCTCGAGCCTCGTCAACAAGAACACAATACTTTGTTTCTCCAATTTCTTCACAAATTTTTCTCGTTATTTAAAGAAAGACAATGAAGAATTTGTTCTTGATTATCGGGGAATATATATGACGCATTAAGTTGAGCTTTATCCTATACAATTTCTTCAACTTCCTTAGAGAAGTGTGCAAACTGTTGTAAGGCTTAAAGAAAATTGTCACGATTAAGTGAATCAACACTTCAATCATTGTCACACAGCATTTCCTTGAAGTCTCAACATACGAACACAATATATGGAGACATATAATCGTAAATGATTATTTGTAATTTATTGAACACTTTGTTAAGCGAGAGTTTTTCTAACATGCTGGCGTTGGTCAATTAGAGCAAAATAATTTTGGGTGGCATTTTTATGTGGTGATGTAGGAGTACATCCTTCATGCTTGCGAAATGAACATTGTGATCCATTGACATTTTTCCAATTTTGAAATCCTATGATAGTAAATTTATCTCGCTCACTTGGAGTAAAAAAAGAAAGCATGGGAAGCAAAATGCTGCATCCTTCTTAGAAGACAATCTAAGTCAATTGACTCTCCAGATTGGACAATATAAGTCTGTATTTCTTATCCAAAAAAAATCTAAACATGTCTATAGTTTAACATCTATATATAACTTATATCATACAGGTCTCATATGACTGTAAGGTACACATTTGAAAAAATTGACGAGATATAAGGCATATATAATTGTATATATATGAACTAAAATATTCCACAAGGTTTGGTAAGTAAGATTAGTTAGTTGATAAATTTAGTGAACGTTGGTGAAGGTCCAATCTAAAGTAGCAAAACTTTGTGTGATTATTTTGAATGAAGATGAAGGTCCAGTCTAAAATGTAGACTGGTCTTGTTGACTATAGCAGCTTGTCTGCAAGTTGGTTCCTCAACTGATTGCTATTTGTGTTGAAGTTTTCAAATTACAGTAATTGTGATTTTGTACCTCAATAGAAATGATTTGTTCGATATAGTTTCTCAATTTCACTTCCTGTATCAGAGGAGTTTTTGGATTTCTTCAAGGACTGTGCTCCGAAGTCCTAAGTACAAAAAGTGAGAAAGAATGTCAAAACTGGTTAAGTCATTCAAATTAAGAGACCAAGCATACTGAGGAGGACATCAGTTCGAAATGTTTTGGGCATTTCTATCATCGCAGACATCGTTTGGGATGACCATTCTATTAACCTAGTATTTTTATTTCAGCATTTATATTTGTTTTTGGCATTTTAGCCATATGTAGTACTTTTACAATTTGCACCATTTATAATCTGCATTAGAATATTTCAGAGATTTGTATTCGGGTTTGTTTTGAGCCTATATATAGGCCTCTTGATTAATGAAAAAGAATGCTTTTGAATTGATTAAAAATTATTGTGTGTTGAGTTTTTTGCTCTGCATTCCTCTCTTGTGTGTTAGGCCCTAAGAGATTATCAGAGTTTGTGAGAAACCCTATACCACATCGAAATCCCCAAATCTTTATTCAAAACCCCAAATCTTCACCCAAACCCTAATTCTACTTTTACATCCGCCAACTACCCCTCCTTCTTCTTCTTCCTCTTCATCCACACCCCAAACTCCATTACTCTACTGCCCATACTCGACAAGCACTTCAACAACCCGTTACAACTTATCTCCTCCTTCCCACCACAACCCTCTCCTCATCTCCTTCTGCGCGCACTGCTCACCTTCACCTCGCGACCACCTTAAGCCCGTCCCCGAAGCCCCGCCGCTCGCTATTTCACCCGCAACCCCATCAGCACCCCACTATCGTTCCCTTATTGCAGCCCGAGCTCTCCATCAACCTCCACTGTGTCCACCCATCGTTGTCCTCTTCTCCATCAACCGCCGACACCGCACCATCGCCGCCACTGGTACTGGCGCCACCGTGAGCCACCGGCGCACCCCAATCGCATGCAGCAACACTGACTTCAATCTCTTTCTCCTTACTCCCAAGTGCACAACAACAACAGAACAAATCAAATCTGATTTTGTTTTGATTGGGTCGTTATTCACTGATTGGTGTTTGGAGCAAGGGATTGGATCTCTGTGAAAGGCAGAACAGGTGGCAAGACGTTCATCGAACCCCGGTAACTACTTTCCATTCTCCTTTATTTGTGGTATCACATATCATCTCTAGAATATTATCTAAATTTACCGTCGTCCACAAATATTGAGTGTGTGCTTCTACTTGTCAATTAGCGTACGAATCAATATTGAATATTTTACTTGCTAAAAACACTTAGGTATAATTATTGATTGTTAGTCTTGAATCTTTAATTGGGCTTGTGAACTTATTTCATTTCTTGAAAATCCATCATACCAATTATTAGTTTTAATTTCTTATTTAATCGACCTTACTTGTGGCTAAACTTAATTTTTTGATATTCTTTTGAAAATTCTTCACTTAGGGTTAAGTCTATATCATTTTGGTATCAGAGCGAAGGTTTTTAAAATCCTAGTTCTTGCATCATTTAGTCATAATTTCTACATTCATTTAGGAGCATTCTAGGATTAATTTTTTTAGATCATTTCAGATTATTAAAAAAAATCTGCATTCATTTTAGGGTCATTTTTAGATCATTTCAGATCTAAAAATACTTCATTTTAGGTGCATTTAGGATACGTTTCCCAAAATTTCAGCAATCACACGTCCCAACGACCTCTAATATTTCGCCATTGGTGAATGCATTTTCACAGCACCATCACAAATTCTGAAGAGCCTTTCTTGTCCATCCTAAACTACCAAATCAGATATCCTAAAATCAGCGAGCCCCTCCTCGAACTGAAATGAACAACTCTGACATCTCCACTATTCTCACTGTCATTCAAGCAACTCTTTTCAATATCAATCAAAGGCTTAAGCAAGTGAAATTGAATCAAAATAATTCCCCTGAGCTTCATCGTCAGATCCCTCAAGGAAATGATCGTGACGACCGACGTCAAAATCATGATCTAGACGAACAGTACAAGAAGAACGTTAAGGCTGACGTTCCCCACTTTGAAGGCCATATGGAACCGCAAGCTTATCTCGATTCTGTGCCATGGACCACTTCGTGTGGTTTGACAAGAGCGAAGTCCTAAAGGTCAAATTTGCCATGATGAAATTGACTGGTAAAATTCAACAACACTGGACCAATCTTGAACATACCCGTAGAGATCGAGGCCTAACACCCATAACCACTTGGGAGGCCATGAAAGAGAAGCTCACTGAGAGATAAGTGTCCTTGTCGTTCCACACCAAATTGATAGATTCGTGAAACCATCTCTATCAAGGAAGCAAATCCACCCAAGAGTATGTGGATAAGTTTGACTACTTCCTCATTCGATGCAATGCCTTAGGTAAAGAGAGCGAAGAACAAACTCTCTCTAGGTTCAGAGCTGGACAACGAGCCAATCTTAGGAACGAGCTAATTTATAGAAACATGGACTCTTTGGTAGCAGCTTATGCCCTTGTCCTAGATATGGATTCTCTTAAAGCAAGTTCTCACTACAAGTCCAGCGATTCGAGAGATCACTCATCTAGAATGACCTCCACAGATCCCTCTAGACCTAAGTCATCTTCTTCTCAGTACCCCAACAAGTCTTACCCAAACAAGGCCACTTCAAATCCCTATTAATCTAGAAAAGGCAACAAGGGTAAAAACACTGAAAGAGACTACTCCAAAATTGTTTCCCTCACTAAGTGCTATAAATGTAAGGGATACGGCAATGTTTCTTGCAACTATCTCAGCCCCAGTAGGATCAATATAGTAGAAGGTACCGCTGTCACTGCTGATGATTCTGACAATGAGTTTTCCTATGAGCCTAATGAAAGTGATGACTTCGGCGAAGAAGAGGATGACCAATATCTCAACTGTATTCGATCGGTCCAATCACCTTCTTTGAATGTAGTCAGATGTGCTTTGTTCCAACCAAAAGAAAAAGATGAATGGAAGCGCACTGCTATATTTCACACATTTACGACGATAGGTGGAAAAAACTGTAAGGTGATTATTGATAGTGGGAGCTGCGTCAACGTTGTCTCTTCAGCATTCCTAGCCAAGACCAGGCTTAAAGCTGAACCCCATCCACACCAATACAAAGTATCCTGCATTAATGCAACAGCCCTCCAAGTAACACAGCATTGTTTGTTCCCTATAGATTACAAAGCCTACAAGGAACAAATTTGGTGTGAAGTGCTCAAAATAAATGTGGATCAAGTGATTTTAGGGATACCTTAGTTATATGACCACGATGTGACAATATATAGTCGATCCAACCAATATGCGTTCCAGCACGATGGATTAAAGATAAAGCTCATACCCGTGAAACCACAAACTAATTCGTCTGTGAAAACACCAGCTCCCCCGAGAAAGGGCAAGGAAATAGGGTATATGGGTGAAAAGGAACTCATGAAAGAAATTAACAAAGAGACGACCGTTCTCCTACTTACAAGGAAAGAAGTCCCTAACGAGCCTAAGTCACGCATCCCTTCTCAAGTTACTCCTGTCCACCAGGAATTTACAGATGTGTTTCCTGCTGACCTCCCCAACCAACTACTCCCGCTGTGTGACATTTAATACGTTCCTAACTTGCCACACTATCAGATAAATCCGACAGAACATGCTGAGTTGAAAAAGGCAAGTTGACGAGTTGTTGGCAAAAAGGTTTCATTAAAGAAAGCATAAGTCCTTGCGCAGTCCCTGCTCTGTTGATGCCAAAGAAAGATGGAACATGATGTATGTGTGTGTACATTCGTGTCATAAATAAAATCAAGGTGAAGTACCATTTTTTCATTTCCCGTTTGGATGACATGTTGGGCATGATGTCTGGTGCCACAATCTTTTCTAAGATTGACCTTAAAAGTGGTTACCACCAAGTACGTATTCGTCCTGGTGATGAATGGAAGACCACCTTCAAGACGAAGGATTACATATACGAATGAATGGTCATACCGGTTGAAATGAAGAATGCTCCGAGAACGTTTATGATAATGATGATGCAGGTACTCCGTCCCTTTATGGGCAAGTTCCTTGTGGTGTACTTTGATGATATTCTCATTTACAGTCGATCCGTTGGGCAACATCTTGACCATTTGAGACAGGTTAGCGGTGTTTTGAGGAAAGGAACAACTTTATGCTAATTTTACCAAATGTACCTTTCTCTTCGATCAGACTATCTTTCTGGAATTTATTGTCTCTGTCAGAGGAGTATCCGCTGACCCAGAAAAGATACAGGCTATTATTGAGTGGCCTGAGCCCTGTAACATTCATGATGTGCAGAGTTTTCATGGTCTTTCCACCTTCTATTGTCGGTTTGTCCAAGAATTTAGCACAATCATGGCTCTGATAATCGACTGTTCGAAGAAATGTGAGTTCATCTGGTCGAAAGCAGCCACGAGAGCCTTCGAAGAGATCAAAAAAAGAATGACTCAAAGTCTCAGACACCTGAGCTTGCCTGATTTCACTAAAGTCTTCGAAGTAACGTGCGATACTTATGGTATTAGTATAGGTGGAGTCCTCAATCAAGAGAGTCATCATGTTGCTTATTTCAGGAAAAAGCTGAATGAAGCAAAACAAAAATACTCCACTTATGACAAGAAATTCTATGCGGTAATTCAGTCACTTCGCTATTGGTGACATTACCTCCTACCGCAAGAATTCGTCATTTTCTCAGACCATGAGGCCTTAAGCTTCCTTAACTCTCAACAAAAGTTGAATCTGAGACATGCTCATGGGTAGAGTTTCTACAAGAATATTCGTATACAATTAGGTATAAGAAAGAGATTGATAATAAGGCTTCAGATGTGCTAAGTCGTTGTCACATGATCTTAACCACACTGCGCACCGAAATTAGAAATATTAAAAGTTGAGTATGTCTCCTGCCCAGATTTTTACGAGATCTATACCTCTTTGAAGGATGACATCACTCAAGTGATAGATAATTATTTTCAAAAAGTTGATTATCTCTTATATCGCTCCAAACTGTGCATTCCTAATACATCATTACGAGAGTATCTTGTTTATAAATTGCACGTTGGTGGTATTGCTGGACACTTTGGGTATAACAAGACCATTGATGATGTGAAACATAGGTTTTACTAGCCTAAGCTTAAGAGGGACGTTGCTAGACTTATTAACAGGTGTCATACTTGTCAACTCGCCAAACAAAAAAAATAAAACACATGCCTGTATACTTCCTTACCTATTCTCAGTCACCCTTGGGAAAATATCAGCATGGATTTCGTGTTAGACTTACCGAAAACACAAAAGAAACACGATTACATTCTTTTCGTCATGGACCATTTTTTTCTAAAATGGCCCACTTCCTCCCATGTTCGAAAACTTTGGATGCATCTCGTGTAGCTCAAATCTTCTTCGATAATACTGTGAAGCTACATGGGTTGCCAAAGATAATTGTGTCCGATAGTGATGTAAAATTCACGAGTTACTTTTGGAAGACCATATGGCACAAGATGGGTACGAAACTGAAATTCTCTTCAGTCTTCCGTCCACAAACTGATGGACAGACTGAGGTTGTCAATCGGAGTCTTGGCAATCTCTTGTGTACTCTTATGAGAGAAAACTTAGAAACTTGAGACTTGAAATTAATTGTTGCTGAATTTGCCTACACCACGTCAAACAATAGAACCACCGGCATTAGTCCACATGAAGTTGTGCATGGTTATCGTCCTAGGCAACCCATAGATCTTGTCCCCATGTTAGAAAATCATAGTCTCAAAGTCTGCATCCAAATTTGCTTCCTGCATTAATGATTTACAAAGAGAAATTTTCAAGAAAATGAATGAAAATAATTTTAACTACAAGTTAAGGGCATAAACTAGAAGGAAATTTTAAACTTTTGATGTTTGTGACGAGGTGATGGTCCGAATTCGTCCAGAACGATTTCTAGCTGGATCCGTTAGAAATTGAATGCACGTGTTGCAGGCCAATTTAAAATTTTTCATAAAATCAATGATAATGCCTATGTTGTTGACCTTCCTGAATATTTTGGCATAAGTAAGACTTTCAATATTGATGATCTAGTACCCAATGAAAGCCCAAAATTTAATCCTAGAAATCATCTTATAAATGAGCCTACCTTGCAGCCTAATTGTGAGATTCCCACATTTCCCCTTTACCTGATACTACTTACCCACTGAAAGAAAAATTGGATAATGTTTTAGATGATTTAATAATCTCTACTAGAGATGGTGGTATTCATAGGTATTTGGTGAGGCGGAAGAACATGTCGGATTTGGAGGACACTTGGATTGATCGTGAGGAGCTCCAGCGCTTGGATCCAGACCTTTTACAACACTATGACAGACGCACTGGTTTTGACTCGACTGGGTTGAGCTCTCCCCACCCGGAGAGAATGATAAAGAAATCAGTTCAAGATGATTTGGGCGCTTCTATCAACACAGACATCGTCTGAAATGTCTATTTTATTAGTCTAATGTTTTTATTTCAACATTTATATTTGATTTTGGTATTTTAGCCATTGATATGGCTAAAAATGGGATTAAATCACGAATCTTAAAGATCTCAGGGGTAAAACGATAATTTCCACCACAAACAGGTCTGAATTGGAACTGGGACTTTCTTCAAAGTCCAATAACCCAAAAACTGATCTGTCCTATTGGGTATGGGTAGCAACCCATTACAAACCAATTCAGATATTTAAAGAGTAATTCACATTCGTGATTATCTCTAAGAGGCGGTTTAAATTGCCTCTCTTATCATGAAATGAGTTTAAACTCTACATCTTATCCAAAAATACTGGGACATAGAGATAAATGATTATCTCTAAAATGTCTCTTGAGGCGACTATAAATACCCCTCTCCCTCCACCATAACAAGGTAATCAATCTTTTTCCACATAAAGCTCTTTCATAATCTTCCTGATTACTGACAAGAGCGTCGGAGGGTTCGTCGCCGAGATCCATCCAGATATATCGAACTTTTGTAGGCCAACGGCAGCGGCAAGAAACCAGTCAAATGCTGGTGGAAGTCAACATATTTGCCTTATTCAGTTTCCTAAAAGAATCCACAAATTCATCTATTTGCTCCCACACCAAAATCAGCAGCAACAGATTGACACTGTCTGTGGGAAACGAAAAGCGATCCAGCCTTACTGCACCGGTGAAGTTGTTTCCGAAGCTATGCCTCCGAAGAAGGGGAAGGCACCGATCTCCAGCCGTAGAGCCAGACCCATTCCTTCTCCTCCTACACATCATGATGTTCTCCCTCAACCCGTCCAGCAAGTCTAGCAACCGCAGCCTGGATAGCTTCTTCCTCAGCAACCTCACCCCCAGCAGGCCCCTCCAGGGCCTCAAAGGGCTGCTCCGGGGCGCTCCCATCAAAGTCGACAAAGGCAACCTCCTCTCCACGACCATGTTTCAGTACATAACCCCTCCTCCGACTCCATGGCCTCTCACAGTCCCCCAATGCCAAAGGATCTCCGACACGTTATTGTCAATAGGCAACATGGGATAGATCTTCGACCTGTTTGAACGGGAGGCGGACCCATGATGGAATCCCTCGCTATGAACATCAAAAGGATCCTGCGATTCGGTTCCCTAGAGCCCGATCCCCCCGTAGGCTAGACCGCAGAAGATCAAACTCTCCTAGGGAGGTGGAGGGAATCACCCCCACAACGTTGGAAGAGGAGCCGCACCCCGACAGGTCGATCCGCTCCAAGGGACCACCGAGAACGGGAGGCACCTGTCACAAGGGCGGAGTTACTGGATTTTCAAGAAGTAGTTCTGCGGCCCTCAATGTTGCTCCTGACCACAGTCAATGTGCGCCTAGTCCTCAACCGACCCCAAGCCATCACTATCGTGCTCCTAGTCCTTTGCCATATGAGAACGAGTCCCGGGGATCAGCAAGAGACGACTGGAGGGAGGACTTGGTCTTTTGCCGTCTCCACGAGATGGAGAGGCGCCTTGGCAGACTTCAGATAAGATGAACAACGGGCAAGGAATTTCCGCCCAAGCAAGCCGTCGTTATCCCGAACCATCATGGAAGTGCCGATTCCAGAGAACTTCAAACCCCCTCACTTTGAGTCATACAACGGGGAGTCAGAACCCGCTGACCAACATCGAGAGTTTTAAAACTCTCATGATGATCCACCAAGCTTTGGATGCACTTCTCTGCAAAACCTTCCCAGCCACATTGAAGGGGCCGACGAGGGAGTGGTATTCCCAACTCGCCCAAGCCTCCATCTTCTCCTTCGATCAATTCGAAGGGCTCTTCCTTACCCATTTTGTGAATAGCCGTAATACCGAAAAGACAAGCACATCCTTACTGGCACTCAATCAAAGGAAGGGTGAGCGATTAAGAAACTATGTCAAGTGTTTCACTACTGAGGCCCGGTCAATTGCCTCCATAGACCAGTCGATAGCCTCTGCTGCTTTTCGGCACAACATCAACCACGTTGACTTGAAGGCATCTCTCGCTAAGAAACCGCCTCTTGACTTCTTGGAACTCCTGCTAAGGAGTGAGAAATATATTAGGGCAGAGGAGACCCTCCACCCACATGAGCAGAAAGAGCCCATGTCCGGGAACAAATGGAAGGGCACTGAAGATGAAGGAACTAAGAAGCTCCAGAAAGACAATGGTGGCCAACATCTCCCTTCCTCCTCGTTTTGAAAAGTTTGCTCCTCTTAACGCCAGTGTTTCAACCATCCTGATGGAGGTCGGGAAAGAAGGGCTCCTCCCCCCACCACCGAAGATGAATACACCGGTCAAGAAGAGAAACAGGAACAAATGGTGCCAGCTTCCATATGGATCATGGCCACGACATGGATGATTGTCAGGCCCTCAAAGACGAGATTAAAGCCCTCATTCAGAGGGAGCAACTTTCTAGGTTCGTAAGGAAGGACAGGGTAGATCCTCCTCCGCCTCTCAGAGGGGCTAATAAGTGAACTGAGCGACACGTCGAGACCCCAGATTCCGAAGCAGAAGTTGTCCTACATCTCATTCACGGAGGCCCAATGGGGGGAGATTCGAACTCCTCCCGAAAAGCCTTCGTCCGAGAGGTGAACTCCGTACAGAACCATCCTCCCCCCAAGGGCCTTGGGGTCCCTGTTACCTTCTCTGACAAGGATTTGGAAGGCGTCCGAATGCCTTATTGTGATGATCCAGTAATAAACCTCCATATGGCCAATTTCGATGTACGCCGAGTCCTGGTCGAAAATGGCAGTTCGGTCAACATCCTTTTTCTAGAAGCCTTCCAGGGTCTTAAGTTGCCAAGGGACCAACTCAAGCCCGTCGGCTACACTCTCCACAGGTTCTCTGGGGTGCCAGTGATGATCGAGAGAATGATAACTCTCGATGTAACCGCTGGCAAAACCCCGATCACCCGAACCGAGCCGATGGATTTCATGGTGGTGGATGTGAAGGCCGCTTAGGCCTAGCTGCTCTCCAGGATGTACCCTCAACCTACCACATGAAGATGAAGTTCCCCACCACAACAGGGGTGGGGGATGTGAGAGGGAACAAGGAGATGGATCGCAAATGTTACATGACTTCAGTAGGAGGGCCGATCCTCTCCCTTGAAGCCCTCGAGCTCCCACAGGGGAGTAGCCAAGCCATCTCAGAGCCAATCGACGAGTTGGAAGAAATAGCCTTAACAGAAGGAGAACCGACCATGACATTCCAAGTTAGTAAGGTCCTTCCCCCTCCCGTCAAAACCAACATTATCCAATGTATAAGGGGAAATCGTGATCTATTTGCCTAGACCGTGACCGACATGCCTGGAATCTCCAAAGAACTTCTCATGCATCACCTTAGTGTTGCTCCTGGGGCCAAACCTGTCCAGCAAAAGCGACACAAGTTCGCTCCCAAATGCCAGCAGGCAATCAAGGATGAAGTAGAGAAACTTTTGAATGCCCGATTCATACAGGAGGTCAACTATCCCGAATGGCTGTCCAACGTTGTGATGGTCAAAAAATGCCAACGGGAGCTGGAGAATCTGCATCAATTTCACTGATTTGAACAAAGCTTGTCCGAAAGATCCATTCCCGCTCCTAAGCATTAATGCTCTGATTGATGCAACCTCCAGCCACGAACTCTTAAGTTTCATGGATGCCTTTTTCTGGGTACAACCAGATCAGGATGTTCCCTCCCGATATTCCAAAGACCTCGTTTGTAACCAACTGAGGCCTATATTGCTACTGGGTCATACACTTCAGGCTAAAGAACGTTGGTGCCACTTATCAGCACCTTGTTAACAAGGTCTTCAAAGAATAGATCGGCCGGAATATGGAGGTCTACGTAGACGACATGTTGGTCAAAAGCATCAGCAAACTCGATCATCTCTCCGATCTTCAGAAAGCCTTTGATGTGTTGAGGAGACACAACATGAGACTAAATCCTAACAAGTGTGCCTTCGGCGTCTCATCCGAAAAATTCCTTGGGTTCATGGTTAGCCAGAGAAGCATAGAAGCCAACCCAGAAAAGATTCATGTCATACTCAGCATGGATCCTCTTTCCAGCGTCAAAGACATACAGAGACTCACAGGAAGCCTCGCGGCCATAGGGTGTTTTCTCTCCAAGTCAGGAGAAAAATGTCTCCCGTTCTTCAAGGCCTTTAGAGGGGGAAAAGGCTTTGAGTGGGGGCAACAACAACAGGATTCCTTCGATCGACTCAGAGCCTATCTAGTCAAACTCCCACTCTTGAGCAAGCCAAAACCCGGGGAAGTCCTCTATATATACCTCGACACCTCAGAGTAGACTCTCAGTGTCGTCTTGGTAAGAGAAGAAGATAATACACAAAAGCCAATCTACTATGTAAGTAAGGTCCTCAGGGATGTTGAACTTCGTTATCCAAAGGCAGAATATATGGCCTATGCGTTAGTCATGGAAGCTCGAAAGCTCCATCCCTACTTCCAGTCTTACTCGGTGGTCGTTCTTACCGACCAGCCACTCAAGAAAGTTCTCTACAAGCCCGAAACTTTGGGGCGCCTTATGAAGTGGTCTATAGAACTGAGTCAACATGATATCAACTATCAGCCCCGAACCGCTATCAAGACACAAGCCCTACAGAATTTATAGTAGAAAGCACTATCCCCGACCCCATCAAGGCAATAGAGGAACCCCCGATCTGGATCATCTATGTTGATGGGTCTTCATGCGCCAACGGGAGTAGGGCTGCTGTCATCTTAACTGGTCCCGATGACTTCGTTCTTCAATACTCACCCCGCATTAATTTTTGGGCATCAAACAATGAGGCTGAATATGAGGCTCTCATAGCCGGTTTGTGTATGGCAAGCAAGGCTGGAGCCCGGTGCGTTAAAATATTCAGTGACTCACAGCTGGTAGTGAACCAGATATCGGGGGAGTATGCAACAAGAGATGGTCGCATGGCCAAATATCTAGCCAAGGTCAAAGGGCCGTTGGCCTCTTTCGAAGATGCATAGCTCCAGCGAATCTCCGGAATGGAGAATGCATAGGCAGATGCCCTGTCGAAGCTGGCCTCTTCTTCCCTCCAGGGGTTAGAACAGACCGTCTTGATAGAGGTCCTCTTGAGACCTAGCATCGAGGAAGAAGGTCCCAAACTGATGGATACGCTATCCCTAGCACTCGGGGAGAATTGGATGTGGCCCTTGCTCGAGTTTCTCAAAGATGGAGTCCTCCCTACAGAACCCAAAGAGGCTAGAAGAATCAGAACCAGAGCCGAGCGATATATGCTCATCGAAGGGGTCATGTACAAATGCTCTTACACTCAAGTGGATGGCAGACTCTACTTGAGATGCCTCTCCCCCGAGGAGGCCCAGTATGCTCTAAAGGAGACCCATGAAGGGTTGTGCGGCGCTCATTTGGGAGCAAAGGCCCTTGCCCGCAAAATCTTAAATTACAGGTACTTCTGGCCCCACTCCTTAGCGACGCCGAACACGTCCGCCAATGTGCCCCCTACCAAAAGTTCTCAACAATCCGCCGCTTACCACAAGCCCAGCTCTCCTCCTTATTCAGTCCAACTCCTTTTGCAATGTAGGGGATGGACTTGCTTGGGCCGTTCCCTCCAGTGCCGGGCCAGCTGAAGTTCCTTATCGTTGCAATCGACTACTTCTCCAAATGGATCGAAGCCGAGCCTCTAGCGACGATCACCAAGAACAGATTCCAGCATTTCTTTTTGAAAAACATTGTCTGCCAATTTGGTGTACCTTGAATCTTAGTAATAGACGATGGGACCCAATTTACGAGGGCAGATTTTCATGATTTTTGTATGGACCTCGGTATCCAGCAATGATTCTACTCGATATCCCACTCGCAATCTAATGGCCAAGCAGAGAACGCCAATCAAAAAATTCTCGCTGGCCTGAAAAAGAGACTGGACAAGTCTGCTAAGGGATTATGGGCCGAGCAGCTCACCAATGTGCTCTGGAGCTATCGAACTACTAAGAGGACCCCCAAAGGAGAATCTCCCTTCAACCTCACTTACGGCTCCAAAGGTGTCATCCCACTCGAAGTTGGCCTACCTTCGTCTTGGTTGATCGCCTATAATGAATAGCAAAATTCGAACCAGCTTCATGGCAACTTGGACCTCATCGATGAGATACGAGAAAGATCATCTATTTGTCAGGAGATTTATCGACGTAGGATTGAGCAGTCCTACAACAAGAGAGTCTGCCTACTAATCTCAAAGAAGGAGATTTGGTGCTTAGAAAGCTATCAATTTCTTTTCCAAGCAAGAAAGACAAGCTATCTCCTAATTAGGAAGGGCTATATAGGATTTCCAAAGTTGTCTGCCCTGACGCTTATAAACTTGAAGATCCGGGGGGCAAGAGAGTGCCAAGAATATGGAATGCGGAACACTTGATGAAGTACCAAGAGGGTGTTTGAACACCGCTCCAAGCAACTTCTAATCCTAGAGCATTCCTAACTTTGTTTTTCTTCTTGTTTAGTTGATTTTTCTAACGTAATAATGACTTCCAACTCAGAAGCAACCACTTAGTCATCTTTAATAAAAGCAGTTTACTTTATAAAAAAACCCATTATCTAAATGTTCTGGTTGTTTTACCCCGAGGCATATAAAAACTCTCTTAACAATAAGTTTGGAGTCCAAAACTTGGTTCGAAGCCACTTTAGCTACTTGCAAACAAACAAGTACGAAATAGCTCACCATTCGAAATTGCTCCCACAACTGTTGAAACTCTCTAAACAACAAGTTCGGATTTCAGCACTTGGTTCGAAGCCACTTTTGCTACTTGCAAACAAGTACGAAGTAGCTCACCATTCGAAATTGCTCCCACAACTGTTGAAACTCTCTTAACAACAAGTTCGGAGTCCAACACTTGGTTCGAAGCCACTTTAGCTACTTGCAAACAAGAAAGTACGAAGTAACTCACCATTCTAAATTGCTCCCACAACTGTTGAAACTCTCTAACAACAAGTTTGGAGTCCAACACTTGGTTTGAAGCCACTTTAGCTACTTGCAAACAAGCAAGTACGAAGTATCTCACCATTCGAAATTGCTTCAACAACTGTTGAAACTCTCTTAACAACAAGTTTGGAGTCCAACACTTGATTCGAAGCCACTTTATCTACTTGCAAACAAGCAAGTACGAAGTAGCTCACCATTCAAAATTACTCCCACAGCTGTTGAAACTCTCTTAACAACAAGTTTGGAGTCCAACACTTGGTTCGAAGCTACTTTAGCTATTTGCAAATAAGCAAGTACGAAGTAGCTCACCATTCGAAATTACTCCCACAACTGTTGAAACTCTCTTAACAATAAGTTCGAAGTCCAACACTTGGTTCAATGCTACTTTAACTACTTGTGAACGAGCAAGTACGAAGTAACTCACCATTCGAAATTGCTCCAACAACTGTTAAAACTCTCTTAACAACAAGTTCAGAGTCCAACACTTTGTTCGATGCTACTTTAGCTACTTGTGAACAAGCAAGTACGAAGTAGCTCACCATTCGAAATTGCTCTTACAACTATTGAAACTCTCTTAACAACAAGTTCGGAGTTCAAAACATGGTTCGATGCTACTTTAGCTACTTGCGACTAAGCAAATGCGAAGTAGCTCACCATTCGAAAGTGTTCCCACAACAGTTGAAATTCTCTTGCGAAAGCTAGCAAAACACTTACAAGATCGAAAGATGCGATATATTATTCCATCAAAATTGGGGATACAAGTCTTATTCAAGACCCAAAACTCATACAAGACAAACTACAAGATTACAAAATTTCGCACTAGCTCCTTCTAGGGAGGGGGACACTCCTATTAAGTGATACACGGGGATGGCGAGTGCCGTATTGCTCTCTTCTCGTCTCCATGGAAGTTTCTAGGCCAGCAAGCCGAGTCGAGACATTGGCACCTAAGGGCCTGACTGTTGCCCCGACAGACGCCCTGCTCGACGAGCCCGCCACTCCACTTTGCGCATCCCCAGGATTCCGTAGGGCAAGGGGCATACAGAGAGCTAACTCATGGAAGGATCTCCCCTGTGCATACTCCCCCCCGTGGGCAAGAGGTGCTCCTCACATTACTTCCTTCGGAGCATCGCTTCAAGCAAAGGTTCTCCGCCTCTAATTCAACAAGTCGCTCCTTGAGAGAGTCGTCTGTGACTCTGAGATTCAAGCATGGTACCCCGCTCATACTCCTCCCCTGAGATGGCTCTGAGATAGTCCTTCGCACATAAGTCGCTTCAAAACTCTTCTCGAGCACCACATTCTTCAGCTCATCCCTCTCCGACCTCACTCTGAACAGCGAGTTCTTTAGCTCGTCCCTCTCTGCCCTTACTCAAGACAACGAACTCTTCTGCTCTTCCCTCTTAGTCCTTGCGGCGTGCAAAGAATGTCGAAGGAACTTTAGCCTAGAAGTCTTGTCGGTAGCCATCGGGGGGCCGACCTCTCCTCCCTCGGGGGGTACCTATCGAAGAATCCCCTAGAGACGCTTCACCTCAATATTTTGACAAGCCAGAGCCAATATCACTTGGCAGAGCTCCAACCCCGCCTTGGAGAGCTTCTCTCAAAATTCCGCAAGTCCCACCCTAGTGACTCTGAGCCGCGCGTGAAGATGCGGCTCCTCTCCAATCTGGGAAAGTCGACCAAAAAGAAAGCCTAAATTACTAAGTTTAAGAAGCCACATGATGGTGCTACGGCTAAATGAAGCTACTACGAAGCGATTCGAAAGCAAAACAAGCCCACAACTGTTTCGAAACTTCACAACACTTGTCAAAAAAAATCATTCAACTCCAACAAAAAGTACAAGAAGTGGTGGCCAGTCAGATATAGGGCATCGATACAAGTGCATACAAAAGGAAAAGAGAGCGACTAAAAAACATGACGAAGATGCGATAAGGAATCAAGGGACCACCTTGGTAGATGTCTCCAAGGGAGCTATGACCTCGCGACCGTCTACCTTGGTTGCCTCCATGTTGGTTGCTTGGGGGTCCTCAGCAACGTCCTCCCCCCATCCTCTTCTCCTTCTTCCTCTTCGTTAATCACCTCCGCAGTCGTTGGAGCAGTTTCTCCTTCGAGGAGATCATATAGGTAGTAACCTGAGCCGTCGAAACCGGGGAAGAGCGCCTCCACGTGCTTCAGGGCCCGAGCATAGGATTGCTCCATGTTCGTGCGCATAGGCAACTTCGCTTCGGCCCTAATCGCCTCTGCAGCTGCTTCCACTGCGGCCTCCCTCTCCCTCGCTGCATCTTTAGCAGCCTTCGCAGCCATGTCTTTCTCCTTGTCGGCCCTCTCCTTCTCTTTGTCTGCCCTCTCTTTCTATAGGGAGGTCTATTCGTTCGCCTTAGCCAAGGCAGCCTCGAGGAGCTGGGTCCGAACCGCTTGAGATTCGGACAACCATTTCTCCGCCTCGTACATTTTCACAGCTTTGGCGCGCTCCGACCTATCTCTATCACCCTGACTTAAGCTCCTTATCTTGTTTGGTGAACTACTCCATCATATCACTAAAATAGCAGGTGATCTACGTGGACAAAAATGAGAAAGAAATTTTTAAGCACGAAAGTCACCCCAAAAAAAGAGGGAAAAGGGGGAGAACAAGACTCCACTCACCGACATGGTCGCCTTGGCGATCTTGAGGGCATCGTCACCGACCGTCCCCTCCTTCAGCACAGCTCGATTCTTTGGGGTCGGCAAGTGTCGAACCGCTTGCATACAGATGACGGAGTCCCCGAGGAGACCGTCATGCCTCATCACACGCCAGTCAAGGACGAATAGCTTCTTGTGCTCCTCGGTATGAATTGTCTCCGCTACCGCTGTCAGAGGGGGGCTTCGAGCACCAATACCTCCTCGATGGAAGTTCCTTCGGCGGTCAAAGCTGGGGAGGTAGGCCCTGATCTTGTCACATCCCTCGGAGCCAAATTCGAGCAAACGCGTCCCCGAACGTGCAAATGGGGAAAATTTCGTCTCAAAATTCATGCCTGATCAAGATCCAACAACCCTGATCTTGCCACGTCCCTCGGAGCTAAATCCGAGTAAACGTGTCCCCAAACGTGAAATTTGGGAAAACTTCGTCTCAAAATTCATGCCTGATCAAGATCCAATGGCCCTGATCTTGTCACGTACCTCAGAGCCAAATCCGAGCAAACTGTTGCTTCTTGATTTTGATGATTACAACACACTGCAACATGTATCTGTGCTATACTATATAATTGCAGGTTGTATACACAAAGGCCTCATTTCTATACAGCTGAACAAATGAACAAGCACAAGCTCTGGATAAAGACAATGGCTTCACTCAAGACTCAAGTCAAGACCTATGCTTCAAATGTTATTTTTTTTATGTCTTGTAAACAAATGTAATATTTTTATTTATTTGAGTCTTAGAATGATATACAGCCTTGTCACACACACATACACTCACATATAACTCATTCTAAATGTGTGTTTTCAAAACCAAAGGTCAAAACAGCTTGAACTAGATTAGCTGTTGAGTACCAGTCGACTGCTACTTGTTCCAGTCGACTGAGTCTGTACAAAACTGCCTAATCTTATTCAAACTCTGACTAGTCGACTCATTATGGCAACCCAGTCGACTGATCAAGTGCGTTTGACAGTTTTCTGTTTTTAAAATCGCTTTTTCAAATTCAAATCATTTTTCCGTTGGATGACAGTTGGAGTAACTGTTTCCCAACGTCCAGTGTATCTAACTCTATAAATAGAGGTTAGAATCCACTGTAAAAAGTTACTAATACTCCAAGCATTTTTTGAGATCTTAAGTTTCATACTTTCAAGAGATTAAAGCTTTCAATTCACTAAGACTTGGTTCTCTGTCTTCAGTCCAGTATAATATTTGATTTCGTTCTGGACTGGATATAGAAGTCAACCATTTAGCCACGTACTATATCACAATCACAAACAAGGCTATAGGTTGATTGTAAACATTTTTTATTGTTTTTCTTTTCCTCTTAGTTGGAGAGTAGGACTCTAGGGTGTAGAGTCAGGTTTGTCACTCTGGGTGGAAGAGTGGGTTTCTTTCTCTGGTTGAGAGAAAGGACTACGGGTTCGACAAGGTTGTTGTCTGAACGTCGTGGGTATTCTTGTAAACTTTTTCAAGAATAGTGGAAATCTCAAGTGGGTTGCTTGGGGACTGGATGTAGGTCAGAAGGACCGAACCAGGATACATCGTGTGCACTCTGTAGTTGTATCTCTCTACTTGCATTTATATTTTCTCAGTTTGTGTTTTTACTGTGAAACTTGTCTGGACAGTCGACTGAGTACTTGATAGGTCGACTGGTCAGACTCGTATACTCTGAAAGTTTTCTGTATGTTAAGTCGACTGTCTCAACTCTAAGTCGACTTCACAGACTTGTTTAAATTACTTTTTTATTTTGTTAATTCAGTCGACTGGTTTATCTCTTAAGTCGACTGTACAGAAGAAAAATCTCTATTCCGCAATTTAATTTCTTATAAACACTATTCACCCCCCCTCTAGTGTTTGTTGCCCTGCCTACAGGATCCAACACAAACGTGTTCCCGAATGTGAAATTGGGAAAAAACTTTGCATCAATATTCATGCCTGATCAAGATCCAACGGTCCTGATCTTGCCACGTCCCTCAGAGCCAAATTCGAGCAAATGTGTCCCCGAACGTGAAATTGGGGAAACCTTCGTCTCAAAATTCACACCTGATCAAGATCCAACGGCCCTGATCTTGCCACATCCCTCGGAGCCAAATCCGAGCAAACGTGTCCCCAAACATGAAATTGGGAGAAACTTCGCATCAATATTCATGCCTGGTCACGATCCAACGGCCTTGATCTTGTCACATCCCTCAGAGCCAAATTCGAGCAAACATATCCCCAAACGTGAAATTGGGGAAAACTTCGTCTCAAAATTCATGCCTGATCAAGATCCAACGGCCCTGATCTTGCCACGTCCCTCGGAGCCAAATCCGAGCAAACATGTCCCCAAAAATGAAATTTGGGAAAACTTCGCATCAATATTCACGCTTGATCAAGATCCAATGGTCATGATCTTGCCACGTCCCTCGGGCCAAATCCGAGCAAACGTGTCCCCGAACGTGAAATTGGGGAAAACTCCATCTCAATATTCATGTTTGATCAAGATCCAACGGCCCTGATCTTGCCACATCCCTCGGAGCCAAATCCGAGCAAATGTGTCCCCGAACGTGAAAATGGGGAAAACTTCGTCTCATTATCCGCGTGTGATCAAGATCAGTAGGCTCTGTTGTTACCACGTCCTTCGGAGCCAAATCCGAGCAAACGTGGCTCCGAGCGTGAAATTGGGAAAATATTGCCTCCAAAATCGCGCTCGATCAAGATCCAACAACTCAGATTGAGCCACATCCTTCAGAGTCAAATCTGAGCAAACGTGGTTCCGAGCGTGAAAGTATGGGAAAACGAGGTCTCAAAAATCGAGCTCGATCAAGATCCAACGGCTCAGATTGAGCCACGTCCCTCGGAGCCAAATCCGAGCAAATGTGGCTCCGAGCGTGAAAGTGTGGAAAAATGTTGCCTCAAAAATCGCACGTGATTAAGATCAGATGGCTCTGGTGTTGCCACGTCCCTCGGAGCCAAATCCGAGCAAACGTGGCTTCGAGCATGAAATTGGAAAAAATGTTGCCTCAAAAATCGTGCTCGATCAAGATCCAACGGCTCAGATTGAGCCACGTCCCTTGGAGCCAAATCCGAGCAAACGTGGCTCCGAGCATGAAAGTGTGGGAAAACGTTGCCCCAAAAATTGCACACGATCAAGATCTGACGGCTCAGATCGAGCCACGTCTCTCGGAGCCAAATCCGAGCAAACGTGGCTCCGAGCATGAAAGAGGGGGAAACACCCCTCCCGATGCGCGCCTACGATCCGAGCGCCCAAATTAAACAATGTCGCCAAGCGCCAGACCAATCGTCAGATCGTTTGGAAAATCGCACCAGTGACCGATCGACACTCCAGATTGCGCCACGTCATTATTTAATTGATTAATTCTTTTACTTTTATTATTAATTCGAATTAATTATTTAAAAAATTTGAAAAATAATTAAAAATTCTAAAAAAAGTTAATTAAAAATTCTAAAAAATAATTATAAATTCAGGAAAAATATTTTTGAACTCCTTGATAAATAATTATTAATTAGAACAAGTAATTAATACTTTTTGAAAATAGATTGTTATTTCGCAAAATTGAATAAGTGACTCGTAATAATTTAAAATTAGAAAAAATTAATGAAAAATTCTAAAGATACAACCAACATGTTTGAATACGAAGCAGGCTCAATTGAATGCTGTTAAGCCTCGTGAGCAATTCTACAGCTCCTAAAGAACTTCGATAAAATCTCGTACGCCATTGAAACCAAAAAGACTACTCCCCAAAGGCTGTTAAACTCAGTCTTTGGGAGTGGGGGTCTCGTGATATGGCTAAAAATGGGATTAAATCGAGACCGTTCAAACCAGACACGAATCTTAAAGCTCTTAGGGGTAAAACGGTAATTTCCACCACAAATGGGTATGAATTGGGAACTGGGTCTTTCTTCAAAGCCCAATAACCCAAAAATGGATCTATCCTATTAGGTATGGGTAGCAATCCGTTACAAACCAAATCAGATATTTAAAGAGTAATTCAAATTCGTGATTATCTCTAAGAGGCAGTTTAAATCGCATCTCTTATCATGAAACGAATTTAAACTCTATATCTTATCGAAAAACACCGGGACATAGATAAATGATTATCTCTAAACTGTCTCTTGAGGTGACAATAAATACCTCTCTCCCCCCCACCATAACAAGGTAATCAATCTATTTTTGCATAAAGCTCTTTCATAATCTTCCTGATTACTAACAAGAACATCGGACGGTTCGTCGCCGGGATCCATCCCTGTGTATCAAACTTTTTGCAGGTCAACGGCAGCGGCAAGAAACCAGTCAAACGCCGGTGAAAGTCAGCAGGTTTGCCTTATTCGTTTCCTAAAAGAATCCACAAATTCATCTATTTGCTCCCACACCAAAATCAGTAGCAACAACCATATATAGTACTTTTGCGATTTGACCCATTATTTTCTGCATTTACGATATTTTGGAGATTTATATTGAGATTTGTTTTGAGCCTATGTAGGCCTCTTGATTAATAAAAAAACGAATGTGATGTAAACTTAATCCTAAGTAGAGAATTTTCCAAAAATATCAAAAGATTAAGTTTACCAACAAGTAGTGCTGATTAAGTCAGAAATTATAACTAGTAATTGGTTTGATGGATTTTCAAGAAATAAAATAAATTTAATAAGCCCAATTAAAGGTTCAATCCTAACAATCAATAATTATACTTAAACGTTCTTAACAAATATTCAATAATGATTCGTATGCTAATTAGGAAAGTAGAAGCACACACACTCCATATTTGTGGATGACAGTAAATTTAGATAATATTCTAGAAATGATATGCGTTACCACAAATAAAGAATAATGGAAGGAACTTACCGGGTTCGATGAACGAGTTTGCGCCACAGATGGGGAGGACGAAGTTGCTGGATCTGAATCTTGATCTTACCAAACACCAAACACAGATACCTACCCGAACAAAATCAAATATTTTCTAATGTGAACCCACGTGCGTCTTTGTTGACGCTCGGGAAGATGGAGGGGGAGTCAGGGTTGGGGCAACGACTTGCAATGGAGCGTCGGTGGCTTGCGGGGGCACTAGCAATAGCAGCGACGCAGTAGAGGGTCGACGACGACGGCAAGGAGAAGTGGGGGCTCGAGGTGGTTGACTGAAGACGGAGAGGCGGCTAGGGGTTTCGGGGTGTTAGGGGGTTGGAGGTGGTGGTTGCGGGGTGATGGAGGAAGGTGGTGTCGATCGATGGAGGTCGAAGGGGGGGGAAGGGGGGGAGGTAAAGGAGGGGCCAAGGTTTTAAATCTCAGATTTCAGACTCATCTCGGCAATGGGTGTTTCGTATCGGATAGGAGATATCAGAGGAGTTCTCGAAAAATGTGATAATCTCGGATGTTCATTTCGGACACTCAATAAATATATATTTTTTTACTACTAAACAAGATCTTATATGTTCTGCATGTCATTTATCATATAAAATATCGTATAATATAGCTAATGACATGAATCAATCACGGGAAATATTCACAGAATTTAACAACATTTTAAAAAAAATGTAATATAAATATATAACTAAATTGAATTTGCATTAATTTGAAAAGAATGTATTAGTTAATAGACTTACTTGACTTTGCATATACAAAAACAATAGAGAGACAGAATCCTCACATTATCATAGCTTAAGGTCCTATATTGAAAAACTTGTATGCAAAAAGTAAAACAAAAAAAGTTATATATTCACAATAACATTAATATGTCGATTTTGGCCAAGATTTCGGCAATATTTCAATCGATATTTAAGAAATTTTGGCCGAAATATACACATTTCGGTCTAAAACGATATGAAGTATAAAATTAGTAATTTCATATCGGCAAGCTAGCCAAAATGAAATTTCGACAGAAATAAAATTTCGGCCGAAATTTAAAACAGTGGGAGGGGCAGTCGGGGGTTCGATGGAGAGTGCGGTTGGTTTCGAGTGAGGAGAGAGAGAGAGGGCTTTACGGGATGATGGAAAAGAAGAAGAGAGAGAGAGGAGAGAGAATGGGGATGGCGGTTGTAGAAGGGTGGTTAGGGTTGTGTAGTTATGATTTCTTATAAACCCAACTATTATCTCAGTGTCTCACACACAAGAGATGAATGAGGAACAAAACTCAATCACAATCATTTTAGTCAATCAAAAGCATATTTTTATTAATCAATAAGCCTATATATAGGCTCAAAACAAATCTCAATACAAATTCCCAAAATATCCTAATGTAGAAAATAAGGGTGCAAATCGCAAAAGTACTATATATGGCTAAAATGCCAAAAATAAATAAAAATAAAAATATTAGGCTAATAAAATAGTCATTCTAGACAATGCATGCGCTGATAGAAGTGTTCAAATTGTCTTGAACTGATGTCCTCATCCTTCTCTCCGGATGGGAGAGAACTCGACCCAGTCGAATCAAAACCAGTGCATCTGTCATAATGCTCCAAAAGGTTTGGATCCAAGCGCTGGGGCTCCTTACGATCAATCCAAGTGTCCTACGACTTCGGCTTATTCTTCCACCTCACCAAATACCTCTGAATATTACCATCTCTAGTAGAGATTATCTGATCATCTAAATCACTATCCAATTTTTCTATCGGTGGGTAAGTAGTATCAGGTAAAGGGAAAAATGTGGGAATCTCACCATTAGGCTACAGGGTAGGCTCCTCTATAAGAGGATTTCTAGGATTAAATTCTAGGACTTCATAGGGTGCTAGATTTTCAATATTGAAAGTATTATGTCAAAACCTTCAGGAATATTAACGACATAGGCATTATCATTGATTTTATGCAAAATTTTAAATGGGCCTGCAGCACGTACATTCAATTTCTTAAAGAATCTAGCTAGAAACTGTTCCGGACGAATCCGAACCATCACCTTGTCACCAACATCAAAAGTTTTAAATTTCTTTCTACTATCTGCCCTTAACTTGTAGTTAAAATTATTCTTATTAATTTTCTTGAAAAGTTCTATTTATAAATCATTAATGCGGGATGCAAATGTGGATGCAGACTTTGAGACTCTATGAAGCTCTAACATGGGGATAAGATCTATGAGCTGCCTAGGACGATAATCATGCACAACTTCATCGGGACTCATATCGGTGGTTCTATTTTTTGATGCATTCTAGGCAAATTCCTAGAGGATAGGAGTAAATTGATGATGGATGGGTGACTTAGGCTCTTTAGGGACTTCTCTCGCTGTGAGTAGGAGAATTGGCATCCCTTTGTCAATTTCTTCTGTGAGTTCCTTTTTACTGATATACGCTACTTCCTTGCCCTTTCTCAAGGGTGTTAGTTTTGTCACAGACGGAGTAGTTTGTGGTTTTATGGGTATGTGCTTTATCTTTACTCTGTCGTGCTGGAACACACATTGATTGGATCGACCATATATTGTTACATCGTGGTCGTATAACCAAGGTCTTCGTAGAATTACTTGACCCACATCCATTTTGAGTACATCACACAAAATTTATTTCTTGTAGACTTTGAAATCCACATAGACCAAACAGCTATGTGTTATTTGGAGAGTTTTCGCATCAATCCAAGATACTTTATATGGGCGTGGATGAGATTCATCTTTAAGTGCGGTCTTGGCTAGAACCGCTGAAGAGACAGAGTTGACACAACTTACACTGTCAACAATCACCTTGCAAATTTTTGCCACATATCACCGTGAAGGTATGAAATATAGCAGTGTGCTTCCAATCTTCTTCTTTTGGTTGGGATAAAGCACATCTAACTACATTCAAATGAGGTGATTGGATCGACTGAATACAGTTGAGATACTGGTTGTCACGCCCCGCTTCCCAAAATACAGAATACGAGTACGTAACGTAGGCCCAGCGAATGATGTACACACCATCCATAAGCTGTACCACACTAACTCAACAATATGAAACAACAATAACAACCACGCAAGAAGATATAATCACATAAACAAGATCAACTTCAATAATAAACGAAATAATCCAAATAATAATATCCAACATCTGGGATAAAAGAAACTCCGGGTCATAATAATATCAAGACAAGGTTCAAGAAATAAATCTAGCAATGAATTAATTCAAGCAATCTAATCTTGGACTCCATCTTCTAGAATTGTTGCTCACCAATTCCTTCTGGTATTGTTCCTCGGTACCTGTAAACTCTTGATCTAAAAAGAAAGAAAATAATGTCCTTAGAGCAAGTCATGGACAGCAAGTAGAGGGAAACAGAGAATAATAGGAAGTATGTATATCAAAGAAAAAGGGACGGGATCAAAGTCAATAGCAAAATTCAAAGATTCACAACAGTGTCAAGGGTCTATGTTAATCATGCATTTAATTAATAATTCCAATTCAAGTTCAATGTTGGTGACAGTATACGGGATCAAGCATGAAATGTCAAATGCAGGTTATTAATCATTTTATTAACTTATCTAGTGCACGTACTACTGCGTCCCATTCTATAGGTTCGGCGCAAGCACAGAGTGTACGCTTTAGACTGATGGTGAAATCACGGTTCGTGTACTCGGCCCAGTAATCAGTGATTAATGTTCAATGACAGTAATTATCAAGTATTATTTTATGGCCATCAGTCAGTACAAGTCAAGCAGTAGGGCCCGACCGAGTACAGTTTCCGATTGTTCATTACTCAGTCCACCCATAATACCCCGGCTTGTTAATAGTTTATTTTTATCATATGTGAGCATGCAAGAAGGTTTCAATGTTGTATGATGCTAGGTGTGTCTAATTCTACTCGTTACAGACAAAACAAGAGGCAATCATATTAAATTAACACAAATCACACAATCTGGACAGCATGACGTTGTTGTACAAAAACACAGATTATCGCTACTACAGAAAGAAAAATTTGGATCCATCAGAAATTCTAGAAACTATACTCTCTGCCGGTTCCAGCGAATATATATACGACATATAAAAGTTACAGAAACTAGGATGAAAATTCTATTCTTTTCTGATTTTATGTTCATGCAGCAAGTTATAAATTGTGTTCACCTATATGTTTTAGGTCAGAAAACTCATCAATTAAATCTACAAAAATTCTGGGTAGTTCCTACACATGTCTAGTCTCAGCCAAATTTATTTCATATTTTTATTTTACTGTTAACATGTTCAATTTAAGTATGAAACAGAAAGATATGCATGAATTTGTGAATAGAAAATTCAGACACAGTTGTACTAAAATACTGATATCTAACAGATTATAACTCGAAATTCAGATCAGTTAAAAGTTCTGGAAAATAGATTCATGGGGCTATAATTCATGTTCAGAAAGTAATTTCAAATTTGTAACCCTCATTCCCGCAAATATGTATTTTCTGAATATTTTCTGTATTTCGATATTATAAATTCATTATTTGTTAAAACCATTTTGGATTTTATATTAAAGTGTTTTTCTAATCGAAAATTTATTCATTTCGAATAACGATGTGTTTTGATCTTATTTTCGAGATCTTATTGATCAACTAGTTGTATTTGAGTCCAAATTATATATATATATATATATATATATATATATATATAGTTAAACCCGAATATTATTTTGTTGTATGATTTATTATTTTAATTAATTGTTATTCTTGATTATTTAATTAAAATTCATTTATCGAATTATTTTTTTATTTCGTACTTGATCTGATTTTATTGGCGAATTCCAAATTTATTTTCAAGCCCCAAATTATATTTTAATGCATTTATATTATTTTGGATTTAAATTTTTGTTCGTGGAATTCTTCGTTTTTCGTGATTGGACTATTTTGTTGATTCTATTTTCTTATATCTAATTATGATTATTGTTTGAACCCGATTAATTTTGATCTACCTCTTATTGAACCCTAAAACCCAGTTTCTTTTGTTCTTGAGTCTAATCTGCTGTTATTGAATCCTAAACCACTAACCCAATACCGTAATTGTACCCTATAAATATAACTCTACTGCGAACCCTAATTTTTGCACACAAATCGAAACCCTAGAGCCATCTAATCTCTCTCCTAGTTTCTCTCTCCTCTCTCCCCCTATTCTCTCTCTCCCCGACCATAGGTTTTCCTGCCCAATGCCTTTCCCCATCTTCTCCGACCACCACCAGCCCCCTCCGGCGACCCCCTTCGTCGTCCCTCCTCCTGTCGACCAACCCCAGCACCACCAGAACCCCCCTGACTCCTCTCCCTGTTTCACCCTACAACAGCAGCCAAAAATCACCCCAGCCCAAATTCCTGTTCATCTTCTTCTCCAGGCGTCTTCCCCCGCCACTCCGACCACCCCCTTGTGCCGCCGACCCTCGTCGATGCGCCACCACCACCGGGCATCCCCCCTACACCTCCTCTTCCGATCGTCGACATCAGAACCCACAAACCCCCACCTCCCTTTTCCCTCTTCCAATCGTCAAAAGCCAGCACACCCTCCCGACGCCTTGTCCCTATTTCCATCACGCATCCGCCGCTGCGATGCTGCCGTCGTCGTCGACTTCGAGCTGCCAGGCCCGAGGTCCCCTTTTGCTGTTTTCGCCATTGACTGTTGCTGAAGTTGTTGCTGCTGGTCTCTTTGTGTGCTGTGTTGAATTGGGTTTTTATTGCACGTATATTGCACATGTGATTGTGTGTTCGTGAGTTCGTTGCTTCGGGATTCCTATCCCGTTATTCTTGGTATTCGTTTTCACCGGTCATAAGGTAAGTAACTTGTATTAAATTCCTTTGTGTATATAAGTACAAAATACCGCTTGTAGTGTAGTTGGGTTCTAGAAACAATTTGTTTGTGAATTCTCTTGTTGATATTGTCTCTATTGTGATAACTTGACCATAGTTGCCTCACGACATATATGACATGAATTAACCTAGGGTTGACCACTTTTGATGTATATGTTCATGCTATCTTGAGATATCTTTGTTTGATGTGTTATTCGTATTATACTTGTCGAATACTTGTAAAATACCCTATACCATGTTGCTTGGATATCTAGTATATCATATTCCATGTTATCATCCTATTGTTTTCCTATTGTTATTATCGTTCATCTCATGTCTCTATATTGCATATTGTATTGTTGCATTAATAAAATAATTAACAAGCCGGGGTTTAAGGGTTGACTCAAGTATTGGACAATATAGGAACTGTACTCGGATTAGGGGCTTGTGGTTTCCTATACCGTTATCTTGTGATCTTGTGTTCTTGTGATCTTGTGATCTTGTGATCTTGTAGCATCTTATGGATAAATTACCATTATGGATGGAACATTGTTTTCGTGCTGAGTACATGAACTATAGAGCCCACTACTAAGTCTAAAAAGTAACTTGTTTGTATGTAGCAACCATGTAGTAAAAGGATGGATGCATGAAGTGCTACCTAGATAGTAATAATGCAAGACTTGAACATAATCACTTGACACTAGCTACTTGATACTGGTTACTTGATTCTTGACACCCGTTACTCGTTACTTGTTTACAAGATACTTGTTCACTCGATACTTAATACATGCTATTTACAATTGTTTATTTTGCCATACTTGTTGTTATATTTTGTTATCATGGCTATTTCATGTTATTAGTTACCCTTTTTCCCATGTACTTGTGCCTGCACTACAAGCGGCCCGTAACTTGCATTGACGAGTATTTTGTTTTCTTTTTCTCTTTCTGTAATTTATTAAATTGCAGATTTTAGAGATCAGTTGCCTGCTGGAGTTGGAGAACAAACAGTCTGAAGACTACTGCTTTCTAATTACTTATTGCTTTAATAAACTTAATGTATTGAGACTTATTATTATTTGGATTTGATTTATTATTGTATTGGACTTATGTCCCGAATATTGTTATTTGTTTCCAGACGTTGGATTATTATTGTATTTGGATATTTTATTGCTTAATTCGAAGTATTATTGTTCATGGGATTATTATTATTGTCTGTACAATTGTTCTGTATTGTTTATATTGTTGAGTTGATCGGATAAACAGCTTATAGATGACGTTAGTCATTCGCTGGGCCAATATCATGCACTCGTATTCCGTATTTTTGGGAAGCGGGGCGTGACAAAATTACAACAGCAACATGGTCGCAAATCTGATACAAAAAGAAACAAACAGCAGTCCAGAATTTAGTTTGATACGAATAAGTAATAATTTAATCGTACAACCACATAGTTCATGCTAATTAATAATCAAAGTGATGCTAGATGTTTAACATGCATAATTCCAATTTTAAGATGCAATTTCACAGACATGGTAATCAATTCATTAATTCAAATTCAATCTAACATATTCAATTCATCAACCAATTCTATAACGCATGGATCTAGTTATTTTTCATGTAACATGCATATGCAACGTGCAAGAGAAACTAGGTTTTAGATCAAAGATGTATGCACGATGTTAAAAATATATCGGGTTAGCTCGTGTAAACCCTCAATATACTTAACGAAATTTCAATTAACAATTTGATAAAAAGATTTGGATCTACTTACTGATATCAAGGAATCTTGAACAAAACAAATAGCTAGTTCAAGAAGAGACTTGCCTTTTAGTTGTTAATTCTGAATATATAAAATAACGGGATGGAAATCCCGGGCGACGAACCACGATCACGAAACACGAAATACGGAACACGCAAGCACGTTCACTCTACGTGCAAACCAACACACAGCAAAACCACAAAATACAAATCAGCCAATCTTCTTCACAAAGCAGCAAACACGGGATCTAGGATCTCCCTCTACCCGAACAACAAACATGGAAGAGAATACCCAACTCAGCTTCTTCTCAACCGTGACAGAAAGAAAGAGACAGTGGCGGGGATCGACGGGGACTCAAGGGGTGACTGGCGATGACAGCGACCCATGGTGAGGGCAGCTGACGGTGGCACTGGCGGTCAGGAAACAATGCAGCGACGAGGGGCGACGACTTGAGCGTGTTCTGTTTCTCAACGAAACAAAGGAGGAGACGACGGGGGTGCTCGGGCTCAGGACGACGACAACAAGGTGATGGGTAAGGGATCTTCGGTGGTTGCGGGGAGGATCACGGTGGTCGACGAGGTGGATGGGTGCAGGCGATGGGTTACGATGGAGTTTGGATGAGAGGCGGCGACGGGATGGCGGTGAGAGCGGAGCAAGGGCGACGGCGGGATGATGCTAGGGTGGTCGGAGAGGCAACAGGAGGAGAACGGGGGCTTGAGCGGTGAGTTGGGTTTTGAAAAAAAAAACAGAGTGATGGGAGAGAGAGCGGCGGTAGGGGAGAGAGAGGGTTAATTAATTAGGGTTATTAATAGGGGTATTTATAGGGGATTAAGAAGCTGGGGTGTTGGGTTGCGGGTTAATGGATTTAGGGTACAGGTTTAGGCTCCAAAAGAGATGAACAAATAGAAATCAATGGGATGAACATATAGTGGAATAATTCAAACTCAAAACACAAAAAGCAAAATTTGCAATGAGCCAGAAATAGTAGGATTCAAGCCAAAAGAGCACGGAATGATCAAGAGAGAATAAATGAACCCAAGAAAAGCAAAAAAAAATATTATTAAAAAGAATTCAGATACAATAATTAAGAAAAATAATACAATAAATCCAAAATAGAAAAAAAATTAGGGGTTACACTGGTTGTCCTATTCTTCGCCGAAGTCATCACATTCATTAGGCTCATAGGAAAACTCGTTGTCGAAATCATCAACAATGACAGCGGTACCTTCTACTATATTGATCCTACTGGGGCTGGGACAGTTGCTAGCAACATGGTCGTATCCCTTACATTTATAGCACTTAGTGAGAGGATCAATCTTAGAGTAATCTCTTTCAGTGTTCTTATCCTTGTTGTCATTCCTAGGTGGATAGGGACATGAAGTAGGCTTACTTGGGTAAGACTCGTTATGGTCCTGAGAAGAGGAGGGCTTAGGTCAAGAGGGATTGGTGGAGGTCATTCTAGAGGAATGATCTCTCGAATCACTGGACTTGTAGTGAGAACTTACTTTAAGGGAATCCATATCGAGAACAATAATATAAGTTGATACCAAGGAGTCCACATTTCTATGAATTAGCTCGTTATTAAGATCGGCTCGTAGTCCAGCTTTTAACCTAGAGAGAGTTTGTTATTCGCTCTCTTTACCTAAAGCATTGCACTAGATGAGGAAGTCGTCGAACTTATCCACATACTCTTGGGCAGATATGTTTCCTTGATAGAGTTAGTTCCACAAATCCAACAATCGGGTGTGGAACGATAATGGCACATATCTCTGAGTGAGCTTCGCTTTCATGGCTTCCCAAGTGGTTATGGGTGTCAGACCTCGACCTCTACGAGCATGTTCAAGATTGGTCCAATATTGTTGAGCTTTACTAGTCTGTTTAATCATATCAAATTTGACCTTCAGGGCTTCGCTCATGTCAGACCACACTAAGTAGTGGTCTATGGCACGGATCCAATCAAGATAAGCTTGGGGTTCCATATGGCCTTCAAAGTGGGAAACGTCAACCTTAACATTCTTTTTTTATTGTTCGTCAGGGTCACGATCTTGACGTCGATCGTCACGATCATTCCCTTGGGGGATCTGACGAATGATCGTAATGATGAAGCTCAGGGGCAAAATTTTGATTCAATTCCACTTTCTTAAGTCTCTGGTTGATATTGGCAAGAGTTGCTTGAATGGAAGCGAGAGTAGTGGAAATGTCTGAATTGTCCATTTCAGTACGAGAAGGGGCTCGCTGATTTCTAGGATTCCTGATTGGGTAGTTTGGGAATGACAAGAAAGGCTCTTCAGGGTTTATGATGGTGGTATGAAGACGCATTCACCAAAGACGGAAAACTAGGGGTCGTGGAGATGTGTGCTTGCTGAAATTTTGGAAAACGCGACCTAAATGCACCTAAAGTGATATTTTTAAAATCTGAAATAATTAAAAAAAGACTCTAAAACGATCCTAAATAAATGCAGAAATTATGACTAAATGATGCAAGAACTAGGATTTTAAAACTTTCACTCGGATACAAAAATGATGTAAACTAAACCCTAAGTAGAGAATTTTTCCAAGAATATCAAAAGATTAAGTTTACTAACAAGTAGTGTCGATTAAGTCAGAAATTAAAACTAGTAATTGGTTTGATGGATTTTGAAGAAATAAAATACGTTTAACAAGCCCAATTAAAGATTCAATCCTAACAATCAATAATTATACATAAGCGTTCTTAGCAAGTAAAATATTTAATAACGATTCATACACTAATTAGATATGTAGAAGCACGCACACTCAATATTTGTGGACGACAGTAATTTTAAATAATATTCTAGAATGATACACGGTACCACAAATAAAGGTGAATGAAAAGTAATTACCGGGGTTCGATAACGGGTTGCCTTCACATATGAGGAGGAAGAAGTTGTTAGATCTGAATCTGGATCTTGCCAAAACACCAAACACAGATATCTACCTGAACAAAATCAGATCCGATCTGATGTGAACCCACGTGTGTAAGTTAGGGTCGGGGTAATGACATACAGTGGAGTGCCTGTGGCCTGCGAGGCACTAACAACAGAGGCGGCGTAGGCAGAGGGTCGACAATGACGGCGATAAGTGGGGGGTGATGGAGGAAGGTGGTGTTGGTTGATGGAGGTCGGGTGGGGGGGGGGGTTGAGGTAATGGAGGGGCGGTTGGGGGTTCGTTGGAGAGTGTGGTGGGTTTCGGGTGAGGGGGGGGGGGGGGGGGCTTAGGGTTACGAGATGAAGGAAAAGAGGAAAAGAGAGAGGACAGAGAATGGGGATGGCGGTTGTAGAAGGGTGGCTAGGGTTGTGTAGTTAGGGTTTCTCACAAACCCAACTATTATTTCAGTGTCTCACAAATAAGAGATGAATGAGAAAAACTCAAATCACAATAATTTAGTAAATCAAAAGCATTTTTTAATTAATCAGGAGGCCTATATATAGACTCAAAACAAATCTCAATATAAATCTCCAAATATCCTAATGCAGAAAATAAAATGTACAAATCGCAAATGTACTACATATGGCTAAAATACCAAAAACAAATATAAATGCTAAAATAAAAATACTAGGCTAATAAAATAGTCATCCTAGATAATGTCTACGTTGATAGAATCGCCCAAATCGTCTTCGAACCGATGTCCTCATCAGATTCTTTTGATTGATTAAAAATTATTGTGTGTTGAGTTTTTTGCTCTTCATCTCTCTCTTATATGTGAGACGCTAAGAAATTACTAGAATTTGTGAGAAACCCTAAACTACACCAAAATTCCCAAATCTTTATTCAAACCCTCAAATATCTACCCAAATCCTAATTCTACTCATACAGCTGCCAACTACCCCCTCCTTCTTCTTCCTCTTCATCCACACCGCAAACTCCATTACTCTACTACCCATACCCGACCAGCACTTCAACAACCCGCAACAGCCCATCTCCTCTTCCCCACCGCAACCCTCTCTTCATCGCCTTCTGCGCGGGCCGCTCACCCTCACCTCGCGACCACCTTCAGCCCGTCCCCGATGCCCCGCCGCTCGCTATCTCACCCGCAACCCCATCAGCACCTCACTGCCATTCCCCCTATTGCAGACCGAGCTCTCCATCAACCTCCACTGCATCCACCCATCGCTGCCCTCTTCTCCATCAGCCGCCGACACCGCACCATCACCGTCGCTAGCGCCACCGCGAGCCACCGGTGCACCCCCATCACACGCAGCAACCCGGACTTTGATCTCTTTCTCCTTCCTCCCGAGCACACAGTAACAATAGAACATATCATATCGGATTTTGGATCGGTATTCGTTGATTGGTGTTTTAAGCAAGGAAATGGATCTCTGTGTAAGAGGCAGGACACGTGGCAAGACGTTCATCGAACTCCGGTAACTTCTTTCCATTCTCTTTTATTTGTGGTACCGCATATCATCTTTAGAATATTATCTAAATAACTGTCGTCGACAAATATTACCAATTAGCGTACGAATCATTATTGAATATTTTATTTGCTAAGAATGCTTATGTATAATTATTGATTGTTATGCTCTTGTGAACTTATTCATTTCTTGAAAAAATTCATCATACCAATTATTAGTCTTAATTTCTAACTTAATCGGCCTTACTTGTGGATAAACTTAATCTTTTGATATTTTTGAAAAAATCTCTACTTAAGGTTAAGTTTACATCAATATATAATGTGATTTTGAAAGTTAAAAGCACATAAATTGAAGGGACAAATTACAAAAGATCTTGTAAGAAATATCCACATGATTTCATCTTCAATATGAAGTCGGACCGGAACTTTCTCATGTTTAATTTGGGTTTAGAATGGTATTTATTTGATTTTCAAAGATGAAATCTGTATTTGCTAATAGTGTTCATATGTACAAGCAAATGGCAATACAATGTCGCAACAAGTACATTGTACAATCGTCTATCAATATTAAGATTGATCTGGCTCATTGCAAATGATCTCTTCATTTTCCTTACTTTGTAACGAGAATCGGAATGATCTATTTCGTTTGTTGCAAACATATCACTTTCCAAGTAGATGATACATATCAAGCACAAAAAGCAACAGAAAAGGCACCAGGTACTAAATTAGTTTAGACTGTATGCTACCAGTCCTCACTTTTTCAGAAATCTTTCAAGTTATAGCACTTGTGATTTTGGACATGAAATCGATTGATTCCAGTTCCAATAATGAATGAACATAGGCCTTGTTTCTTCAAAACCAGAAATGACAATGGAATGATTATTCACCTTACAATTTCGTTTACATTCATCAACTATGTTTAGCTAATAGTCATTCTTTGCAAATATTCTTTGAATATGCTCGATAGCTATATAAATCAATCTTGCATAAGTGGCTTATGCTAGTGTTTTTTTTTTTGTATTATTTTCGCTGAATAATGCATGTAAAGCCTCACAGGTACCATGATATTTTCACTCATATTTGTAACCTAGCCATCCTAATATAATTTCCATGTCATTTCCCTTCAATTCCTCCAATAATCATACTCAAAGGTTGTAGTGTTGTACCACCTGACTCACAATATTGCTTATATTCCTACTGTACATTTTGTTTCCCCTTCTCTTCTTCCAATCCTTGTATATGTTGATGCATGCTATCTATGTTTTCAGGATTGGCATCATCTGCAACACTTGTATCCACCAGTAAATTTGAGCATATCGACCAAGAGTGATATACATATAGCAACTCAACAATTGTCACAAGCAACAAAATCCATGAAATATTTGTAAATCACCTTGGGGGTGAATAGGATGATTCTGCGGAATTAAAAAAATTAAGGAAAATTAAAACTATGTTGCAAAAGTAAATGAGAAGAGATAAAGATATGCAAGCACAGGTAGCACAAGTGACGCAGCGATATAACGTGGTTCGACCCCCAGGTCTACGTCCACACTACCTACTTGCAGCAATTCTCCGCCACAAGCATTCCACTATACTCAAACTCCTGTATAGTGATTTTCGGATTCAGGTCGAGAGACCTATTATACCCACAGGACTTCTAATCACAAGTGCCGTCAATCTCACCGAAGTGGAAGAAAAGAAAAGAACTCAAGATCCTCAATGATCCTGACTGAAGAATACAAATAGTTATTACACACATTTGGATTGATTGATGAAAGATTAGTTCAGAAGATATTTCTCAGAAGTAATAGGTGAGGAATACTCAGTGAGTTCGTCCAATTATATAGATGAGGAAGTGTATCTATCAAAATTGGAAACGATGCATTCCAAAAGAGTGAACAGCGCAAAGTACGGTCGACCGCAATTTAGGTACAGTCGACCGTTCATCTCTATGACGAAAAGTTGAGAGATGAATGATCGACTGCTTCAGTATATTACTGTGAAGTGCAGTCGCTGCGATGCGGTCGACCGACATGAGGTGCGGTCGACCGTTATCGTGTTGTTCATAACGAATCCACTTTGTATTCCTACCATATACTAATCAATCATCAATCAATAAAATACAGATAAAATCTCACAAATAAGGAATAGCAACAACTGATCTTGATGACTTTCTTGGGTACTAATCAACATGTGTTCTTTTTGAATAACTTCTTCTTTTGCTTGATCTTGCAATCTTTCTTTATTGCTTTCCTTCTTTGCTTATTCTTGAATCTCTTTTGAATCTCTTATTGATATTATTTTAACCTGAAAATCTGAACAACTTAATTTAAACTTATTAGTATTTATGGACACGTTTTGTCCACACCAAACTAAGTGTCAACAATCTTTCCCTTTTGGTGTGAACAAAATATGTCTTTGAATGTTGAAAGTAAAAATAAAACAATATGGTATATAAATACCCCCCCTGAATTTAGTACTTCTTGTAGCATAGATTTTCATAGATAAAGATCAAGAGAGGTTAAAAATAAAACAATAAGGCATATAAATACTCCCCCTAAATTTCGTACTTCCTGTAGCATAGATTTTTATAGAAGATATATGAAGAAGAGATAATAATATTCAATATTATATTTACTTTCAGTTAAAACATTCATAAAAATATTCTCCCCATTTTGGAACACACCAAGATGAGCAAAAGACAGGCAGAATAAGAATATTTATAAATGACTTAAATAAAGGAACATTTGATTAAATGCTTTGTTCTCCCCCGAAAGCTATTTGTAAAAGAACGTTCATGAAGCAAATGAAGAGATTAATTTGGGGAACATGATAAAGCATGAGATGAATTTGGGAAATATGATAATTTTTTAAAGCAGGAGAAAATCCACTTACATGATATCGTTGATAGCGAAACTCTTTGATACACGTAGAGAGTTCTTCATGGTATCATAGATTTGAGATTTTCCCAATACAGATGCAAGGCATAGAACAGGAGAAGAAGTATTTTAATAAACCAATATTATAGGAAATAGAATGTTCCTAAAACTCAAAATGAGTATCCAAGAAAAGAACCGGTCGACCGCAAAACCAATTGAGCATATAAAACAAAGAATCAACCCGAGAGCAAACCGGTCGACCGCACATCTCGTAAGCACAAAATGGAAGACAGAGGGTGAACCGGTCGACCACAACTTCTGAACTTCAAATTTTTGAAAACATACAAAAATCAAAAGGAAAACCGAGAGCGTGCCAGTCGATTGTACTCCTTCTTAGGCGTACAGTCGCCCGTTCAGTCGACCGAAAAAACAGGTTTAAACAGAAATATCAATAACGTTCAATTCCCCCTTTAAAAAATAAAACTGTTTTTCATCAAAAGGCTTAGTAGATATATCAGCAAGTTGAGAATCAGTGGAAATATAGTCAAGAATAATATCTCCCTTTTGAAAATGATCTTTAATAAAACAATACCGAATATCAATATGTTTTGTGCGACTATGTTAATCAGAATTATTTGTCATATGGACAGTACTGGTATTATCACATTTAATTGGAATATGTTCAAAGAATACCTTGTAGTCTTCCAAAGTGTGTTTCATCCATAGTACCTGCGCACAACAAGATCCGGTGGCAATATATTTGCTTCTTGGACGCCCATAAGATGAGGTAGTTTTCTAAGAAGTGACATGTGCCGCTAGTGCTTTTTCTATCAGTTAAGCTGCTGGCATAATCTGCATCAGAGTATCCTACAAGGAAAAAGTTTCTATTTTTCGGGTACCAAAGTCCAGTATTTGGTGTGCCTTTAAGATATAAAATGATATGCTTAACAGCAACCAAATGTGATTCTTTGGGACACGATTGAAAATGTGCACATAAACAAACACTAAACATGATATCTGGACGAGATACAGTAATATAAAGCAAACTACCATTCATACCATGATAAGTAGAAATATCAACAAAATTACCAGATTCATCCTTAGAAAGCTTAGTGGTAGTTGTCACAGGTGTTTTGTACGCATTGGTATTTTCAAGCCCAAACTTTTTGACTAGTTCCTTTGCATATTTGGATTGATTTATGAAGATGTCATCCTTTCTTAGTTGTATTTGAAGTTCAAAAAAATAAGTTAGTTCATCCATCATACTCATTTCGAACTCATCCTGCATTTACTTTGAAAATTCCTTGCAAAGATTTTCATTAGTAGATCCAAATATAATATCATCAACATAAATTTGAACAATTAAAATATCTTTGAAAACATGTTTTATAAAAAGTGTATTGTATACTTTCCCTTTAGAGAAGCTTATGTGAAGTAGAAACGAACTTAGTCGTTCATACCAAGCACGAGGAGCTTGCTTCAAACCATATAAAGCTTTATCAAGACGGAATACATGGTTTGGGTGTGTGCGATCAGTGAATCCTGGTGGTTGTGCAACATAAACTTCTTCCGAAATAAAACTATTTAAGAAAGCACTTTTGACATCCATTTAAAAAAAAGTAAAATCCATATAAGAAGCAAAAGCAAGTAAAATACGAATGGCTTCAAGCCGTGCAACAGGAGTAAAAGTCTCATCAAAGTCGACCCCTTCTTGTTGGTTATAACTTTGTGCAACAAGTCGGGCCTTATTTCTAGTGATAGTGCCGGATTCATCCAACTTGTTCCTAAACACCCATTTAGTTCCAAGTATGGTCTTATTGTGAGGTTTAGGATACTTGATTCCTTTCGAATTGATTAAGTTCTTCTTGCATTGCAATGATCCAGTCATTATCTTACAAGGCCTCCTTAATATTCTTAGGTTGAAGTATAGAAACGAAAGTGGAGAAACACATGAAATTTTGAGCTTGTGTGCGAGTAGTTACCCCTTTCGACATGTCACTTCGTATAAGATTTAGTGGATGGCTGGACATGATTTTCTATGTTGGGCGCCTTTCATTTGTAGAAGGTTGATGTTGTATAGGATCATCTTTCATGGCATCAATTGTTTGTGTAGGCATTTCTTCTATTTGGGATTTGGATGCATCTTCATTGTAAGGAGGCTTATGATTTTGTAACTCCTCATTTGGTACTTGGTCGATGTGTACCTATTTCTTTTCAACACGAACACCTGTCTCATCCTCATCGACATGCAATATTTCTTTGGTGTAGGGATTAGTTTCATCAAATATAATATCAATTGATTCTTGGATGGTGCATCTTCTTTTATTAAATATACGATGTGCCTTGCTACTAAGAGAATATCCTAAGAATACTGCCTTCATCACTTTTACGATCAAATTTTCCCAAATTATCAAGAGTATTTAAGATAAACACTTTACATCCAAAGATGCGAAAGTAACTTAAGTTGGGAATTTTGCTATAATATAGTTCAAAAGGTATTTTCTCAAGATATTTCCTAATGATTACTTGGTTAATTGTATAACATGCTGTATTGACAGCCTCTGTCCAAAATGATTTAGGTAAATCTTTTTCACTAAGCATGGTTCGGGCCATTTCTTGAAAAGATCGATTTTTCCTTTCAACAACCTCATTTTGTTGGAGAGTGCAAGGACAAGCGAACTCATGTTTTATTCTCTTTTTGTCACAAAATGATGTGAATACTTCGTTTTCAAATACTCCACCATGATCACTACGAATAGTAACAATGGTGAGGCTTTTCTCATTTTCCACTTTACGACAGAATTTTTGAAAAACATACATTGTGTCATCTTTTTGTGGTAAAAAGGCAACCCAAGTAAATCTACTATAATCATCGACAATTACAAAGGCATATCGTGCGCCTCCATTACTGCTTGTTCGGAATGGTCCAAAAAGGTCCATGTGCAAGAGTTTAAGGGGTCTAGAAGTTGATATCATTTTCTTGGGTTTGTGAGAACTTTTAGTTTGCTTACCGTACTAGCACGACTCACATGGTTTATCTTTCTCAAATTTGATTTTAGGGATCCCCTCATAAATTCCTTGGTTACAAGTTTGTTGAGATTATCCATGGCCGCATGTCCAAGTCTTCGATGCCATAATCAATCATCCTCATTTCTAGCAACAAAGCATCTCATATTTTCCTGTGTTAATTCATTAGAATTTATAATATATATATTGTTGCATCTGTTAGCGAGAAGTAAACAATATTTATTGCTATCTAGTACAGTGCATGTATTTTTATCAAAAGTAACGGTGTAACATTTATCACATAATTGACTGACACTAATTAAATTATGTTTTAAACCATTTACCAATGGAACATCCTCAATGGAGCATAAAGAACCAAAGTTTATTTTACCTTTACCAATGGTTTGACCAGTGCTATTATCTCCAAAGATGATATCCTTCCCTCTTTCCCTTGATAGTGATGTAAAGTATCTGTTGTCACTTATCATATGATTTGAGCATCCACTATCAAGATACCACCGATCTTTAGTCTTGATATGTGAGGTACCTACATCAAGATTAGTAGGTATAATTTTGCGTGCCAAAGTTTGTTTTGAACCTGTATTTACATCCTTTCTTATCCACACAAAATTAGTATTCCTTTTTAACGGAAAATTATAAGAAATATGCCATAGTCTATAACAGTAATGACATGTGATACGACTATGTCTTGAGTCATGCACACTTGCATAATTTTGAGTTGGTTTGTGATTATGTTGGTGATTGTGCAAGTGTGTATGACATGATGATTTAAATTTTTGATGATGTATTGGTTCTTCATAACCAAGCCTTTGATTATCATGATAGGATCTTGAATTTTTTGTAATAAGGTAACTGGGCCCTTCATATTTTTCTACAATTTTTTTAAGCTCAATTACTCTTTTACAAAGTCTTTTTCTAGTCATCTCATCGTCTTTTGTGTTCCAACGAAGAGTGTCTAGTGTAGCATCAGGTATTCTATTTTGTTCAAGGGCTTCATTACATCCTTCCACTACCTCATCAAATTTTCTTTTGCATTCGTTTAAATCATATGTGAGTTTGGCTATATAAACAGATTTCTCATGAATTCCTCTTAAGTGTTCATCATGTGTTGCTAAGGATTCTTGAATTTGTTGTTTTAGAAGTTCATTTTCCTCTAGCAATACATCATGATCTTTTCTAAATGACTCGAATTTTTCTATGATCAAAGCATTTTTATTTTTCAGTTTTTGAGTTTTAGCGATACAAGAGTCATGTGTTTCACTTGAAATTTGTTTATATTGCCTTAGTTCACGACTCAGTTTCTTAGCATAGTCTTTTAATCCATTACACATGTCTACTAGCTCATCATAAGTAGGTTATTCAATTACCTCTTCTTGAGATGGTAATTGCACCTCACCATTCCCAAGAGCTATGAAGCCGACATCGTTGTAATCTTGCTCTTCCTCACTTGAATCCGAGTCTAGCCATATTGCTTTCAATGCCTTCTTTTTCAGACCAGGGTTTCAGCGGTAGTAGTCCCTATTCCTGTCCTGTGAGATGGGACAATTTGCACGGATGTGTCCGGACTTCTTGCACTTATAGAATACGTAATCTTTATCTTTTTCTCTTTCTCCTTGGTACCTGCCATATTTTTTATGTTTAAGATACTTCGAAATTGCTTAGTCAATAGGGCGATGTCTTCGTCTGACTTCTCACGGTCTGAATCTGCTTTTGATGGTCGGGATTTTTCTGCTTTTAGGGCGACGGTCCTCTCTTCGGTTTTTTGTTCAATCCCGATGTTCTGTCAGTATCTTTTGGTTTCCGTCATCTCCATCTCGTATGTCTTCAACTTTTCTTGGAATGTGTAGTAGTCGATCACTTTTCCTCAAGAGTCTTCTCATTGCAGCAGCTTTTACATCTCATTCGGACGTGAGACAGCTTATGAGTTTTCCGACCTTTCAGTCATCATACAACCCCTTACCTAAGCTCTCAAGCTCGTGTGCAATGATATCGAAGCGAGGCGAGCATTTGATCTACATTTTCTTCTGGCAACATACGAAACACATCACTCTTAACATAGATTTACTTTAGCTTTTACCTCAAAGGCGATTCCCTCATGCCGTTTTAGCATGTTCCAGATCTCAGTTGCTGTCTTGCAGTTTCGTCCCGCATCGCATTAATTCTTCATTATTCAACCCTGCTTAGAGAGCCGTCATAGCTTTGGAATTAGCGATCTTGAGTGCTAGCTCTGCTTTTGTGAAGGCTGTCTTTCCATCGCCAACTGGCCATAGTCCACAGTTTCCATCCACTTTCCTAAGATTTTTTATTTCCCACATTTTGTGGGCTATAGTGCATCGTTTTCGATCACTTTCATGATATTTGTATTTTACTGTTTTGGCCTCAATTTGTGGGTTATAGTCCACAGTTTCCGTTTTCGCGAAATTTTGTATTTGACTGTTTTAGCCTCATTTGTGGGCCATTGTCCACAGTTTTTGGCTACTTTCGTGATAATTTTTATTTTCCCTCATTTTGCGGGCTATAGTACACTGTTTTCGATCACTTTCATGAGATTTCATATTTAACAGTTTTGGCGGCAATTTGTGGGTTGTAGTCCACAGTTTCCGGCTGTTTTCGCGAAATAATGTATTTGAATGTTTTAGCCTCATTTGTGGGCTATAGTTCAAAGTTTTTGTCTACTTTCGTGAGATTTTTTATTTCCCTCATTTTGTGGACTATAGTACACTGTTTTCGATCACTTTCATGATATTTCGTATATTACTGTTTTGGCCTCAATATGTGGGTTATAGTCCATAGTTTCCGGTTGTTTTAGCGAAATTTTGTATTTGTCTTCTTTAGCCTAATTTGTGGGCTATAGTACACAGTTTTCTTCCACTTTCGTGAGATTTGTTATTTCCCTCATTTTGTCGGCTGTAGTACATTGTTTTCGATCACATTCAAGATACTTCCTATTTTACTGTTTTGGCCTCCTTTTGTGGGTTATAGTCCACAGTTTCTGACCGTTTTCGTGCAATTATGTACTAGCCTCTTGTGTGGGTTATAGTCCACACATTTCGGGCACTTTCGTGAGCTTTTGTTTTCGTCAATTTGTGTGTTGTAGTACATTGTTTTCGATCACTTTCATGAGATTTCGTATTTTGCTGTTTTGGCCTCATTTTGTGGGTTATAGTCCACAGTTTCTTACCGTTGTCGTGAAATTTTGTATCTGACTGTTTTAGCCTCATTTGTGGGCTATCTTCCACAGATTTCTGCCACTTTCATGAGATTTTTTTATTTTCCTTCATTTTGTGGGCCATTGTACACTGTTTTCGATCATTTTCAGGAGATTTCGTCTTTTACTGTTTTGGCCTCATATTGTTGTCCACAGTTTCCGGCCGTTTTCGCGAAATTTTGAATTTGAATGTTTTAGCCTCATTTGTGGGTCATAGTCCACAATTTTCGGCCATTTTTCTAAGATTTGTTATTTCACTCATTTTTTTGCCAAAGTGCACTGTTTTTTTATCACTTTCATAAGATTTCGTATTTTACTGTTTTGGCCTTATTTTCTGAGTTACAGTCCACCGTTTGTGTCCACTTTCCTGAGATTGTTTATTTCCCTCATTTTGTGGGTTATAGTCCACTGTTTTCGATCACTTTCATGACATTTCGTATTTTATTGTTTTGACCTCATTTTGTAGGTTATAGTGCAAAGTTTTCGGCCGTTTTAGCAAAATTTTGTATTTGTCTTCTTTATCCACATTTGTGGGCTATAGTCCCCAGTTTTAAGAAACTTTCGCGAGAATTTTTATTTCCCTCATTTTGTCGGCTATAGTACACTGTTTTCGATCACATTCATGATATTTCGTATTTTACTGTTTTGTCCTCCTTTTGTGGGTTATAGTCCACAGTTTCCGACCGTTTTCCTGCAATTTTGTATTTGACTGTTTTAGCCTCATGTGTGGGCTATAGTCCACATTTTTCGGGCACTTTCGTGAGAAATTTTTCCCTCAATTTGTGTGCTATAGTACAATATTTTCGATCACTTTCATGAGATTTCATATTTTACTATTTTAGCCTCATTTTGTGGGTTATGGTCCATAGTTTCCGACCCTTGTCGTGAAATTTTGTATTTGTCTGTTTAAGCCTCATTTGTGGGCTACAGTCCACAGATTTCTTCCACTTTCGTGAGATTTTTTATTTCCTTCATTTTGTAGGCCATAGTACACTGTTTTCGATCATTTTCATGTGATTTCATCTTTTACTGTTTTGCCCTCATTTTGTGGGTTATAGTATACAGTTGCCGACCGTTTTCGCAAAATTTTGTATGATAATGTTTTGGCCTCATTTGTGGGCCTAGTCCATAGTTTTCGGCCACTTTCCTGAGATTTATTATTTCACTCATTTTGTTGGCCATAGTGCACTGTTTTTTATCACTTTCATAAGATTACGTATATTACCAGTTTTGGCCTCATTTTGTGGGTTATAATCCACAGTTTCCGGCCTGTTTTCGCGAAATTTTGTATTTGAATGTTTTAGCCTCATTTGTGGGCCATAGTCCACAGTTTCCGTCCACTTTCCTGAGATTGTTTATTTTCATCATTTTGTGGGCTATAGTGCACCGTTTTCGATCACTTTCATGATATTTCGTATTTTAATGTTTTGGCCTCATTGTGTGGGTTATAGACCACAGTTTCAGGCCGGTTTTGCGAAATTTTGTATTTGACTGTTTTTGCCTCATTTGTGGCCTATACGTCCACAGTTTTAGGCTAGTTTCGTGAGACTTTTTATTTCCCTCATTTTGTAAGCTATAGTACACTGTTTTCGATCACTTTCTTGAGATTTCATATTTTACGTATTTGGCCACATTTTGCGGGTTATAGTCCATTGTTTCCGACCCGTTTTCGCGAAATAATGTATTTGAATGTTTTAGCCTCATTTGTGGGCTACTGTCCAAAGTTTTCGGCTACTTTCGTGAGATTTTATATTTCCCTCATTTTGTGGACTATTTACACTATTTTCGATCACTTTCATGATATTTCGTATTTAAATGTTTTGGCCTCAATTTGTGGGTTATAGTCCATAGTTTCCAGCCGTTTTAGCGAAAATTTTGTATTTGTCTTCTTTAGCCTGATTTGTGGACTATAGCCCACAGTTTTCGACCACATTCGTGAGATTTTTTTTCCCTCATTTTGTCGGCTATAGTACACTATTTTTGGTCACATTCATTATATTTAATATTTTACTGTTTTGTCCTCCTTTTGTGGGTTATAGTCCACAGTTTCCGATCGTTTTCATGCAATTTTTTATGTGACTGTTTTAGCCTCATGTGTGGGCTATAGTCCACAGATTTCTGTCACTTTCGTGAGAATTTTTATTTCCTTCATTTTGTGGGAAATTGTATACTGTTTTCGATCATTTTCATGAGATTTCGTCTTTTACTGTTTTGGCCTCTTACTGTGGGTTACAATCCAACGTTTACGGCCGTTTTCGCGCAATTTTGTATTTGACTGTTTTAGCCTCATTTGTGGGCTATATTTCACAGTTCACAGGGCACTTTCATGAGATTTTTTATTTCCCTCAATTTATGTGCTATATATAGTACATTGTTTTCGATCACTTTCATGAGATTTCGTATTTTACTGGTTTGGCCTCATTTTGTGGGTTATAGTCCACAGTTTTCATCCAATTTTCTAAGATTGTTTAATTCCCTCATTTTGTGGGTTATAGGCCATCGTTTCGATCACTTTTATGATATTTCGTGTTTTACTGTTTTTGTCTCATTTTTTGGGGTTATAGACCACAATTTGAGGCCATTTTTGCGAAATTTTGTATTTGACAGTTTTTTCCCTCATTTGTGGGCTATAGTACACTGTTTTCGATCACTTTCATGAGATTTCGTATTTTACATATTTGGCCACATTTTGTGGGTTATAATCCACAGTTTCCGACCGTTTTCGCGAAATTATGTATTTGAATGTTTTAGCCTCATATGTGGGCTATAGTCCACAGTTTTCGGCTACTTTCGTGAGATTTTTTATTTCCCGCATTTTGTGCACTATCGTACACTGTTTTCAATCACTTTCATGATATTTTGTATTTTATTGTTTTGGCCTCAATTTGTGGGTTATAGTCCATAGTTTTCGGCCGTTTTAGCGAAATTTTGCATTTGTCTTCTTTAGCCTAATCTGTGGGCTATAATCCACAGTTTTTGGGCAATTTCTTGAGATTTTTTATTTCCCTTATTTTGTCAACTATAGTACACTATTTTCGATCACATTCATGATAATTCGTATTTTGCTGTTTTGGCCTCCATTTGTGGGTTATAGTCCTCAATTTCCGACTGTTTTCGTGCAATTTTGTATTTTTGACTGTTTTAGCCTCATGTGTGGGCAATAGTCCACTTTTTCGGGCACTTTCGTGAGTTTTTCTATTTCCCTCAATTTATGTGCTATAGTACATTGTTTTCGATCACTTTTATGAGACATCATTTTTTACTGTTTTGGCCTCATTTTGTGGGTTATAGTCCACAGTTTCCAACCGATGTGGTGAAATTTTGTATTTGACTGTTTAACCCTCATTTGTGGGCTATAGTCCACAGTTTTCGGCCACTTTCCTGAGATTTATTATTTCACTCATTTTGTTGGCCATAATGCACTGTTTTGTATCACTTTCATTATATTTCGTATTTTTCTAATTTGGCCTCATTTTGTGGGTTATGGTCCACAGTTTCCCGCCGTTTTTGCAAAATTTTGTATTTGAATGTTTTAGCCTCATTTGTGGGCTGTAGTCCACTGTTTTCGGCCACATTCCTGAGATTTTTTATTTCACTCATTTTGTTGGCCATAGTGTACTGTTTTTTATCACTTTCATAAGACTTCGTATTTTACTGTTTTGACCTCATTTTGTGGGTTATATTCCACAGTTTCCAGCCATTTTTGCAAAATTTTGTATTTGACTGTTTTAGCCTCATTCATGGGCTATAGTCCACAGTTTTAGGCAACTTTCGTGAGATTTTTTATTTCCCTCATTATGTGGGCTATAGTGTACTATTTTGTATCACTTTCATGAGATTTCTTATTTACAGTTTTGGCCACATTTAGGAGGGTTATAGTCCACAGTTTCCAGCCGTTTTCACGAAATAATGTATTTGAATGTTTTAGCCTCATTTGTGGGCTATAGTCCACAGTTTTCGGCTACTTCGTGAGATTTTTTGTTTACTTCATTTTGTGGACTATAGTACACTATTTTCGATCACTTTCCTGATATTTTGTATTTTACTGTTTTGGCCTCAATTTGTGGGTTATAGTCCACAGTTTCCGGCCCTTTCAGCAAAATTTTGTATTTGTCTTCTTTTGCCTCATTTGTGGGCAGTCCACAGTTTTCGGCCACTTTTATGAGATTTTTTATTTCCCTCATTTTGTGGGATATAGTACACTGTTTTCGATCACATTCATGATATTTCGTATTTTACTGTTTTGGCCTCCTTTTGTGGGTTACAGTCCACAGTTTCCGACCGTTTTCGTGCAATTTTGTATTTGACTATTTTAGCCTCATGTGTGGGTTATAGTCCATAGTTTTCGGGCACTTTCGTGAGATTTTTTATTTCCCTCAATTTGTGGGCTATAGTACAATGTTTTCGATCACTTTCAAGAGATTTCGTATTTTACTATTTTGATGTCGTTTTGTGGGTTATTGTAGTACCCCGTATTTTTAAATATTATTTTTAAAGGTTTATAAATGATTAAAATGATTTTGGGGGATTTAATAAATATTTTCAAAAAAATTTATCGTTTTACACGTGCGAAACACGTGCAAATATTTTCTTGAGAAGTTCAAAAGACAAAATTTCTGAATGGAAAATCATTATTTATTATTTGGGATTTATCTGTAATTTTTCTAGATTTTTCTGATATTTATTGAATCTATTTGCAAATATTAAGAAAAGAATGATCTTTTTGCAAATTTGTCATTTTGAGAGGTGAAAGTGCAAAACTATTTTCTGGACTCTTAAAATAGTGCCGACTGGAAAAAAGGAGGTTATTTTGCTTTTAAATCTCAATTTAATCGACTTTATCAAGTTCCAAGTATCGAAATCTATTTATGTAAAGTTATATTTTCAAGGGGTTATTTTGCAAATGTGTCTTAAAAAAACCCTAAACTCCTATTTCCGACTATTTAAAACGCAGCCGTCGTTCACTGCACAACAAAAAGTTTTATTATTTTTTTTGGAGGATTAAGAGGAGGATCTTGGATTTCGCAAAAGAAAGGCTTCTTGACAAATTTCTTCATTCTAAGGTGAGTGACTTGTTTGTTTTGCTTTGTGTATTTTGTATGAGTGATGAAATTGTTTTGTTGAATTGTTTATGTATGTGAGTGGTATAATTTTGTTGTCTGATCTATGAATGTTTATTGGATCTTAAATATTGAACTTTATTGCTAGAAAGCATGATTAGGGTTTGAGTACGACTATGAAAATAATGGATTGGATGGATGAAAAATTGGATCTTGTGAAACCCTAGTGGTATGTGATTACAAATTTGATTATGGTTATGAGTTGTGGTAGAAATTCAGTTTTTGAGAAATTTGAATGGAAGAGTTATGAATCAAGAGATCATGTCATGAAAATTGAAATTTGAGAAATTAGTTTAGTTGAGGAAATGTATCCAAATTGGGGATTTTCTTTGAAATTGATATTTGTATGTTTTGGATCTGAATACGAACTATTTCAGTGATCAATGAATTTTAAGAAACTCTAATTTTGATTATATGCACAATCCATGTATTAATTGAAAGAATCAACAAAATCTCTATTTTTATAAATTCAAGTAGTTTGATTTAGTTTTATGGACTATTATATGTCCTACAAGTTGTATTTGGTCATATAAGAAATAAGCTTTTTATAGAAATCGTTTTCATAAAGTAAAACTATGTATCGGTTGAAATGTGCACAACCAAAATTCTGCAGACTGTAGGCCGACAGTCGACTGTTGTGAATTCTCAGTCGACTGATACGACCCGGCTGCTATGTTCTTTAGTTTTCTCGAAATTTCCTTTCTGGACAGTCGACCTATTCCTTTTTCAGTCGACTGCTATACTTAGAATATTTTCTTAAAGATTATTGGATTTTCTCTCTGGACAGTCGACCTATTCCTTTTTCAGTCGACTGCTATACTTAGAATATTTTCTTAAAGATTATTGGATTTTCTCTCTGGACAGTCGACCTATTTCTTTTACAGTCGACTGCTATACTTAGAATATTTTCTTAAAGATTATTGGATTTTCTCTCTGGACAGTCGACCTATGACTTTTACAAGTCGACTTATAAGACAGTTTATTTTTCTTAAAACCATGAAATTCTCCTTCTGGACAGTCGACTTACGTTAGTTATTAGTCGACTGATACTGATGTACCTTTATATTTTTGAATGTTCTTTCAAATGATTTATTCTCTAGTTGTTTGATCTATAACTTACTACTCTATACTTTATCTTTTTTTGAACATATGTTTCAAGATGTTAAGTTGAGCAATTTATTTTGGAAGTTTGGTTTGGATATTTGAGTTTGAGTCTCTAGAGGGTGTGTGTGACCCTAGTATACCGGCGGTTGAGTTGTTTATGTTTGGGCAAGTTGAGGCATTTTAGTTGTTCAGATGTTTGAGTTAAGTCCGGTAGGGTACACCAACTCTAGGAGATTCGTTGAGTAATTAAATAACCTAAATAATAAGGACAGACACTAGTGGTGATATGATGAACGGGAACATGAGTTATGGACATCAGTATGGCTTGCGGTGTGAGATAATCCCCGGAATTATCCAGGTGTGAGTGAAATAGTCTCCGGAATTACCTGTGGTGTGGGATTGATCTCCGGAATTATCGGGGTCGAGGCGACGCACATGTGGTATTCGTGTGATGAGGTGCCATTGCTTGCGGTGTGGGGTATTCTCAAAGATTCCCAGGTGTGAGTGAAATAGTCTCCGGAATTATCTGTGGATAGAGATTGACCTCCGCAATTTTCGGGGCATGGGCTAATACTCACAGTTTATCTTTATCTCGTAGTAGTCATCGTGTTAGGATTAGTTGCATAGCGGGGATTAAACCCTATAATGTGGATATGTTAAGGGCTTGCACCGGACCTATGTAGAGTGGGATGCATAGACTTCGACAAGTACGCATTAGAGAGTCCGCATATAGAATTGTGTTTTCTTGATTTGGTTTTACGCATGTGGTTTTCCTATTTTCTACACTTGACACTTAGTTTAGTTTCACTTGATGTTTACATGTTTCCTTGCTACGTCATATTTTATGTATTCTTGTTTATTACATGTTGTTTATGAATCCATGCTTAATGTTTACTTATGTTGTTTGTTTTTATGTCACTCACACCTTTATGGCTGACCCCTTTAGTTTTAGGGATTAGGGTTATCTCTAGCCTCATATTTACAGGTTGTTGCTTAGAGCTTGGGATTTGGATGCTTGAGTTCAATTGATATAGTGACTTATGTAATTTGTAAAATATTGTAAAGAAAAGAGATTTGTGATTTAAGATGTATTGTATTCCGCTGTGCTATGTAAATGATTATTGCAATGAAAGTTGAAATTTTTTTATTGGTGTTTGGTTGTGTTTAGTATTACATTGAAGTGGATGCTGGGAATTGTGCCACGTATTTTCTAAGATATTATATTAGAAATTCGAGGCGCTAGAGTTATAGTCCACAGTTTCCGATTATTTTTGTGAAATTTTATATTTGACTGTTTTAGCCTCATTTGTGGGCTATTGTACACAGTTTTCGGGCACTTCCGCGAGGATTTTTATTTCCTTCAATTTGTGGACTATAGTACACTGTTTTCGATCACTTTCATGAGATTTCATATTTTACTATTTTGGCCTCATTTTGTGGGTTATAGTCCACACTTTACGACCATTGCCGTGAAATTTTGTATTTGACTGTTTTAGCCTCATTTGTGGTATAGTCCACAGATTTCTGCCACTTTCGTGAGATTTTTTAATTCCTTCATTTTGTGGGCTATAGTACACTGTTTTCGATATTTTAAAGGAGATTTCATCTTTTACTGTTTTGGCTTCATTTTGTGGGTTATAGTCCACAGTTTCCGGCCGTTTTCGCGAACTTTTGTATTTGAATATTTTAGCCTCATTTGTGGGCCATAGTCCACAGTGTTTGGCCACTTTCCTAAGATTTTTTATGTCATTCATTTTGTTGGCAATTGTGCACTGTTTTTTTAACACTTTTATTAGATTTCGTATTTTACTATTTTGGACTCATTTTGGGGGTTGTAGTCCAATGTTTTCGGCCGTTTTTGCGAAATTTTATATTTAAATGTTTTAGCCTCATTTGTGGGCCATTGTCCACAATTTTCGTCCACTTTCCTGAGATTTATTACTTCCCTCATTTTGTGGGCTATAGTGTATTGTTTTCGATCACTTTCATGAAATTTCGTATTTTACTGTTTTGGCCTCATTTTGTGGGTTATAATCCACAGTTTCCGGTCGTTTTTGCGAAAATTTGTATTTGACTGATTTAGCCTCATTTGTGGGCTATAGCTCTCAGTTTTAGGCTACTTTCGTTAGATTTTTTATTTACCTCATGTTGTGGGCTAAAGTACTCTGTTTTCGATCACTTTCATGAGATTTCGTATTGTACTGTTTTGGCCTCATTTTGTGGGTTATAGTCCTCAATTTCCGGCCGATTTCACGAAATTTTGTAATTGAATGTTTTAGCCTCATATGTGGGACCTAGTCCACAGTTTTCGGCCACTTTCCTGATATTTTTTATTTCACTCACTTTGTTGGCCATAGTGCACTATTTTTTTTAACTTTCATAAGAATTCTTATTTTACAATTTAGGCCTCATTTTGTGGGTTATAGTCCGCAGTTTCCGGCCGTTTTCGTGAAATTTTATATTGGAATGTTTTAGCCTCTTTTGTGGGCCATAGTCCACAGTTTCCATCCACTTTCCTAAGTTTTTTTATTTCCCTCATTTTGTGGGCTATATAGTGCACCGTTTTCGATCACTTTCGTATTTTACTATTTTGGCCTCATTTTGTAGGTTATAGTCCACAGTTTCCGGCCGTTTTCGCGAAATTCTGTATTTGACTGTTTTAGCCTCATTCGTGGGCTATAGTCCACAGTTTTAAGCTACCTTCGTGAGATTTTTTAATTCCCTCATTTTGTGGGCTGTAGTACACTATTTTTGATCACTTTCATGAGATTTCATATTTTACAGTTTTGGCTGCATTTAGTGGGTAATAGTCCACAGTTTCCGACCGTTTTCGCGAAATAATGTATTTGAATGTTTTAGTCCACAGTTTTCAACTACTTTCGTGAAATTTTTTATTTCCCCTATTTTGTGGACTATAGTACACTGTTTTCGATCACTTTCATGATATTTCGTATTTAACTGTTTTGGCCTCAATTTGTGGGTTATAGTCCATAGTTTCCTGACCGTTTTAGCGAAATTTTGTATTTGTCATCTTTAGCCTCATTTGAGGGCTATAGTCCACAATTTTCGGCCACTTTCGTGAGATTTTTTATTTCCCTCATTTTGTCGGCTATAGTACACTGCTTTCGATCACATTCATGATATTTCGTATTTTACTGTTTTGGACTCCTTTTGTGGGCTATAGTCCACAGTTTTCGACCGTTTTCGTGCAATTTTGTATTTGACTGTTTTAGCCTCATGTGTGGGCTATAGTCCACAGTTTTCGAGCACTTTTGTAAGATTTTTTATTTCCCTCAATTTGTGGGCTATAGTACAATGTTTTCGATCACTTTCATGAGATTTCGTATTTTACTGTTTTGGCCTCATTTTGGTGGGTTATTGTCCTCAGTTTCCGATCATTTTTGTGAAATTTGTATTTGACTGTTTTAGCCTCATTTGTGGGCTATAGTCCACAGAGTTCTGCCACTTTCGTGTGATTTTTTATTTCCTTCATTTTGTGGGCCATAGTACACTATTTTCGATCATTTTCATGAGATTTCGTCTTTTACTGTTTTGGCCTCATTTTGTGGCTTATAGTCCATAGTTTCCGGCCGTTTTCGCGAAATTTTGTATTTGAATGTTTTAGCCTCATTTGCGGGCCATAGTCCACAGTTTTCGGCCACTTTCCTGAGATTTATTATTTCACTCATTTTGTTTGCCATAGTACACTGTTTTTTATCACTTTAATAAGATTTCATATATTACTGTTTTGGCCTCATTTTGTGGGTTATAGTCCACAGTTTCCGGCCGTTTTCGCGAAATTTTGTATTTGAATGTTTTAGCCTCATTTGTGGGCTATAGTACAATGTTTTAGCCTCAAATTTCGCGAAACTATCGTGAGATTTTTTGTTTACCTCATTTTGTGGACTATAGTACACTGTTTTCGATCACTTTCATGATATTTCGTATTGTACTGTTTTGGCCTCAATTTGTGGGTTATAGTCCACAGTTTCCGGCCAATTTAGCAAAATTTTGTATTTGTCTTCTTTAGCCTCATTTGTGGGCTATAGTCCACAGTTTTCGACCACTTTTGGGAGATTTTTTATTTTCCCTCATTTTGTGGGCCTACAATGTTTTCGATCACATTCATGATATTTCGTATTTTACGGTTTTGGCCTCCTTTTGTGGGTTAGAGTCCACAATTTCCAACTATTTTCGTGCTATTTTGTATTTGACTGTTTTAGCCTCATGTGTGGGTTATAGTCCACAGTTTTCGGGCACTTTCGTGAGATTTTTAATTTCCCTTAATTTGTGGGCTATAATACAATGTTTTCGATCGCTTTCATGAGATTTCGTATTTTACTGTTTTGACCTCATTTTGTGGGTTATAGTCCACAATTTCCGATCATTTTTGTGAAATTTTGTATTTGATTGTTTTGGCCTCATTTGTGGGCTACTGTCCACAGTTTTCGGGCACTTTCGTGAGAATTTTTATTTCCCTCAATTTGTGGGCTATTGTACACTGTTTTCTACCACATTCATGAGATTTCATATTTTACTATTTTGGCCTCATTTTGTGGACTATAGTCCACAGTTTACGACCGTTGCCGTGAAATTTTGTATTTGACTGTTTTTGCCACATTTGTGGGCTATAGTACACAGATTTCTGCCACTTTTGTGAGATTTTTTATTTCCTTCATTTTGTTGGCTAGAGTACACTGTTTTCGATCATTTTCATGAGATTTCAACTTTTACTGTTTTGGCCTCATTTTGTGGGTTATAGTCCACAGTTTCTGGCAGATTTTGCGAATTTTGGTATTTGAATGTTTTAGCCTCATTTGTGGGCCCTAGTCCACAGTTTTCGGCCACTTTCCTAAGATTTTTTTATTTCACCCATTTTGTTGGCCATAGTGCACTGTCTTTGATCACTTTCATAAGAATTCGTATTTTACTGTTTTGGTCTCATTTTGTGGGTTATAGTCCACAGTTTCCGGCCGTTTTCACGAAATTTTGTATTGGAATGTTTTAGCCTCATTTGTGGGCCATATTCCACAGTTTCCGTCCACTTTCCTTAGATTTTTTATTTCCCTCATTTTGTGGGCTATAGTGCACCGTTTTCGATCACTTTCATGATATTTCGTATTTTACTATTTTGGCCTCATTTTGTGTGTTATAGTCCACAGTTTCCGGCCGATTTTGCAAAATTTTGTATTTGACTATTTTAGCCTCATTTGATGGCTATAGTCCACAGATTTAGGCTACTTTCGTGAGATATTTTATTTCCCTCATTTTGTGGGCTATAGTACACTGTTTTCGATCATTTTCATAAGATTTCATATTTTACAGTTTTGGCCACATTTTGTGGGTTATAGTCCACTGTTTCCGGCCGTTTTCTCGAAATAATGTATTTGAATGTTATAGCCTCATTTGTGTGCTATAAGTTCACAGTTCTCGGCTACTTTCGTGAGGTTTTTTATTTCCCTCATTTTGTGGACTATAGGACACTGTTTTGGATCACTTTCATGATATTTCGTATTTTGCTGTTTTGGCTAAGTTTGTGGGTTATAGTCCATAATTTCTGAAGGTTTTAGGGAAATTTTGTATTTGTATTCTTTAGCCTCATTTGTGGGCTTATAGTCCCCAATTTTCGGCCACTTTCGTGAAATTTTTTATTTTCCTCATTTTGTCCGCTATAGTACACTCTTTTCGATCACATTCATGATATTTCGTATTTTACTGTTTTGGCATCCTTTTGTGGATTTTAGTCCACAACTTTCGACCGTTTTCGTGCAATTTTGTATTTGACTGTTTAAGCCTCATGTGTGGGCAATAGTCTACAGTTTTCGGGCACTTTCGGGTGATTTTTTATTTTCCTCAATTTGTGGGCTATAGTACAATGTTTTCGATCACTTTCATGAGATTTCTTATTTTACTGTTTTGGCCTCATTCTGTGGGTTATAGTCATTAGTGTCCGATCATTTTTGTGAAACTTTGTATTTGACTGTTTTGGCCTCATTTGTGGGCTATTATCCACAGTTTTTGAGCACTTTCGTGAGAATTTTTATTTCCTTCAATTTGTGGGTTATAGTACACTATTTTCGATCTCTTTCATGCAATTTCATACTTTACTGTTTTGGCCTCATTTTGTGGGTTATTGTCCACAGTTTACGACCGTTGCCGTGAAATATTGTATTTGACTGTTTTAGCCCCATTTGTGAGCTATAGTCCACAGATTTCTGCCACTTTCGTGAGATTTTTTATTTCCCTTATTTTGTACACTGTTTTTGATCATTTTCACGAGGTTTCATATTTTACTGTTTTGGCCTCATTTTGTGGGTTATAGTCCACAGTTTCCGACGGTTTTCTCGTATTTGAATGTTTTTGCCCCATTTGTGGGCCATAGTCCACAGTGTTCGGCCACTTTCCTGTGATTTTTTATTTCACTCATTTTGTTGGCAATAGTGCACTATTTTTTATCGCTTTCTTGAGATTTCGTATTTTACTGTTTTGGTCTCATTTTGTGGGTTGTAGTCCAAAATTTCTGGCCTTTTCTTGCGAAATTTGGTATTTGAATGTTTTAGCCTCAAATGTGGGCCATAGTCCACAATTTCTGTCCACTTTCTTGAGATTTTATATATCCTTCATTTTGTGGGCAATAGTGCACCGTTTTCGATCACTTTCATGATATTTCGTATTTTACTGTTTTGGCCTCATTTTGGGGGTTATAGTCCATAGTTTCCGGTCGTTTTTCGCCAAAATTTGTATTTGACTGTTTTGGCCTCATTTGTGGGCTATAGCCCTCAATTTTTGGCTACTTTCGTGAGATTTTTTATTTACCTCATTTTGTGTGATAAAGTACACTGTTCTCGATCACTTTCATGAGATTTCGTATTGTACTGTTTTGGCCTCATTTTGTGGGTTATAGTCCACAGTTTCCGGCCGTTTTCACGAAATAATGTATTTGAATGTTTTAACCTCATTTGTAGGCTATAGTCCACAGTTTTCGGCTCCTTCGTGTGATTTTTTGTTAACCTCATTTTGTGGGCTATAGTACACTGTTTTCGATCACTTTCATGTTATTTCGTATTTTACTATTTTGGCCTCAATTTGTGGGTAATAGTCCACCGTTTCCAGCCCATTTAGCAAAATTTTGTATTTGTCTTTTTTAGCCTCATTTGTAGGCTATAGTCCACAGTTTTCGGCCACTTTCGTGAGATTTTTTATTTCCTTCGTTTTGTCAGCTATAGTACACTGTTTTCGATCACATTCATGATATTCCTTATTTTACTGGTTTGGCCTCCTTTTGTGGGTTATAGTCCACAGTTTCCGACCGTTTTCGTGCAATTTTGTAATTTACGGTTTTAGCCTCATGTGTGGGCTATAGTCCACACTTTTCGGGCACTTCCGTGAGAGTATTTTTTCCCATCAATTTGTGTGCTACAATACATTATTTTCGATCACTTTCATGAGATTTCGCATTTTATGGTTTTGGCCTCTTTTTGTGGGTTATAGTCCACAGTTTCCGACCGGTGTCGTGAAATTGTGTATTTGACTGTTTTAGCCTCATTTGTGGTCTATAGTCCACAGATTTCTTCCACTTTCGTGTGATTTTTTTATTTCCTTCATTTTGTGGGCCATAGTACACTGTTTTCGATCATATTCATGAGATTTCATCTTTTACTGTTTTGGCCTCATTTTGTGGGTTATAGTAGACAGTTTCTGACCGTTTTCGCAAAATTTTGTATTTGAATGTTTTAGCCTCATTTGTGGGCCATAGTCCATAGTTTTCGGCCACTTTCCTGAGATTTATTATTTCACTCATTTTGTTGGCCATAGTGCACTGTTTTTTATCACTTTCATAAGATTTCGTATTATACTGTTTTGGCCTCATTTTGTGGGTTATAGACCACAGTTTCCGACGGTTTTCGCGAAATTTTGTATTTGAATGTTTTAGCCACATTTGTGGGTCATAGTCCACAGTTTCCGTCCACTTTCCTCAGATTGTTTACTTCCGTCATTTTGGGGGCTATAGTGCACCGTTTTCGATCACTTTCATGATATTTCGTATTTTACTGTTTTGCTCTCATTTTGTGGGTTATAGACCAAAGTTTCAAGCCGTTTATGCGAAATTTTGTATTTCACTGTTTTTGCCTCATTTATCGACTATAGTCCACAGTTTTAGGCTAATTTCGTGAGATTTTTTATTTCCCTCATTTTGTAAACTATAGAACACTGTTTTCGATCACTTTATGAGATTTCGTATTTTACGTATTTGGCCACATTTTGTGGGTTATAGTCAACAGTTTCTGGCCGTTTTTGCGAAATTATGTTTTTGAATGTTTTAGCCTCATTTGTGGGCTATAGTCAAAAGTTTTTGGCTACTTTCGTGAAATTTTTTAATTCTGTCATTTTTTAGACTATAGTACACTGTTTTCGATCACTTTCATTATATTTCGTATTTCACTGTTTTGGCCTCAATTTGTGGGTTATAGTCCACTAGTAGTTTACACGTGCGATGCACGTTTTAATAAATATAGTTTTTTAAAATTAAAATTTAGACATAGTCTTGATTTGAACCTAGTACGTCCTTTATAATAATTATGCACGTGCATTGCATGGGTTGGTAGAATGACAAAATATTTACAAATGACACTAAGATCTTCTCCCATTATAATATTAGAGATTGTTTAGGCCGTTTTAGCGAAATTTTGTATTTGTCTTCTTTAGCCTCATTTGTGGGCTATAGTCCACAGTTTTCGACCACTTTCGTGAGATTTTTTATTTCCCTCATTTTGTCGGCTATAGTACACTGTTTTTTTTATCAAATTCAAGATATTCCATATTTTACTATTTTGGCCTCCTTTTGTGGGTTATAGTCCACAGTTTCCGATCGTTTTCGTGCAATTTTGTATTTGACTGTTTTAGCATCATGTGTGGGCTATAGTCCAAAGTTTTCGGGCACTTCGTGAGATTTTTTATTTTCCTCAATTTGTTACATTGTTTTCGATCATTTTCATGAGATTTTGTATTTTTCTGTTTTTGACTAATTTTGTAGGTTAGTCCACAGTTTCCGATCGTTGTCGTGAAATTTTGTATTTGACTGTTTTAGCTTCATTTGTGGGCTATAATCCACAGATTTCTGCCCCTTTCGTGAGATTTTTTAATTTCCTTCATTTTGTGGGCCATAGTACGTTGTTTTCGATCATTTTCATGAGATTTCGTCTTTTACTTTTTTGTCCTCATTTTGTGGGTTATAGTGCACAGTTTCTGACCGTTTCCGCAAAATTTTGTATTTGAATGTTTTAGCCTCATTTGTGGGCAATAGTCCACAGTTTCCGTCCACTTTCCTGAGATTTTTTATTTCCGTCATTTTTTGGGCTATAGTGCACCGTTTTCGATCACTTTCATGATATTTCGTATTTTACTGTTTTGGCCTCATTTTGTGGGTTATAGTCCACAGTTTCAGGCCGTTTTCGCGAAATTTTGTATTTGACGGTTTTAGCCTCAATTGTGGGTTATACAAAGTTTAGGCTACTTTCGTGAGACTTTTTGTTTACCTCATTTTGTGGACTATAGTACACTGTTTTTGATCACTTTCATGATATTTCGTATTTTACTATTTTGACCTCAATTTGTGGGTTATAGTCCACAGTTTCCTGCCCTTTCAGCAAAATTTTGTATTTGTCATCTTTAGCCTCATTTGTGGGCTATAGTCCACAGTTTCGGCCACTTTCGTGACATTTTTTATTTCCCTCATTTTGTGGGCTATAGTACATTGTTTTTTATCACATTCATGATATTTCGTATTTTACTGTTTTGGCCTCCTTTTGTGGGTTATATCCACAGTTTCCGACCGTTTTCGTGCAATTTTGTATTTGTCTGTTTTAGCCTCATGTGTGGGCTATAGTCCACAATTTTTGAGCACTTTCGTGAGATTTTTTATTTCCCTCAATTTGTGGGCTATAGTACAATGTTTTCGATCACTTTCATGAGATTTCGTATTTTACTGTTTTGGCCTCATTTTTTGGGTTATAGTCCACAGTTTCCGATTATTTTGGTGAAATTTTGTATCTGACTGTTTTAGCCTCATTTGTGGGCCTGTCCACAGTTTTCGGGCACTTTCGTGAGAATTTTTATTTCCTTCAATTTGTGGGCTATTGTACACGGTTTTCGACCACTTTCATGAGATTTCATTTTTTTTCTGTTTTGGCCTCATTTTGTGGATTATAATCCACAGTTTACGACCATTGTCGTGAAATTTTGTATTTGACTGTTTTAGCCTCATTTGTGGGCCTGTCCACAGTTTTCGGGCACTTTCGTGAGAATTTTTATTTCCTTCAATTTGTGGGCTATTGTACACGGTTTTCGACCACTTTCATGAGATTTCATTTTTTTTCTGTTTTGGCCTCATTTTGTGGATTATAATCCACAGTTTACGACCATTGTCGTGAAATTTTGTATTTGACTGTTTTAGCCTCATTTGTGGGCTATAGTTCATAGATTTCTCCAACTTTCGTGAGATTTTATATTTCCTTCATTTTGTGGTCTATAGTACACTGTTTTCGATCAATTTCCTGAGATTTCATCTTCGACTGTTTTGGCCTCATTTTGTGGGTTATAGTCTACAATTTCCGGCCGATTTCGCGAAATTTGGTATTTAAATGTTTTAGCCTCATATGTGGGCCCTAGTCCACAGTTTCTGGCTACTTTCCTGAGATTTTTTATTTCACTCATTTTGTTGGCCAATGTGCACTGTTTTTTATCACTTTCATAAGAATTCTTATTTTACTGTTTTGGCCTCATTTTGTGGGTTATAGTCCATAGTTTCCGGCCGTTTTCGCGAAATTTTGTATTTGAATGTTTTAGCCTCATTTGGGGGTCATAGTCCACAGTTTCCGTCCACTTTCCTGAGATTGTTTATTTCCGTCATTTTGTGGACTATAGTGCACCGTTTTCAATCACTTTCAGGATATTTCGTATTTTACTATTTTGACCTCGTTTTGTGGGTTATAGTAAACAGTTTCTGGCCGTTTTTGCGAAATTTTGTATTTGACTGTTTTAGCCTCATTCGTGGGCTTATAGTTCACAGTTTTAGGCTACCGTCGTCAGATTTTTTATTTCCCTCATTTTGTGGGCAGTAGTACACTGTTTTCGATCACTTTCATGACATTTAATATTTTACAGTTTTGGCCACATTTTGTGTGTAATAGTCCACAGTTTCCAGCCGTTTTCGCGAAATAATGTATTTGAATGTTTTAGCCTCTTTTGTGGGCTATAGTCCACAGTTTTCAGCAACTTTCGTGAAATTTTTTATTTCCCTCATTTTGTGGACTATAGTACACTGTTTTCGATCATGATATTTCATATTTAACTGTTTTGGCCTCAATTTGTGGGTTATAGTCCTTAGTTGTGGCCATTTTAGCGAAATTTTGTATTTGTCTTCTTTAGCCTCATTGGTGGGCTATAGTCCACAGTTTTCGACCACTTTCGTGAGATTTTTTATTTCTCTCATTTTATCGGCTATAGTACACTGTTTTCGATCACAATCATGATATTTCGTATTTTACTGTTTTGGCCTTCTTTTGTGGGTAATAGTCCACAGTTTCCGACCGTTTTCGTGCAATTTTGTATTTGACTGTTTTAGCCTCATGTGTGGGCTATTGTACAATATTTTCGTTCACTTTCATGAGATTTCGTATTTTACTGTTTTGCCCTCATTTGGTGGGTTATAGTCCTCAGTTTCCGATCATTTTTGTGACATTTTGTATTTTAGTGTTTTAGCCTCATTTGTGGGCTATTGTCCACAGTTTTCGGGCACTTTCATGAGAATTTTTATTTCCCTCAATTTGTGGGCTATAGTACACTTTTTTCGATCGCTTTCATGAGATTTCCGATTTTACTGTTTTGGCCTCATTTTGTGGGTTATAGTTTGGCCTCATTTTGTGGGTTATAGTCCACAATTTACGACCGTTGCCGTGAAATTTTGTATTTGACTGTTTTAGCCTCATTTGTGGGCTATAGTCCATAGATTTCTGTCAGTTTCGTGAGATTTTTTAATTCCTTCATTTTGTGGGCTAAGTACACTGTTTTCGATCATTTTCATGAGATTTCATCTTTTACTGTTTTTGGCCTCATTTTGTGGGTTATAGTCCACAGTTTCCGGCCGTTTTCGCAAAATTTTGTATTTAAATGTTCTAGCCTCATTGGTGGGCCATAGTCCACAATTTCCGTCCACTTTGCTGAGATTTATTATTTCCCTCATTTTGTGGGCTATAGTGCACCGTTTTCGATCACATTCATGATATTTCGTATTAGACTGTTTTGGCCTCATTTTGTGGGTTATAGTCCACAGTTTCCGGTTGTTTTTGTGAAAATTTGTATTGACTGTTTTAGCCTCATTTGTGGGCTCTAGCCCTCAGTTTTAGGCTATTTTGGTTAAATTTTTTGTTTACCTCATTTTGTAGACTAAAGTACACAGTTTTCGATCACTTTCATGAAATTTCGTATTGTACTGTTTTGGCCACATTTTGTGGGTTATAGTCCACAGTTTTCGGCCGTTTTCACGAAATAATGTATTTGAATGTTTTAGACTCATTTGTGGGCTATAGTCCACAGTTTTCGGCTACTTTCGTGAGATTTTTTGTTTACCTCATTTTGTGGACTATAGTACACTGTTTTCGATCACTTTCATGTTATTTCGTATTTTACTGTTTTGGCCTCAATTTGTGGTTTATAGTCCACAGTTTCCGGCCCTTTTAGCAAAATTTTGTATTTGTCTTCTTTAGCCTCATTTGTGGGCTGTAGTCCACAGTTTTCGGCTACATTCGTGAGATTTTTTGTTTACCTCATTTTGTGGAAGTACACTGTTTTCGATCACTTGCATGTTATTTCGTATTTGACTGTTTTGGCCTCCTTTTGTGGGTTCCATTTCCGGCCCTTTTAGCAAAATTTTGTATTTGTCTTCTTTAGCCTCATTTGCGGGCTATAATCCACAGTTTTCGGCCACTTTAGTGAGATTTTTTATTTCCCTCATTTTTGGGATATAGTACACTGTTTTCGATCACATCCATGATATTTCATATTTTATTGTTTTTGCCTCATTTTGTGGGTTATAGTCCACAATTTCCGACCATTTTCGTGCAATTTTGTATTTGACTGTTTTAGCCTCATGTGTGGGCTATAGTCCACAGTTTTCGGGTACTTTCATGAGAATATTTATTTCCCTCAATTTGGGGACTGTAGTACACTGTTTTCGATCACTTTCATGAGATTTCATATTTTACTATTTTGGCCTCATTTTGTGGGTTATTGTCCAAAGTTTACGACCTTTGTCGTGAAATTTTGTATTTGACTGTTTTAGCCTCGTTTGCGGGCTATAATCCATAGATTTCTGCCACTTTCGTGAGATTTTTTATTTCCTTCATTTTTTGGGCGATAGTATACCGTTTTCGATCATTTTCATGAGATTTCATCTTTTACTGTTTTGACCTCATTTTATGGGTTATAGTCCACAGTTTCCGGCCAATTTCGCGAAATTTGGTATTTGAATGTTTTAGCCTCATATGTGGGCCCTATTCCACAGTTTTCGGCCACTTTCCTGAGATTTTTTATTTCCTTCATTTTGTGGGCTATAGTGCACTGTTTTTTTATCACTTTCATAAAAAATCTTATTTTACTGTTTTGGCCTCATTTTGTGGGTTAGTCCACATTTTCCGGCCGTTTTCGCGAAATTTTGTATTGGAATGTTTTAGCCTCATTTGTGGGCCATAGTCAACAGTTTTCGTCCACTTTCCTAAGATTTTTTATTTCCCTCATTGTGGGGGCTATAGTGCACCGTTTTCGATCACTTTCATGATATTTCGTATTTTACTATTTTGTCCGCATTTTGTGGGTTATAATCCACAAATTCCGGCCGTTTTCGCGAAATTTTGTATTTGACTGTTTTAGCCTCTTTCGTGGGCTATTGTCCACAGTTTTACGCTACCTTCGTGCGATTTTTTATTCCCTCATTTTGTGGACTATTGTACACTGTTTTCGATCACTTTCATGATATTTCGTATTTAATTGTTTTGGCCTCAATTTGTGGGTTATAGTCCATAGTTTCCGGTCGTTTTAGTGAAATTTTGTATTTGTCATCTTTAGCCTCATTGGTGGATTTGGTATTTGAGGGTTTAAAAGATTGAAGTTGAGGAAATGGTTGACTGGAAAGTTGTACACTAGGGTTTTATCTTTCCATAATGGGTAGTATCAAGCAATTCTGTATTGTGTATTGGAAGTTATGGATGTTGCAAGTTAGCAACCTGTTGTTTAGACTAAAGTTCAAGTTTAAGTTGACTCGGGGACTTGAGTTCTATAAGAATTTGAGGGTCGTCCACTAGGGGATTGCAGTGGATCTCCCTACCCTTATAGAAATTCTTAGTGTGTTGGATTGCGATGAGTTTAGCTTGGGTCACAGCTACTGCTTTTTCTTGAACTATTTCATCGGACAATTGATAAGGAGCCCTCTGCATACTGCAGTGTGGTGAATATGAGCTATCGGGTTTTTAATGATGTTTAGCATTTCATTTGGAACTTAGATAAGTTCCTGTGCTTAGTACTCATGGTGGACATGAGTGAGTTGGGATAATGCTCTGGTCGGTTTGTGTTTGCTGTCTCGAAGCCTGAGTCTGTCAATGGTCGAGAATTAATGGTTATGTGTGTGCTTACCTTCATTTGAATTGTATTGCATCCTTGGGGCACCATTGGACCACTCGCTGAGGGTCATGGGCCGGGATTATTTGGTCGCTGACTTGTGAAGGTATTGAGAATCAGTGGATGTGATTCCGTGATGGTTGTTACTTTGACAGACCAGTCAGGCTCAACTTTGTTGATCGACACCGAGTGTGATTTGAATAACAACATAGTTTGTGGGCTATAGTACAATGTTTTCGATCACTTTCATGAGATTTCATATTTTACTGTTTTGGCCTCATTTTGTTGGTTATACTCCACAATTTTCGATTATTTTGTGAAATTTGTATTTGACTGTTTTAGCCTCATTTATGGGCTCTTGCCTACAGTTTTCGGGCACTTTCATTAGAATTTTTATTTCCTTCAATTTGTGGGCTATTGTACACGGTTTTCGACCACTTTCATGAGATTTCATATTTTTCTGTTTTGGCCTAATTTTGTGGGTTATAATCCACAGTTTACGACCATTGTCGTGAAATTTTGTATTTGACTGTTTTAGCCTCATTTGGGGGCTATAGTACACAGATTTCTACCACTTTCGTGAGATTTTATATTTCCTTCATTTTGTGGTCTATAGTACACTGTTTTCGATCATTTTCCTGAGATTTCATCTTTGATTGTTTTGGCCTCATTTTGTGGGTTATAGTCCACAGTTTCCGGCCGATTTCGCGAAATTTGGTATTTGAATGTTTTAGCCTCATATTGTGGGCCCTAGTCCACAGTTTCCGGCCACTTTCCTGAGATTTTTTATTTGACTCATTTTGTTGGCCATAATGCATTTTTTTTATCACTCACTTTCATAAGAATTCTTATTTTACTGTTTTGGCCTCATTTTGTAGGTTATAGTCCACAGTTTCCGGCCGTTTTCGCGAAATTTTGTATTTGAATGTTTTAGCCTCATTTGTGGGCCATAGTCCACAGTTTCCATCCACTTTCCTGAGATTGTTTATTTCCGTCATTTTGTGGGCTATAGTGCACCGTTTTCGATCACTTTCAAGATATTTCGTATTTTACTATTTTGGCATCGTTTTGTGGGTTAAAGTCCACAGTTTCCGGTCGTTTTTGCGAAATTTTGTATTTCACAGTTTTAGGCTACCTTCGTGAGATTTTTTATTTCCCTCATTTTGTGGGTTGCAGTACACTGTTTTCGATCACTTTCATGATATTTCATATTTTACAGTTTTGGCTACATTTTGTGGGTAATAGTCCACAATTTTCAGCTACTTTCGTGAATTTTTTTATTTCCCTCATTTGGTGGACAATAGTACACTGTTTTCGATCATGATATTTCCTATTTAACTATTTTGGCCTCAATTTGTGGGTTATAGTCCTCTGTTGTGGCCATTTTAGCGAAATTTTGTATTTGTCTTCTTTAGCCTCATTGGTGGGATTTTTTATTTCTCTCAATTTTTTGGCTATAGTACACTGTTTTCGATCACATTCATGATATTTTGTATTTTACTATTTTGGCCTTCTTTTGTGGGTTATAGTCCACAGTTTCCGACCGTTTTCGTGCAATTTTGTATTTGACTGTTTTAGCCTCATGTGTGGGCTATAGTCCACAGTTTTCGGCCACTTTCGTGAGATTTTTTATTTCCCTCAATTTGTGGGCTATAGTACAATGTTTTTGATCACTTTCATGAGATTTCGTATTTTACTGTTTTGCCCTCATTTGGTGGGTTATAGTCCTCAGTTTCCGATCATTTTTGTGAAATTTCGTATTTTACTGTTTTAGCCTCATTTGTGGGCTATTGTCCACAGTTTTCGGGCACTTTCGTGAGAATTTTTATTTTCCCTCAATTTGTGGGCTATAGTACACTATTTTTGATCACTTTCTTGAGATTTCCGATTTTACTGTTTTGGCCTCATTTTGTGGGTTATAGTCCACAGTTTACGACCGTTGCCATGAAATTTTGTATTTGACTATTTTAGCCTCACTTTTGGGCTATAGTCCACATATTTCTGCCACTTTTGTGAGATTTTTTAATTCCTTCATTTTGTGGGCTATAGTACACTGTTTTCGATCATTTTCATGAGATTTCATCTTTTACTTTTTTGGCCTCATTTTGTGGGTTATAGTCCACAGTTTCCGGCCATTTTTGCGAAATTTTGTATTTGAATGTTTTAGCCTCATTTGTGGGCCATAGTCCACAGTGTTTGGCCACTTTCCTGAAATTTTTTATGTCACTCATTTTGTTGGCAATAGCGCACTGTTTTTTATCACTTTCATGATTTTGTGGGTTGTAGTCCAAAGTTTCCGGCCATTTTTGTGAAATTTTGTATTTAAATGTTTTGGCCTCATTTCTGGGCCATAGTCCACAATTTCCGTCCACTTTCCTGAGATTTATTATTTCCCTCATTTTTTGGGCTATAGTGCACCGTTTACGATCACTTTCATGATATTTCGTATTTTTTAACAAAGCGGTGTGGTTAGAGAAAAAGGAAATCTATTGGCGTTGGAACTCGTCCAAGATTTTCTCTGTCAATTCCTTTTATCATTTTCTTAACTTCAGAGGTATTCTTTCTCCTTTCTACGACTTGGTCTGGAAGTCGTGCGCTCCTTTGAAAGTTAAAATCGTGGTTTGGTTAGCCCTCAACAATAAACTTCTTACAGTCGATAATCTCAATAAGAGAAACATCGCATGGGGCAACTATGCCCCTTGTGTGTCGCATTGCCCGAGAATGGCAATCATTTGTTTGTAGAGTGTGACTACTCGCGCTCTCTTTGGAAATTGCTGTCCTTGCTTGGGAAGCATCCAACGTTCCTCTCAGTCTGTTTGAGTGCTGGACGAAGCGCCGCCCTAATCGGGCTTTTCACAATTCTTGGATCCTATCCCTGCAAATCATTATATGGTTAGTTTGGAGGGAAAGAAACAACAGATTATTTCGTCAATGTTACTCCCCTGCTCGTTCTTTAGCTAACGAGTACTTGTACCTATTCAAGTATTGGATTGCCCCGTTAAAATTAGAAGTTAGAGAAGCTATGTTGGCTGAGCGTCTTGAGAATGCATCTGTTTGCCTTATTAACCTCAACACGATTTAGTTTGTTTAACGCTATCTGACGTTTTTTTCGTTCATGTTACTCTGTTCTGCATTGTGCTTTTCTTTATTTGCACTAATATTTCAGACTGCTTTGCTTTACTGTATAATATGTTTCGAATTTAGTGAGGTGGTACTTCAACATTCTTTTCTTACTCTTGCTGGAACTTTTGCTTTGCAGGATTGAAGGGTAACTACACCCTCCATTTTGATGTTTATTGTTCCCAGTTCTGGATGGGTTATTCCGCTTTTTGATTCGGTCGTTGGCAGGCCTATGGTCTACGGCGCAGCAATCCGTGCTATCTCTCTCTAGTTCTTATTTGATTCAGTTTTGGGCTGATTAGATCTGTTCTCTTTTGTTTTGTTTGTTTCATCTAATCTTCGTGGCTTATGTTCCACGTTATCTTCGTGGTTGATGCTCGGTTTGGAATGGATCTGTGTAGTCTTTTTATTATGTTCGATAGAAGTTATGGTAAGTTGGGCATGTGTTGGAGGTCCTCCATTGTATATGTTATTTTCCTGGCTGCCAATGCATTGAATCAATGTTATCTCCTACTGCGCTGTTTTGTTAGGATTTAACTCTATCCTGATAAGGGGTCTTGTATTGACTGTTTCTTTGTTTATCATCTTTCTGCTTATTTGTTCTTGTGTTTGGAGCTTTGGGAGATGGCCTTTATATGCCTTTTGCTGCGTGTTGGTTTTGTGTTTGTCCTGCCAGCGTTTCCCTGGTGCGGAGTATTATTGATGCGCTCCGTTATCTGTTCTCGGTGTTTGCTGCTCTGACTGGGAGAACCTCTCGGAGGTAGTCGCAGCGCTCCCACTCTCACCAGTGCGTTTCGCAGACTGGGGTGTTTGGATTGTTTGGATGCTGTCGATGTGATTCAGTCGTCGTTATGGATTGCCTTTGTATTTTATTCTGTATATTACGATTTTGAGTTAGAATAGCGGCGCTCATCTTATTTGTTTTACAGCTTGTAAGACCTTCCTATTGTAATTGATTATTATTAATGCATGGCTGGAGTCTTTAGACTCTATCCGTTTCATCAAAAATGATATTTCGTATTTTACTGTTTTGGCCTCATTTTTTGGGTTAAGTCCACAGTTTCCGATAGTTTTTGTGAAAATTTGTATTTGACTGTTTTAGCCTCATTTGTGGGCTATAGCCCTCGGTTTTAGGCTACTTTCGTTAGATTTTTTATTTACCTCATTTTGTGGGCTAAAGTACACTGTTTTCGATTACTTTCATGAGATTTCGTATTTTACTATTTTGGCCATTTTTTGTGGGTTATCGCGAAATAATGTATTTGAATGTTTTAGACTCATTTGTGGGCAATAGTCCACAGTTTTCGGCTACTTTCGTGAGAATTTTTGTTTACCTCATTTTGTGGACTATAGTACACTGTTTTCGATCACTTTCATGTTATTTCGTATTTTACTATTTTGGCCTCAATTTGTGAGTTATAGTCCACAGTTTCCAGCCCTTTTGTGAGTTATAGTCCACAATTTGTGGGTTATACCTCATTAGGTCATTATATTATTTCTTCTTTCACAACTTTGGTGAAAGTGGTCGTACAAGGTGAGAGAATACACGATGAACATGCAAAGGAGCAAGAGTCGCATGTGGTTTGTGGATTTAGCTGGAAGCTAGCGGATGGGAAAAACTGAGGTGAAGATTTCTCCTTCCAACTCTAATAGATTTTAATTGAAATTGACAGGTCCTTGAAGCTTACTAACTTGCTATAAAGCTCTCTTGGTGTGTTTCTATTTCATCTTTTAGATATCAAAATATTATATCAACTTGCTACAATGCTATCATGGGAATCAACTTGGTTTTAAATATCATACTTTTAATGTTTAGGGGATACTTTTATAAGGCCCATTGTTGTACGACAAATTTTTTGTTAGCCCCTTTTAAGTTTATTTTACACTTCAAATTCCTCATTGTCCAAAATATTTCGTCAACCCCTATTTTTACAAGAAACTATTCAAATACACTTTTGCTTAATGAAAATTGCTAATTTTGGTTTATTGGTTGTTCTGTTTACTGTTTACATTTAGTTTTTCTGTTTACTGTTTACATTTTATTGTGTTCACTTCCAATTAGCAGTTAAAAATAGAATGAGTTTTTCAAAACAGTGTATAAAAAAGTAATCATAAGGCTAATAGATGAGAATAAATTTCCTTATCTCAACTTTTAACTCTTCCTTTCACATTACAACTACAATCATATCCAATAGGACCAATGCTGATACTGGGTTTTATCCCGAAAAAAAAAATTATGAAAAAAAGAATCAGAGGAATCGATTATGGCCTTGCTAATAAACAATCAGAGCTTATCTTGCACGTCTCTCTCTCTCTCTCTCTCTCTCTCTCTCTCTCTCTCTCTCTATATATATATATATATATATATATATATATATATATATATTCGGTTGAGAACTAATTTTGGTGAGAACTCACGAAAGTAGACCCCCATGAAAAATCTGAATCGACCATCTTGTTCTACACACCTTAGATAGGCATAACATAAAGAAATCAAGTAATTTGAAGTTCATTTGCCTATCCATCAAATGAAGTAGAATTTTCAGCCATACAATTTTGCGATGATGTTAATTATGTGCAAATGAACTTCAAATTACTTGATTTCTTTATGTTATGTTATCTAGGGTGTGTAGAGCGAGATGGCCGGTTCGGATTTTTCATGGGGCTCTACTCCGTGAGTTCTCACGGAGTTCTCACCAAATTAGTTCTCAACTGAAGGGCTCCCTATATGTGTGTGTGTGTGTGTGTGTGTGTGTGTGTGTAATGTGAGCCTCATATTTGTGTGAGGAAATTTTTTCATACAAAGTAGTTATATTCATGTGGTAGGGCCCACATGGAATATCCAGTATGTTTATCATATTTATCATTTCAATGGATGTATGTGTAGAAAAAATCAAATGGTTTGGAGGTCATTCACTCATGCCTCATGTGGGTCCAGATTGTGGTTCGATTTTATTACTATTGAAATCATTCATTTTTCAACAACATTGGATGTATGTGTAGAAAACTTTTATCAACCTCTATATGAGGCGCTCTCTCTCTCTCTCTCTCTCTCTCTCTCTCTCTCTCTCTCTCTATATATATATATATATATATATATATATATATATATATATATATATATATATATATATATATAGGAAAACCTTCCATTGAGCACTCCTTTCTGTGAGCACTCGCCCTTCTAGCCATCGTATGGATGATCCAAACCGTTCACATTGATCTACCCATTTAAATTAGTCGAAATATGTAAAATCAAGTCATTTGAAATTCATTTCCTCATTCATTGTGGTGTTACAAAAATTGTATGGCTGAATATCGTTTTTTTTTATAATGACATGATGGATGGGCAAATAAATTTCAAATGACTTGATTTTATATACTTAGACTAATTTAAACGTGTAGATCAATGTGAACGGTTTGGATCATCCATGCAATGGCCGAAAGGGCGAGTGCTTACGAAAGTAGTGCTCAACCAAAGGGCCTCCCCATATATATATATATGGGGAGTGATCATATGAAGCCCTCCCTCCCTCCCTCTTATATATACATACACACACACACCATACTAGACTATTTTTCTTGAGTTAACCCACTTTTTAAAACTAATTCCGAACATGACTCACTTTTCGAACTAATTCCTAGGATGGACCAGTCCTCATAGGCCGTTGTGGCCTCTTCACAAATATTTTTTTTCGATGCCGCAGTCTCTAGCGCAAATATGATATGGCCGTAGTTGGGAAATGCAGTATCGAAAAAACATATTTGTGAAGAGGTCATGGCCTTACAATTGAATAGGCTACCTAATCCTATGAGAACTGGTTCCACCATAGGAATTAGTTTGGAAAGTCGGTCATCTTCGAAATTAGTTTTAAAAAGTGGGTCAACTTGGGGGAAAAATCCACCCTGTTAGGTGACACATTGGATAAGTAAAAGTGAACCTTATTTCGTTTATCTCCACTTTTCAAATGTATTATATGGACCGTAACTTTTCAAATGTATGTATGATAAGTAAAAATAAGTGAACCTTATTTCGCTTATCTCCACTTTTCAAATCTATGATATGGACCGTAACTTTTCTTTCCAAATAAATATACAAAAACCTCTTCTAATGGAAAAATAAACAAATTTATATGTTTCCACCCTATCTTTCAAAACAAACAGCCCCATATACCTAGTTAGTGTTCCAAATTTGTGAAATTATCATTTTTTGTCTTAGAATTTTTTGGACAAAAGCCAAATCAAATTTTTATGTAATATATATATATATTTTTCTCTACCAGGTGATCTCATACGATACAAAAGTTGGAAACAAATTAAGAAAAAAAAAAGTTTAAATAGAAGATACAAATAATAAAGAACTTTGAAGCCTTTATGAATAAATAGCACGGGTAAAAAATTTGTTTTGAAACAAGGGTAGAATATAAAATTTTCCCAAGGATAAAAGTTCGATGGACAACTATAAACTAACTTTGTTGTTTATGGAGACTTTAAGTGCAACAATAACTTCATTGGTGTCGTTATTGACTTATTGTTGATTGTGATTCTAAGCAAAAAAATAAATTAATTACCCGTGCTATAAGATCAGCCTAAAATCTATTTGGTAACGCCATTCAGATTGCAATGAGTTAGGCATGAGATGTGTCACACATAGGGTGTGTTAAGTAATAATGACAATACAAATTTTTCTATAACAATACATTTTTTTCTTTTTTTTGTACTATTGTCTTTTGTAATTTACAAATAACACAAAATTTAAGGGATTCAATATCTATATACTTTGTTTCCATACAACTTTAATATGTCAGTTGGTATCTCCTTATTCAAGAAATAATTAAGTTTGTTCTTTTATGGACAGGTGCTGCGATGACAAAGAATAAACGAAGGATTAACTTGGTGGTAGAGACAGGAGGAGAGGTAGAGGAACTACTGATGGGGTATGGACCAATTGTATTGGATGGGTAATACTAAGGAACTTTATTTGGTCTTTAGTTTTGCTGCTGCTGCGGCGCGACTATGTTTTTGATAATGTTGTTTAGTCATTTTTGTGGGGTATCGACGGTTGCTTTTTGACTCTTTTTGTATGCATTGTGGCTAGCGGCTGATCACTATTGGCCGTACTAATAGAATGATGTTTTTTGTTGTTCTTTGTATTTCTCTACTGCATTTTGTAATGCTCATTATATGCCTGGATGTGGCTATACTGCTATGCGTTGTCTTCCTTTATTCTTTGGGGACTATCTACTTTGTTGTAGTCAGTCTCAATTTGGTTTTGTGAAGACTCTTTTGTTTGGGCAACAGTGTGTTCTTGACTAAGTTGAGTGTTTTTCTTGCTGCGGCTTTGCTTCAGTGTTGCTACTATCATGTGTTCTTTTGCTACTTCTATTTGGTCGGAGTATAGCCAGTTCTGTGTTTTGGTTTTTCTGTTTTATGAATTGTAATTTTACTTCTTCAGTTCTTGTATTGCTTCTTCTCTTTGTTTGGGCCGCATCATGTGCGTCCGACGAAGAGGATCACTGTTGTTTTTCTTGCTACTTATGAATGAATTTATGATAGTTTTTACCATTGAAAAAAAAGTATCCCCCTAGTCTGCAGCTATAATTTGTTGGGAAGTATATATGTTGCATCTTTCTTCTCTAAGGGCATATTTTGAAATTAGAATAGTGTGGATAATTTAAAAAGTAATACGATACATTTGGAGAATGGAAAGCAATGGGAAGGTTGATAGAATGAGTAATTCAACAACAGTACCATTTTTATAAGAAAATTTTTCTTCAAACTAAGTGTCTGCACTTCCCCTCTTTTTCCCCCACATTTTTTATATGTTACAGGGAATTATCTTTTTGAGTCGTTTCTATTTCCAACAATAATAGAATAAAACTTACAAAAGTTACTAAATTATTGTCATGCCCCGCTTCCCAAAATACGAAATACTAGTACGTAACGAAGGCCCAGCGAATGATGCAAGCACCATCCATAAGCTGTATCAGACTAACTCAGCAATATGAAAGAATAAACACAGCCACACAAGAAAGATATTACCACATGAATCAAAGATAACTTCAATAATAAATGAAATAATCCAACAATAATAATATCCAACATATGGGATAAAAACAAACACCGGGTCATAAAGCCCAAAACAAAGTACAATGTCATAACAATATTCAAATAAATAATCTGGCAGTAAATAAATTTAAGCAGCACAATTCAGCTCCATCTCTAAAATCGTTGCTCACCAATTCCTTCTGGTATAGTTCCTTCAGTACCTGTAAATTCTTGATCTAAAAAGAAAGAAAATAATGTCCTTAGAGCAAGTCATGGACAGCAAGTAGAGAGAAACAGAGAATAATAGGAAGCATGTATGTCAAAGAAAAGGGACATGATCAAAGTCAAATAACAAAGCAAAGGCAGACAATAATATCAAATGTCTACAATTAATCACACATGCAATGAGTGATGTCAAGTCAAGTTCAATACAGGATCAAGCATGAAATTTCAAATACAGGTTATTAATTATTTTATTAGCCTATCTAGTGCACGTATTACTACGTCCCACTCCACAGGTTCGGCGCAAGCACACAGTGAATGTTTTAGACTGATGGTGAATTCACGGATCGTGTACTCTGCGTTGATAACAATAATTTACAATCAATAATTAACAATCAATCATTTTCAATCAATACTTCTCCTTCCAATCAATATTTTTCCTCCTTCCATGTCAATACAATATAACGATAAGGCCTTACCGAGTACATTTTCCGATCGTTCACTACCAACTCAACCCATAATATCCCGTCTTGTTAATAGTTTATTTTCATCCTATGTGAGCATGCAAGAAGGTGTTAATGTTGTATGATACTAAGTGTGACGAATTCTACTCGCTACAGACAAAGCAAGAAGCAAACATAACAATTACACACAATTTACATAATCTGGACAACATGACATTGCTGTACAAAAATATAGATTACCGCTACTACAGAAAAGCAAATCTGGATCCGTCAGAAATTCTAGAAAGTAGACTCTCTACCGGTTCCAGCGAATATATATACGACATATGAAAGCTACGGGAACTAGGGTGAAAGTCTTATTCTTTTCAGATTTTATGTTCAAGAAGCAAGTTGTAAATTGTGTTCACCTATTTGTTTCAGGTCAGAAAACTCATCGATTAAATCTATAAAAATTCAGGGTTATTCCTACACCTGTCTAGTCTCAACTAGATTTATTTTAGATTTTTATTCTATTTTTAACATGCTCAAATAAATTATGGAACAGAAAGATACGCATGCATTTGTGAATCTGGAAATTCTGACACAACTGTACTAAAATGATGATATCTAACAAATTACATATCGGAATTCAAATCCGTAAAAAGGGAAGTAAACTCGACATCTGGGGCTAAATTTCATGTTCAGAATGTTATTTCAAAATACGACATCAACATGGTCGAAAATCTGATTCAAAAAGATACAAACGGTAGTTCAGAATTTATTTTGATATGAATAGGCAACAATTTAATCATACAATCATACAATTCATGCTAATTAATAGTCAAAGTTCCAATAGATTTTTAACATGCATGATTTCGGTTTTAAGATGCAAGTTCACAGGCATGGTAATCAATACTACAACTCACATTCAATCTAACATGTTCAAATCATCAAATAATCTACAACATGGATCTAGTTATTTTTCATGTAAATGTGCATATGCAAGAAACAATAGGGACTAGGTTTTAGATCAAAGATATAGGCACGATGTTAAGAGTATATCGGGTTAGCTCGTGTAAACCCTCGATAAACTTAACAGAATTCAAATAGCAGTACGATAAAGGAAAGGACTGGATCTACTTGCAGAGATCAAAGGATCTCGAACAAAACAAAATAATAGTTCAAGAAGAGACTTGCCTTTTAATTAGTAGATTCGAATATATAGAATAACGGAATAAGAATAACGGGCGACGAACCACGAACTCACGCACGTAAGCATGGGCAAACAACGAATCCACTTCACAAAATAGCAAAACAGCAACCAAGATCCAACTCTTCACAAAACAGCACACATCAATACCCTTCTCCTCCACACAAAACACCAAACACCAAGATTGGATCCCCTATACTCCAAACAGCAAACACCATAATACTCCCGCTCTTCTTCTTCAAAGCGACAGAGAGAGAACGAGATGGCGAGAGAGGGAAACGGCGACTGCAGTCGGGAAGCAACAGCAGCGGCAAGAGCTAAGGTGGCAACGATGAGGTGCTGGCGATCGGGAAGCGATGCAGCGACCAAGGGACGACGACACGAGCAAACTCTATTTCGCTCCGAAACAGGGGAGGGAAAACAGCGGGGGGGGGGTCTGGGCTTGGACGACGATGACGAGGTGGTGAAGGGTCAGCGGTGGTTTCAGGGTGAACGGAGAGGGTGCAGACGATGGATCGATGGTGGATGGAGAGGTCGAGGCGGTGACAAGATGGGTTCAGGTGTTCAAGGGGATGGGTTCGACGGGATGGAGAAGACGATAAGGAGTAAGCGAGGGCTAAGGATGGCACGGGGATGACGAGGCGAGAGTGAGAGGTCGATGGTGGTGGACGGAGAGGCGATCGGAGCACGGGAGGGCGGACGGGAGTTGGGTTTGGGGGTTTGGGTTTGAAACGGAAAAACAAAGAGAGGGAGATGAGAGCAGCTGGTTAGAGGAGAGAGAGAGATTAATAAATTAGGGTTTTAATTAGTAGGGTGTTAATAGGAGGTTAAAATGTTGGGATTTTGGGTTGCCGGTTAATGGGTTTAGGGTATGGGTTTAGGCTCCAAAAAGAGATGAAGCATAAATCAATGAGATGAACATATAGCGGAACAATTCAAACTCAAATCATAAAGAGCAAAATTTGCATTGAGCCAAAAATAGAAGAAAAGATTACGGAATGATTAAAAAGGAATAAAAGAACCTAATAAGAGCGAAAATTCTATATAGAAAAAATCCAGATACAATAAATGAAAATACAAAAGAAATCCAAAATAGAAAAAATAGGGGTTACAAATCCTACCCACCTTACAAGAAGAATTTCGTCCTCGAAATTCATACAAGAGGTACATAGGGCGAACCTCGAACAAAACAAACAACACTTCAAGCAAAACAACTACTCAAACAAATGAGGAAACTTCTCCTGAATGTCCTCCTCCAACTCCCAAATCGACTCACCTAGCGAGTGAGGATTCCAAGAAACTCAAACCAACTTGATGACTCTATTCTTCCACACCTTCTCTCGACGGTCTAAGATAGAGACTGGTCGAATTTCACAGGACATGTCCATCCTCACAAACAAGTATGAGTAGTCAATCACATGACTGTCATCCCTGAAGTATTTCTTGAGCTGTGAAACATGGAATACATCATGGACACCCGCTAAAGCTGGCAGCAATGAGAGCCTATAAGCTACCTTGCCCACACATTCCACAATATCGAATGGACTGATGAACCGAGGACTCAACTTGCCCCCACCTCCAAAACGGATAACACCTTTCTAAGGCGATACCTTGAGGAACACATGGTCGCCTGCCACAAACTCTAGAGGTCTACGATGACAGTCAGTCCACTTCTTCTTCCTATACTGAGTAGCCTGCAAATGCCTCCGGATCTGAGCCACGACATTAACTATCTTCGTGATCAACTCAGGACCCAAAAGTTTCTTTTTACCGATACATCCCAACAGACCGGCGATCTACACTTGCGCCCATACAAAGCTTCAAATGGTGCAGTCTCGAGACTCGCCTGGTAACTGTTATTATAAGAGAACCCGGCTAAGTGAAGATGATCTTCCCACGAACCTCCAAACTGAAGAACGCAGGATCTCAACATGTCTTCTAGGGTCTGAATCATCCTTTCTGACTGCCCATCGTCTGAGGATGGAACGCTATACTATAGCTCAACTTAGTACCCAAGCTCTTCTACAGAATCTCCCAGAACTGAGACCTGAATCTCGTATCTCTATCCGATATGATGCTGATAAGAACTCCATGCAGACGAACAACTTCCTGAACATACTTCTCGGCCGAACTCTCCGTGGACCGACCCACATGGAAAGGAATGAAGTGAGCACACTTCGTCAGCCGATCCACTATCACCTAGATAGCATTATGACCCTTGGGACTCTTTGGCAAAGCTGTCACAAAATCCATCGTGATATTCTCCCATTTCCACTCTGGGATTGGAAGGGTTTGCAAAAGTCACGCGGTCCTCTGATGCTCTGCCTTCACCTGCTGACAGATCAGGCACTGGCCGACATATCTAGACACATCTCTCTTCATGTCATGCCACCAGAAATGTTGCTTCAAGTCCCTGTACATCTTGGTACCACCAGGATGTATAGAATACAGGGACCGATGCGCTTCCTCAAGTAGCTTCCGCCTGACTTCTCCTCTAGGTACACATAACCTAGAGCCAAAACGAAGCAACTCATCAGCATGAATAACCAAATTGTATCTGAAACCGGCTTCCACTTCACTCTGAAACTCTTGCAACTGCTGGTCACCCGCTTGGGCTTCCTTAATCTGCTCAATCAAAGAAGACTGCAACTGCAACATCATGAACTGCCGATCTGATCCAGGAAGCAACATAATTAACTCTAGCCTCCTCATATCCTCCACTAGTTCCTTCTGCTCAGTAAGGAACATAGCGGCAAGCCTCCTACTCAAGGCATCAGGCACCAAGTTCACTCTGCCTAGGTGATACTGCAAATTGATGTCAAAATCTGCCATCAATTCCAGCCATCTCTTTTGCCTCATGTTCAACTCCTTCTGCGTGAACACATACTTGAGGCTCTTGTGATATGTGAATATCTCCACTCTATCCCCAAGCAGATAATGCCTCTAAAACTTCAAGACAAAAATCATGGCCGCAAGCTCTAGATCATGCGTGAGATAGTTCTTCTCATGAGGTCTCAACTGCCTCAATGCATAAGTGACAACCCTACTTTGCTATATCAGCACTACTCCCAGACCTCTACCCGATCCATCACAATGGATCACAAAACCACCTGAACTGTTGGGTATAGTCAGCGAGGCACTGACGTCAACCGACGCTTCAACTCGGTAAAAGCTTCATCACAAGCTTCATCCCAATCAAACTTCTGCTCCTTGGTCAAACTGGTCAGAGGCCCAGCTATCTTCGAAAAATCCTGACCGAACTTTCGATAATAGCTGGCCAAACCAAGAAAACTTCGCACCTCAGGAACAGACATCGGAATCGGCCAATCATTGACCGTAGAAATCTTCGCCGGTTCCACAGAAACACCAGCACCATAAATAATGTGGCCCAGAAAAGCAACTCGATCCAGCCAGAACTCACACTTATTGAGCTTTCCATATAGCTGGTTCTCCCTTAAGGTCAGCAGAACCACCTTCAAATGCTCAGCATGATCTTCCCTATTCTGAGAATACACCAATATGTCATCAATGAAGACCACGACAAACTGATCCAAGAACGGCGAGAATACCCGGTTCATCACACTCATGAACACTGCCGGTGCATTAGTCACTCCGAAAGGCATCACCAAGAACTCGTAATGCCTGTACCTCGTTCAGAAAGCCATTTTCGGAACATCTCCGGACTTCACTTTAACTTGATGATACCCAGAACGAAGATCCAACTTCAAGAACACCGAAGCACCTCCCAGTTGGTCTAACAATTCGTCAATTCTCGGCAATGGATACCAATTCTTGACAGTGACATTGTTCAACTCTCTGTAGTCAATGCAAAGCCTGCGACTTCCATCCTTATTGTTGATGAAAAGAACTGGGGCTCCCCAAAGCGAAACACTAGGTCTGATAAATCCCTTATCAAGAAGCTTCTGAACTTGCACCTTCAGCTCCGCCAATTCAACTGGTGCCATACAATACGAACTCTTGGAAACATGCGTCGTACCTGGCTCAACATCAATGCTGAACTCCACATCTCGGTCTGGCAGCAAACCAGGAAAATCCTTGGGAAAAACATCAAGGAAATCATGCGCAGCTAAGGGTGTAACAACCCCATCAGTGCCCAACGACACAAGCAAAATAGTCTTGGGATCCATCGAGTTCTTGACACGCCCTGATGGTGTCTCACCCGCATGGAACACAAACTCTAGTTTACTAGAAAGCCTGAAAGTCACCTTCTTCTCTCGGCAATCAATCACAGCACAAGAAACACCCAACCAATCCATGCCCAGAATGACAACGAAACCAAAATTGGGAATCACAATCAAACCAGCCAAGAAATCCACACCACCAATCAGCAATGGACTCTGCTTACATACCCTAGAACAGACAATGACACCTCCACCTGTGGTGATGTCCAAAGCTGTGGGCATAACATCGCTAGCCAAACTATGTTGATCAACAAAGCGGGAGGAAATGAAAGAGTGGGTAGCAACAGAGTCAAACAAAACATGAGCTGGAAGTGAGAAGACTAAAATAACACCTTGAAAATAAAAGAATAATTGTACAAAATAAGGGGAAAATAGCATGCAGAAAACAAAGAAAATAAAGTACAACTACTGTGATATACCTACAACCACTCCAACATCTACCTCCGCTTCCTCAGCTGTCAGGTTAAAAGTCTGACCATGACTCCCAGTCTGACCTCCTTTAGGGGCCACACACCTCTTATCAAAAGCTTGCCTCTGCGATGGAAGATGTGGTCTACCCTGACCACAAGTCGGTGCTCTTAGCTGAGCAGCACCAGAAGCCGGTGCAGGAGTCCTGTTCCTCGGACAGTCACGAACCATATGATCACTGCTCCCACACACTAGACACAGTCGATTGGCCATCCTATAGTCTCGCTGTGAATGCCCAGCCTTATGGCAATAGCCACAAGTCTCAACAGTCCTCGGAACAACAGGTGCGTACGGTTGTACTCTCATGGGAGGGGGCGGAACTGTCCTCCGAATAGGTCCTTCGGTAGGCCGAGTTGCAATAGGGTGCAAAACAGTCCACTAAGGAACACCTAACCTGCTGAGGGTCTGCTCCTGGATCCGAGCAGCATCTAGAACATCGGCATAGGCACGAAGCCGAAGAGCAGCCAAACAGTCCTGGATGGGAAAACTCAAACCCAACTGGAAGCTGCGAGCCATATCCTCATCAGTGGCAACCAGGGCGGGAGCGAAGCGACTGAGCTGAGTAAACTCTGGAGCTTACTCGTCCACGAAATGGTTTCCCTGAGTTAGAAAAACAAATTGTCGTTCCATCTCTACCTTGGTAACACTGGGAAAGAATTTCGCCATGAAGCTCTCTAAGAAAGTGGCCTACTCGATGGGTCTCTCCATCCTTTCGGTTTCAGCTAGCCACCTGATGTGAGCGAGATCCACCAATTGGATGCGAACCACATCCACACGATCAGCCTCAGCAACACGAGTGGCGATCAACAGTTGCTCCGTCCGGATAAGCCATTGCTCGGCCTCCAGCGGCGACTCAGTACCTGAAAACTTATCCTGGTGCAGCCTCTTGAAATCTGCTACTGTACCGGGCCTAGGTGGCAGTGGCCCAGGTGCAGGTTCAACGGCAGTTCCATTGGCCGTCAAAGTGGCCCTCATCAATTCATTGTGCTCCTACTGGAGAGCCATCATCTGTTGAATCATCTGGAGAATGACAGCGTTGTCCGGCTGCTCATTTCTCAGACGGGAAGAAGAAGAATTCCCACGAGCCATAGCCTGAAACACGATAAAAAATAGTCAGTACCCAGATTATATGTTGGTTATTATGCATGCATTCATGTGATCATCAAGGTGTGCACATTACTGAGTTAACCCGGCTAGAGCTAGACTTGACTAATATATCAATCAAAGCCAAACCTTCATAAAGATAGTCATGTTTGACTGATATATTATCCAAACCTGGGGCTCTGATACCACACAAAACCTGTCACGCTCCGCTTCCCAAAATACGGAATACCAGAACGTAACGTAGGCCCAGCAAATGATGCAAGAACCATCCATAAGCTGTACCAGACTAATTCAGCAATATGAAAGAATGAACACAGCCACACAAGAAAGATATTACCACATGAATCAAAGATAACTTCAATAATAAATGAAATAATCCAACAATAATAATATCCAACATCTGGGATAAAAACAAACTCCGGGTCATAATGCCCAAAACAAAGTACAATGTCATAACAATATTCAAAAAAATAATCTAGCAGTAAATAAATTTATGCAGCGCAATTTAGCTCCATCTCTAAAATCGTTGCTCACCAATTCCTTCTGGTATAGTTCCTTCAGTACCTGTAAATTCTTGATATAAAAAGAAAGAAAATAATGTCCTTAGAGCAAGTCGTGGACAGCAAGTAGAGAGAAATAGAGAATAATAAGAGGCATGTATGTCAAAGAAAAGGGTCAGGATCAAAGTCAAATAACAAAGCAAAGACAGGCAATAATATCAAAGGTCTACAATTAATCACACATGTAATGAGTGATGTCAAGTCAAGTTCAACACAGGTTCAAGAATGAGATGTCAAATGCTGGTTATTAATCATTTTATTAGCCTATCTAGTACACGTACTACTGCATCCCACTCTACAGGTTCGGCACAAGCACACTGTGAACGTTTTAGACTGATGGTGAATTCACGAATCGTGTGCTCGGCATTGATAACAATAATTTACAATCAATCATTTTCAATCAATACTTCTCCTTCCAATCAATATTTCTCTTCCTTCCATGTCAATACAATATAACGATAAGGCCTTACCGAGTACATTTTTCGATCGTTCACTACCAAGTCAATCCTAATACGCCGGCCTGTTAATAGTTTATTTTTATCCTATGTGAGCATGCAAGAAGGTTTCAATGTTGTATGATACTAAGTGTGACTAATTCTACTCGCTACAAACAAAGCAAGAAGCAAACATAACAATTACACACAATTTACATAATCTGGACAGCATGATATTGTTGTACAAAAATACAGATTACCACTACTACAGAAAAGCAAATCTGGATCCATTAGAAATTCTACAGAGAATACTCTCTGCCGTTTCCAGCGAATCTATATACGACATATGAAAGCTACAGTAACTAGGGTGAAAGTCCTATTCTTTTCAGATTTTATGTTCAAGCAGCAAGTTGTAAATTGTGTTCACCTATTTGTTTCAGGTCATAAAACTCATCAATTAAATCTATAAAAATTCAGGTTCATTCCTACACATTTCTAGTCTCAACTAGATTTATTTCAGATTTTTATTCTACTGTTAACATGCTTAAATAAATTATGGAACAGTAAGATACACATGCATTTGTGAATTTGGAAATTCTTACACAGCTATACTAAAATGATGATATATAACAGATTACACATCGGAATTCAAATCCGTAAAAAGGATAGTAAACTAGACATCTGGAGCTAAATTTCATGTTCAGATAGTTATTTCAAAATACGACAACAACATGGTCGAAAATCTCATTCAAAAAGATACAAACGGCAGTCCAGAATTTATTTTGATATGAATATGCAACAATTTAATCATACAATCATGCAATTCATGCTAATTAATAGTCAAAGTTCCAATAGATGTTTAACATGCATGATTTCAGTTTTAAGATGCAATTTCACAGGCATGGTAATCCATTCAACAACTCTAACATGTTCAAATCATCAAATAATCTACAACATGGACCTAGTTATTTTTCATGTAAATGTGCATATGCAAGAAACAATAGGGACTAGGTTTTAGATCAAAGATATAGGCACGATGTTAAGAGTATAACGGGTTAGCTCGTGTAAACCCTCAATAAACTTAATGGAATTCAAATAGCAGTACGATAAAGGAAAGGACTGGATCTACTTGCAGAGATCAAAGGATCTTGAACAAAACAAAATAATAGTTCAAGAAGAGACTTGCCTTTTAATTAGTAGATTCGAATATATAGAATAACGGAATAAGAATCCCGGGCAACGAACTACAAACTCACGCACGTAAGCATGGGCAAACAACGAATCCACTTCACAAAATAGCAAAACAGCAACCAAGATCCAACTCTTCACAAAACAGCACACATCAATACCCTTCTCCTCCACACAAAACACCAAACACCAAGATTGGATCCCCTATACTCCAAACAGCAAACACCACAATACTCCTGCTCTTCTTCTTCACAGCGACAGAGAGAGAACGAGATGGCGAGAGAGGGAAACGGCGACTGCAGTCGAGAAGCAACAGTAGCGGCGAGAGCTAGGGTGGCGACGGTGAGGCACTGGCGATCGGGAAGCGACGCAGCGACCAAGAGACGACGGCACGAGCAAACTCTATTTTGCTCCGAAACAGGGGAGGGGGGGGGGGTTCGGGGCTTGGATGAAGACGCGAGGTGGTGAGGGGTCAGTGGTGGTTGCGGGGTGAATGGAGAGGGTGAAGACAAGGGATCGACGGTGGATGGAGAGGTCAAGGCGGCAACAAAATGGGTTCGAGTGTTCAAGAGGATAGGTTCAACGGGATGTCGAAGACGATGGGGAGCATGCGAGGGCTAGGGATGGCACGGAGATGAAGAGGAGAGAGTGAGAGGTCGATGGTGATGGACGGAGAGGCAATCGAAGCACGGGAGGGCGGATGGGAGTTGGGTTTGGGCGGTTTGGGTTTGAAACGAAAAAACAGAGAGAGGGAGATGAGAGCGGCGGGTTAGAGCAGAGAGAGGGAAATTAATAAATTTGGGTTTTAATTAGTAGGGTATTTATAGGGGATTAAAATATTGGGGTTTTGGGTTGCAGGTTAATGGGTTTAGGGTATGGGTTCAGGCTCCAAAAAGAGATGAACAAGCATAAATCAATGAGATGAACATATAGCAGAACAATTCAAACTCAAATCATTAAGAGCAAATTTTACAATGAGCTAAAAATAGAAGAAAATATTACGGAATGATCTAAAAGGAATAAAAGAACCCAAGAAGAGCGAAAATTTTATATGGAAAGAATCTAGATACAATAAATGCAAATACAATAGAAATCCAAACTAGGAAAAATAGGGGTTACAATTATTCCATGAAAATGTGAGAGTTTTGAACTCCGCCATTGCTTGTACCAAGCTAGGAATATGGACACAAACCGGATAAGGAGAAGGGTTGCATTAGACAATTGACAACCAGCACATAACTTTGTCAAATTCTATGAACATGAATCCTAATAATAAGAATGGAAAACCAGGATTCATGTAGCCGACCCCAATTAGTAGGAAAAAAAGCTTTGTTGTTGTATTTAGTTACGGTTTGATAGGCTTTTACTGAAGTGTTTTGATTTTCATTTTTGTGGATTCAACTGTAGTTTGGAGCTCTGCAAGTAACTGAATCTATTAGGGGTATTGAAGGACTGGTGAACATCCATCACAAGGAGATTGTTGATTGGTATGCTGACTGTGGAATTATTGCTCCACTTAGCTTAACTTCGTTGCAACCAGACCCAAAAAATTTCCTTTGAATTTTATTTGTACGACTTGTTGTATTCTACAATTTCGGAATCTGTGGAAGGACTTAAAATGGTTCATGCACATTGATGCAAACCATAAACAAAAAGGGTTTCTAAATTTTAATAATTTTAATTGTTTTGTTCCACCGGCCCGATGAGCAGGGGGTATGCAGTTTCTTCCATTATTTAGTTCTTTATGGAAATTTTCCTGTGCATATGCTTTTGTTTTCTTATATATTTGTCATCTAAGTGCATTCTATAGCTATGTATAGATTTTGAAAAAGTTGTAAAAAAATTAGATAACCAATTATGACACATTCTTCGGTCATGCCACATCTAAGGTTTAATGGTGTTGGTGGCTCTTCCTGAAACCTTATTGTATATGAGAATATTTACTTTGATAGGTCTCATATTAAATCGATTGGAGCAGGTTGGCGATAATTTTCTATTGGGATCAATAAAACCGTTATGCAAACATCTTAAGCTTATCCTAGCAAAATAATTGAAATGAAAATTATTTTATTTTTTGTAACAAGTTAATTCCATGGTTGCTACCCATAAGAATGTCATTAATAAAGCCGAGATCACATTTGAGATAAGATTTGACTATAGTTTTGAGTTTTATTTTACAATAGGAGGTAACAGTGGTGAAATCCGTTCTTCTAAGAAGGAGAATCACCTAAAGTGTATGATTTACTTTTCTCAATTATATGGATTTACTAAATCTTGCTCTTTTTCAAAATTTAAAAGTGAGTTTACTATATTTTTTTATTTTTCTTATTCATCATAAAAAAAAATTCCTTCTAAAATTGCTCTATGATTTGAGCTATTTCAAAATTTATTGTTTTAATTTCAGGATTCTTGCTCGGTTACTCTTAACATGGGGTCTTAGCTGCGCAGTTAGGACTCTTCCTCTAGGCTACAAGGTGTAAATTTTTTAAAGGGACTAGGGAACTTTTGGATGGAAGACCATAAGCCGATTTTCATTATATTTGTGAAATTTGGTTCTTCGTTTATTTCGAAATGTACTCTTTCTCTTACTAGCAAAAAGCAATGTAATCAAACTTATTTTCTACTCTAAACAGATTTTATTGTTGTTAAACTCACTTTTAATTAAATAGGTTTCCAAGAATATGAGTTTGATATGCTATATTAATTTCTTGATTTTATTGCACTATACAATTAATGATTCTTTGCTTGTATGCATTATATGTTTATGTGAATAAATTTCTGATTGGTGAAAACAATTTACAGGTTAATTTATTTTTTTATTTAATTGTTATAGACCTGAAGGATTTTAATACTAACTCATACTCAGCAATTCCAATGTATAATCTCAGATTTCATAAAAACATTGACCAAGTAATATTATAATTTTGTTAGTCTAATGCTTTCTCTTTTGAGACGAGATAATTTTTTTGATATTTTTTTCGCTTTTAGGCGCGGAGTTCGGGTTCGAATCAATTGGAGCTCCGATTCCGACCCAAGGACCCGTACATCACTCCTCCCTCTCATTCATAATACTTTTCCACCATGCTCCCCAAACCCACCGCCAACCACCAACAACCAACCACTGACCACCCTTTCATCTCTCCTCTCAAATCAAACAAACCCATGCTCTAGTTCCTGTTAGGGACCAAAATCTTGGCTCCATTGGATTGGGAGAATTAGGGTTGAGAGATTGGAGAATTGAGGAAGAACTAAATGGGTTTCTTGATTGAAAGTACAGACTCCATCTCGCTTTTTATATGAGCTGAGATTCCATAATGTGCACGTAGTGCTACAGTAATAACCGTCTAATGACTCATATAGACTAAACTAGTACCTGGCCCGCTTACAAGACCCGAACCGAACTCACCATTCAGAATTAACAATGTTTTATTACACAAATAGCATGTATCGGTTCTTAACTGATACATATACAGACATATGACGTCTTCATATGTTCTCCATCTACAATTGCAGCTATTACACCCCGTAATAACTCCTCCCCACTCAGTTTGAGCTTGTCCCAAGATCAAAATCAGGGAAACTGCACCGAATATCATCAGCATCCTCTCAAGTGGCTGCAGAAACATAATGAGAAGTCCATTTGATCAATAGTTTGACACCAGCACCTACCCATTCTTGTAGACTCTCCTATCAAGCACAAATTCAGGCATAACATGGTTATCATCTTGAACATACCTTCGGACATCTTTCACAATGAAGATCAGATTAAATCTAGATAGAATTGTGGTATGCAAATCAATATTCATGTGTTGTCTTAAGATCATCATAGTGTCCAAATTGAGGGTTAGCCGCTGCAAGTACAGATGTTCTTGAATTGATAATTTTAGTGATTCTTGTTGTAACAATAGATATAGTCTGCTGCTCCATTGCTCCATGAATGGTAACTCTGTTCTCATGCCTCATTTTATCAACTTCATCAATATAAACGACTCCGCCATTAGCTAAAACCATAGCCCCTCCCAGAAATAATTCGCGTGAACTGTTGTCACGAATAACAGAAGCTGTAATACATGTAGCAAATGAACCTTTTCTAGAAGTATAGGCTGCAATGGGAGCTGCCTTTTCCACAAACTTGAGGAACTGTGATTTAGAAGTTGATGGATCATCAAGTAACAAAACATGGATATATCCTCTTATTCGCACACCATCAGGCAATCTCTTTTTTTATCCTCCAAATAACAGACATGCTATGGCTTTTTGGACATCATCATGGTCATATATTGACGGACCAATCATGGAACATATCTTATCATAAGCATCAGGTCATTGAGAAAATTCTTTAAATTCCATCTCTTCATCTAGAGTGAAGGAGGAAGGTCCACTGGAATTTTGTTCTCGGTTTTGTTCCAATCCTACAACTCTAATATATGGTTGTTTAACTCCTAATGCTCCTTTCTGTGATGCAGATGCTTGGAAAAAACTATTTATCTCTATAACCGTCAGCTTGTGCCTGGAACAATTGTTTGAACCAAGCTACAACCTTTATACTCTTCCAATTCTTGCACATCAAATTCACATAAGTCGCCTTCGTCTTCGCCCTTGAAGCAGCAATAGTAATTCCAACAATCATCACAAGCTTCGACATGTACTCACCCTAATCGACCGAGTCGAAACAGAACTCTCCTTTGACGAAAGAAAAATCTGAACATCCTCATATTCATATTGAAGCATATATATGAATGCTTGAGATTTTCTGTACTCTTCAATGTATATTTCTCTATCAAATTCAGAATGCTTCAGCTGAGAAGATAACTTCACAAGTGCTTTACTGTAGACTTCAAGCTTGACAACAACATCCATGTAGGCCAATTCTTTGATCCCCAACTATACAAGCTTTGATGTTGCTTCGATGATTTTGTCATGATTATCAATTGGATGCACTGCTTCCATTCCATTAACTTCTTGCTCCAATTTTAAGGCTTTAGCATCAACTCTCATAATATCAGCATTTAGTTTCAAACACGAGACTGTACCATGCACAAACTGAAGTAGTTCTTCATGTTTTATCAATACTTCATCTAAGTATCCTGAGAATGACTTTGCCAAATATTGTATGCTACTTATTAGTTGCATTGTGGACTTCTTTCCTTCCTGTAAAACAAAGTCCAAGGACTTCCGGTAACACAAGAACCTTTTCCTCAGTTGGTATTTCTAAAATCATGGACAGTATAATGCCTTCTAAAGCTTGACTATGCAGAAATACGACTTCAAAATACAGTTGGTATAAGGCCACAGTAAGACCAGTAAAGATCGTAGCTCCCCCAATGTACAACTTAGTTTTGTCAAGCTTGTCAATGAGTCCATTGGTGTCATCATCGCCATAGAGCCCTCTAGGTAACCAAATGACATTTCATCAAGCACCTTGGAGGTCTCCTTACCACTATTTCCTTCAACTTCAAGATTCAACAAATTATCACCAACTGCTCCATCTCTATTCTTTCCAATAGTAACAACAACATCACTCACACTCTTTTCATCTACAACAATCGATTTGTTTGCTCTCCCATTATCCTCTATAAAGATGAAATCTAGTGGAGTCAAACTCACATCAAATCTATTGTTAGCAAAACAATTGAAACAGAAATCATAATCAAACAATTTGTTGCAATGGTATCTTTTACAAGAACAAGAACTCCAACACCAATTGCAGTGGTACACACCATCACCCTCACTGCATTCATTTCCATCTTCCACTTCCAGATTATTAAGCTTTTGAACTTTCTCCACCTACTCACTTCTTCGAATTTCCATGTCACTCTATACTTTAGAAGTGAAAGGAGCAAAGTTAGGGTTTGATACCTCGATTACAGGATTCGGATGAGGAGTCAATTGAAGAGTCGATTGAGGGTCAATTGAGAAATCGATTATTGAATCCATAATTGATTGCTCTTCATTTCTTTCATTTGCCCTGGGATGTAATCGAGCTGATTTGAAACCAGTTTCAGCTGCAAAGTCATTGCTCGGATCTCCTCCTTCATCGTCGACGTGCCTCCGACGTCTCGCTCATCACCGTTGATGAAGGGCCGCTCTGATACCAAGTTATTAGGGATCAAAATCTAAACTCCATTGGATTTGTCTATCGAGGAGAATGAGGGTTGAGAGATTGGAGAATTGGGGAAGAACTAAATGGGTTTCTTGATTAATTTCTTGATTGAATGTACAAAATCCATCCCGCTCTTTATAGGATCTGAGATTACATAATTTGTCGTGCTACAGTAATAACTATCTAACAACTCATATAGATTGAACTAGTACCTGACCCGCTTACAAGACCTGACCCGAAGTCACCATTCAGAATGAACAATGTTTTATGACTTAACTAATAGCATGTTTCAGTTCTCATCTGATACATATACAGACCTATGTCGTCTTCATATGTTCTCCATCTACAATTGCAGATATTACTGTAACACCCCAAATTCCAATACAGTCTGAATTCGAAGTTCCACAGGATCATTACACTTGTTTCGTACAATTTTATAAGGAAAATAAAACATTTCTTACATCAGAGTTACATTATACATTTACATTCATACAGCGGAAGCAATTTACAGTAATTACATGAAAATGTACACATTTAAATCAATCTTGGAGCAGCATGTATACTTCAATTTGTCAAGCTCTTTACCCTACATGTAAAACTGTGGGCGCGTCAGTTCATTCAATTGACGAAATATTATACACGGCCATCCTTTCTATGCCGGAAACAGTATAACGATTTTCCATACTTAAACAAACACAAACTTGATCACCAGACAAACTACAAGGGACTATCCTATTGATGTCGTGTTGTGATGTGCACTTAGTCCTTAATCCAGTTGTTTACATTATATGACACTAATGCGCACTTGTTCAGAGTCTATGCAGCCCATACTACATAAGTCCGAGGGCAAGCCTTTAATCGTTCTTCATCTTATAGGGTTCAATCCATCGCCATGACTTAATCTACTACTGTAACTACGGTAAGTATCTTAGGCATTCTATGAACTACGAACTCACGTCTAGGCGCCCTGGAGAGAATCCCAATGCACTGACACATGACTCATCATGCAGGCATCCTGTGGTAATTCACCTCCTACCATAAACGGTGACACCACCCGCAGTCATTAGATCACCCCATAAGCGTCGCCACCGGGACGGAACTTTGGAGTAGTATCCATGCCCTAATCATGACGCATCATGGGACATCCTGTGAATACTCTCGCGCCGCCAATCCAATGGTCCTCATACTCAAGTTTGTCTCTTACGTTCATCACATCTTCACTATGTATCTAGTCCTTAATTTAATTGAATCATGAACAAAATCAATCCCTCAGGGTTAGCACTTCCACTATACTGGTCTTATTCAATCATTTCTCAAGACCCAAATCTTGGTCTTTTCATTTCAAATTTTATCTCAACATTTCTTTTATTGCCGGTATGAGACTTAGCTACACCCTAGTTCTTAATTTCAATTCATAATTACAACCCGAGTTTTTCATACTCATAAGATCTTTTCCATGATTAACAATAATTTTCCTTTTCATGTTCATAGCATTTGTATATTCATATTCATAATATCCTTCATAACTCATCATGTCATTAAAATTCCAATTTCATGTACAATGTCATGCATAAACAAAGAACTTCCATTTGTCATATTCAATAGTTCTGTAACACCCCGAACTCTAAAATATAACTGAATTCGAGATTCCACGGGATCTTTACACTTCTTTCGTACAATTTTACATAGAAATAAAAACTTTTCTTACATCATACATTTCACTTTTACATTATCACAGCGGAAGCAGTTTTACAATGAATTACATGAACAACATTTAAGCAAATCTTGCGCAGCATGTATACATCAATTGTCAAGCATCTTTACCCTGCATATAAAATTGTGGGCACGTCAGTTCATTCAACTGACAAAATATTATACACGGTCATCCTCTCTATGCCGGAAACAGTATAACGATTCTCATTTCTTAACAACCACAAACTTGTTCACAAACAAAACTAAATGGACTATCCTATTGATGTCGTGTTGTGATTGTGCACTTAGTCCTTAATGCAGTTATTATGTTATATGACACTAATGCGCACTTGTTCGGATTCTATGCATCCCATACTACATAGGTCCGAGGGCAAGCCCTTAATCGTACTTCATCTTATAGGGTTCAATCCCTTGCCATGACTTAAACTACTACGGTAACTACGATAAGTATCCTAGATGTTCTATGATCTACGAGCCCATGTCCATGCAGTCTGGAGGGGAATCCCACGTACTGATATGACGCATCAAGCAGGCAGACTATGGACAATTCAGCCTCCGCCATGGAACAATGGCACCACCCGCAGTCACCAAACACCCCACAAGCATCGTCCCCGGGACAATAATTCTGGAGTAGTGCTCACGCCATGTCATGACGCATCAAGCAGGCAGTCTGTGAATCACTCTCACACCGCCAATCTGATGGCCCTCATACTCGTGTTTTTCTCTTACTTTCATCACATCTTCACTATGTATCTAGTCCTTAGTTTATTAGAATCATGAACAAAATCAACTCTCTAGAGTTAGCCTTTCCACTATACCAATCTTAACCATTCATTCAACATGACCCAAATCTTGGACTTTTCATTTCAAATTTCATTTCAAATTGATTTCTTTCCGATGCCGGCATGAGGCTTAGCTATACTCTAGTTCTCAATTTCAATTCACAATTACACAAGAATTGAGCCTTTCAAGCTCATAAGTTCATTTTTCATGATTAACAGTAGATTTTCCTTTTCATGTTCATAACATTCATAATCGTAAAACCTCTCATAAATTCAATAGAATATTTCACTTCACTTCATGTACAATTTCATGCAAGAAAATAAAATTCACTTTTCTCGTTTATTACATCCAATCTTCATTCATTCCATTATCAAATTTCAACAGTATATATAAATATTTATTTTTATCATGAAGCAAATTTAGAGAACTGAGATGTTAAAAAGGTCTGGACAGTCGACTCTCAAACATAGCTGGTCGACTGTTCAGCAAAAGATTAAAATAATCAAGAAAATGGTCGGGATAGTCAACTGCTAAACATGATCAGCCGGCTGTACTGAAAAGATTTAAAAACTCAAAAAGGGTCAAGAGCAGTCGACTGTTATTCAGACCAGTCGGCTGTTCTGCAGGGTTTTAAACTCGAAAATACAAAGTACGGGGCAGTCGACTGTTACTCAGACCAGTCGACTGTTACTCAGACCAGTCGGCTGTTCTGCGGGGTTTTAAACTCGAAGAATTTAATATTCAGGTCAGTCGACTGTCTACGCCTATTCGGTCGACTGATCAGCAACAAAAATTTGAAATACGGAATCATTTCTTCTTTCCTTTCGATTAGCACACAAAATTTAGTTTTAGACTACAATATGTTCATTTCTCGAAACTAACACACGACTTTATTTAAAAACCATCACAACATGCATAGTTTACTAAATAATGTAGGGATTCTTACGATTAGTATTTTCCACACAACCACGACTTCTAAAAACAGTATTTTCCCCATAATCATCATTTTTCTACAGAAATAAACATTTGTTCCAATTTAGCATGCTAGATTAAATCATAATATAATAACATCAACCATATCATTCAATCAAGTTCACCCATTCATTTCATGCAATTTCACTTGTGTTCCATTTTTACTTTAATCATGGTATTAACAAGGAGCAAAATAATGTCACTCATTTATTCTTGCATAATTAGCACAAAACCTAACATGGTATCTAAATTAGAAGTCATGAGAAACACTCACCTTTTTGAAGAAAACCAATTAAGAAAAATCCCCTAGAGCCTCCTAGATTGCGATGCACGCCTCCTCCTCCTTGCTCCTTGCCAAAACCGAAAGCTTCAAATGATGATGGCCGGCCTCCAATGGGGAACACAACACACAACTCACACACTAATATGTATATATATATATATATATATATCTCCTTTAATATTTTGCTTAAGTGTAGAATACAAGTAGGAAAAAGGGGGTATTTAAACTAGTTTTGAAGTAGATTGGAGGGCTAGGATTGATTGGATAGTTGTAGAATGGAGGACTAGGATAGGAGTAAGAGTTATAGCAACTACCCACACACAAAATAACTACCCATGCACCCTCACCCACACTCCTATCACACCCATGCAAAAACCGGCCCAAAAAAGGTGTGCATTGCACACTACGTGCATGCACGTGCCACCTAGTCCCCTATGTAGAAGTTTGTACAATTTTAATTAATCAAATTGTTCACATTTTGTCTCTACATGACAGGTGTGGCCATTTAATTGATTAATTAAATTGGTGGGCTTCATAACTAGTGGGCTTAGGCTTGTGGGCCAAGACATCAAATTAATAAATAATTAAAATGGGCTAAAACAATTAATTAGTGTTTTAGGCTTTTAGAAATAGGCATTTAGAAAAAATAAACGAAATAATTGTTCATACAAAAAAATGAGATTTTATATATAAAATAAATAAATAATATACACATGAAATTTTCACGTGCACAACACGTGGAAAAAATAGTATTTTTATTAAAATGAAATTTGGAATATAATGCAACACTCCCTCCTTAGAATTGTTCCGTCCCCGGAACTACAATTAAAGAGTGAGAAAACAAAACACAATAAGAAAATATAATCAAGCAAAAAGCTCAAGATGATCCTTTATCATCCTCTCCTCAGATTCCCAAGTAGCCTCTTCAACCAACTGGTTTTTCCAGACTACCTTGGCCATCGGTATCGTCTTATTCCTCAAGACTTTCTCCCGACGATCAACAATCTCAACTGGAAGCTCAATGTAACTAAGATCTAACTGCAAACCCTCTGGAACTTCGGGCAAATGATGACTTGGATCTGGAATGTATCCTCTCAGCATAGACACATGAAAGACATTGTGCACCTGAGATAACTCTTCTGGTAACTCAAGCCGGTAAGCAGTTTTCCCGATCCTTTTCAATATCTTATACGGGCCTATGAACCTCGGGGCTAACTTCCCACTCTTGCCGAATCGGATCACGCCTTTGTTGGGAGATACTTTCAAAAAGACAAAGTCACCAACCACAAACTCAAGGTCCCTTCTCCGGTTGTCTGCATAGCTTTTCTGCCTACTCTGAGCTTCCACCAACCTCTTCTTGATCAGATCAATCTTTTCAGAGGTCTGCTACACAATCTCAGGCCCAAACATCTGATGCTCCCCAACTTTGAACCAACAGACCGGCGTCCTGCACTTCCTACCATACAGAGCTTCGTACGGTGCCATCCCAATGCTAGTCTGAAAACTGTTGTTGTAGGCGAACTCCACCAAAGGTAAGTGCCTTTCCCAACTGCCTCCCAAGTCTAGTACATAACACCGAAGCATGTCCTCAAGAATACGGTTGACTCTCTCGGTTTGCCCATCGGTTTGCGGATGAAAAGCAGTGCTGAAATCCGTCTTGGTACCCAAAGATGTCTGAAGACTCCTCCAGAAATGCGAAGTAAACCGCGCATCTCGATCAGACACAATAGTCAACGGAACACCATGAAGCCTGACGATCTCACCAACATACATCTCAGTTAACTTGTCCATCGAAGTAGTGAGTTTCATCGCCAAGAAGTGAGCGGACTTGGTTAGTCGATCGACTATGACCCAAATCACATCATTGCCCTTAGGACTCTTAGGCAAACCCGTGATGAAATCCATACTGATGTCATCCCACTTCCATTTCGGAATAGGTAACGGTTGCAATAAACCTCCAGGCTTCTGATTTTCGGCTTTGACTTGTTGACAAATCTCACACCTCGACACAAATTCAGCCACATCCTGTTTCAAACCTAACCACCAGAAATGCTGCTTAATGTCCTTGTACATCTTGGTACTCCCAGAATGTATAGACAAAAGGGTAGCATGTGCCTCCTGAAGAATACTTTCTTTCAAGTCCGACTGATCCGGAACACACAGCCTCTCTCCAAACCATAATACTTCAACCCTGATTTGAAATCCGGGCAACTTGCCAGCACCCACCTGCTCCTTCATCTTCTGAATCACTACATCTTCCTGCTGACTTGCAATAATCCTTCCGTTCAGTGTCGGTTGAAGCCTCAACTGAGCTAAAAATGATCCCAAGCCTTGCAGAACAACTTCAATACCAGCCTGATCCAATTCCTCTGCCAGGTGCCTCTGAGTTGTAATCAAACTCGCCAGACTGTTCTTGCGGCTAAGTGCATCAGCAACAACATTAGCCTTCCCAGGATGATACTTAATCTTCAGACGAATATCCTCAAGTACCTCCAGCCATTTCCTTTGCCTCAGGTTCAGATCCTTCTGCTGATAGATGTACTTCAAGCTTTTATGGTCTGTGTACATGTTCAGCTTCTCACCATACACATAATGTCTCCATTGCTTTAAGGCAAAGATAATCGCAGCCAACTCCAGATCATGAGTCGGATAATTCTTCTCATGCGGTCTTAGTTGCCTAGACCCATAAGCGGTCACTTTTCCTTCTTGCATTAAGACACAACCAAGCCCACGATGTGAAGCATCGTTGTAGACATCATATTCAATATCTGCTCTAGGAAAAGCCAAAATGGGTGCAGTATTCAGCCTCTCTTTCAATTCCTGAAAGCTCGCTTCGCACTGCTCAGTCCACTTTAAGTTCACATTCTTCTTGGTCAGACCAGTGAGCGGCACGGCTATCTGAGTGTAGCCCTGGATAAATCTCCTGTAATATCCAGTTAGCCCAAGAAAACTCCTGATTTCCTTCACTGTAGTAGGCCTTACCCAATCTCTCATTGCCTCTATCTTCTGAGGATCAGTTGTCACTCCCTCCTTAGAAAGGATGTGACATAGGAACGCCACTTCAGATTTCCAGAAATCACGCTTGGACAACTTGGCATACAACTCATGCTCCTGAAGCTTCCTCAAAATTGCTGCCAGATGCTCCGTGTGCTCCTCCTCCGACTTGGAGTACACGAGAATATCGTCGATAAACACCACGACGAAAGAATCAATGAATGGCCTCAGAACTCTGTTCATCATGTCCATGAAGATTGCAGGCACATTCGTCACTCCAAACGGCATAACTAAGAATTCGTAATGCTCGTGTCGAGTTCTGAACGCAGTTTTATGCACATCTTTAGCTTTCACTTGAACTTGATGATATCCCGATCGAAGATCTATTTTGGAGAAAACAGCAGCTCCTTGTAGATGGTCGAACAAGTCATCAATTCGTGGAATCGGATACTTATTCTGAACAGTGACCTTATTCACCTCTCGGTAATCGATGCACATTCTCATCAAACCATCCTTCTTCTTTACCAAAAGTACCGGCGCTCCCCAAGGCGACGCACTCGGTTGAATAAAGTCTTTCTCCAATAGTTCCTCAATCTGCCGTTTGATTTCATCCTGCTCCACAAGTGCCATCCTATACGGTGCCTTGGAAATAGGTGCACTCCCTGGCTGAACAGTGATGCTGAACTCCACATCACGATGCAGGGGTAACCCAGGAGAATCTTCCAGGAATACCGTCGGATAATCCCGAACCACAGGTTTCTGCTGCACCTCTGCAGGAATCCCCTTCTTCTGGCTGATAGCAGCAACAAACTGTGAACATCTTCTCTTCCCTTGGTAAGTGACTTCAGGTCCTCCTGGAGCCTTCACTGTTACTGTCTTGGTCTTGCACTCGATGTTCGCACTGTACACCGACATCCAATCAATGCCAATGATATCCCAAAACATTCAGCTCGATTAGATCGATCCCAAAAATTCGATCTCCAATCACGATCTCGCAGTCAGCATAGTACCGATCAGTGGTTAGAGTCTCCCCTGATGGAGTAGCTACTGCTAAAACCTTGCCTGAAAATATTTTCGGTTCAACTCCCAGAACTTTAGCAAATTTAGGTGACACAAAAGTATGAGAGGACCCAGTATCTAACAAAACAACAGCTTTCATTCCATTCAAATAAAGTTCTCCTATTACATAACATATACTCGTCATATAACAGTTCACTATAAAAGCGGGAAAAGAGAAACAACAGAAACACTCTAAACATCCTCCCTCGTACCAGTGATGACGTGATCCACTTCATCAGCATCAGCTTCAGTCAAGGCAAATACTCGCCCCTGCTGGTATGGCTTCTTCCTGGCCTGCTGAGTTGGTCCCCTTTCGAAGACATCCTGCAACTTAGGGCACTGGGATCGTTAATGACCTGTCTCCCCACAATTGTAACAAGTCACCACATGAGGTCTCACCCATGCATTTCCGGGTCTTCCTGCCACTTGAACAATATTCGCACCCGTAGGCTTGAACCTTTAGGCCGGTGGCTGTCCCCTGGCACTCCTAATAACTGTGGGCCTCTTCCCTATGTTCCAGTTGTTCCTTCTATTCTGAACAGCGTGGAACTGCTCCATGTCCGCCTCCGTGGCTGCCGCTCGTTTGACCAGCTTGTCAAACCTCCTGATACCGAGAGGTATCATCCTGGACCTCAAGCTCGGCCTCAACCCATGCTCGAACTTACGATCCTTCTTCGCCTCATCCATCACCAATTCGGGAGCATACCTTGAGAGCTGAGTAAATCTGGTCTCATACTCCCTAACTGACATGCCACCTTGCTGCAGTGACAGAAACTCCATAACCTTATTCTCCTGAATGTCTGAGGGGAAAAAATGACTGCAGAATTCCTCCAAAAATTCCTCCCAGCCAAGAACCAAGCCTCCCATCGTCCATTTCATCGACTGCCACCACACAGCCGCATCCTTCTCGAGTTGCAGAGTCGCCAACTTCACCTTGCTGCCTTAAGGGATCTCCAGGACTTCGAAGATAGTCTCTACCTGACGGATCCAATTGTCAACCGCGTCAGGGTCCGACTTCCCTTCAAACGCCGGAGGTTTCATCCGTTTGAATGATTCCACGAGTTTGATTGCCTCGGATACTGGATTCGCAGACCCCCTTCCTTGGTTCTGATTCATGGCAATGGCGTTGAGTGTCTAATAGACCCTCGCTAGCTCCGTTTCCAAGTCCATACCTTCACCATTACGAGCTCCTCTTCTAGCCATGTTCTGATGCAAAAGATCCATTAAATTCAAAGTATAAGACATGAATTTTAAATCAACTTTCCATTGAATTTCAAACTTTATACATTCGAATTTAAAATATTTTTTACATCAAAATGAAAGTAGTAGACGATACAACAGTCTAACTCCTACGGTTCCTCTTGGCTTCACGAGGTTCTCCCCGTAGTTCTTCAACTTCCTCCTTCAGTACATCGATCATGTTTTTCCTCTTCTCGAGTTCCCACACACGATGACTGAGAACTGCAAAATCATCCTTGCGCTTTGCCAACTGAGCCTCTAGTAGTCCGACTCTCTCCCGTAGAGTCTCAACCTGCCTCTGAAGAGACACAACCAGACTACTCGGAACTGGTTCCTCTTCTTCGTCAGAAGAATCATCAGATGAATTCGGAGGTGGGTGATCTCTCGGGATTCAGGCTATTCCTCTCCGTCGGAGTCTGCTTGCCCTGGGTAGTACTCTTCCTCGAAATCTGCTTGTCCAGGATAATAGTCTTCCTCAATGATATGCCAATTGCCGTCTCCAGCAGGGTCGAAGTGATCAGCCATCTTAGAAATAGAGAGGAAGAAGCATAAATCATAGAGCAACACAAATGTAAGTAACTTACATTTAAATCTCTAGACTCAACACACACTCTAATGTCCACTTCTAGGGTGTCGTTCCTTATAAATTTGTACTACTTAGAAGCGTGGCTCTGATACCACTCTGTAACACCCCGAACACCAAAATATAACTGAATTCGAGATTCCACGGGATCTTTACACTTCTTTCGTACAATTTTACAAGGAAATAAAAACTTTTCTTACATAAGAGATACATTTCACTTTTACATTATCATAGCGGAAGCAGTTTTACAATGAATTACATGAACAACATTTAAGCCAATCTTGTGCAGCATGTATACATCAATTGTCAAGCATCTTTACCCTGCATATAAAATTGTGGGCACGTCAGTTCATTCAACTGACGAAATATTATACACGTCCATCCTCTCTATGCCGGAAACAGTATAACAATTCTCATTTCTTAACAACCACAAACTTGTTCACAAACGAAACTAAATGGACTATCCTATTGATGTCGTGTTGTGATTGTGCACTTAGTCCTTAATGCAGTTATTATGTTATATGACACTAATGCGCACTTATTCGGATTCTATGCATCCCATACTATATAGGTCCGAGGGCAAGCCCTTAATCTTACTTCATCTTATAGGGTTTAGTCCATCGCCATGACTTAAACTACTACGGTAACTACGATAAGTATCCTAGATGTTCTATGATCTACGAGCCCATGTCCAGGCAGTCTGGAGAGGAATCCCACGCACTGACATGACGCATCAAGCAGGCAGACTATGGACAATTCAGTCTCTGCCATGGAACAATGGCACCACCCGCAGTCACCAAACACCCTACAAGCGTCGCCACCGGGACGATAATTCTGGAGTATTGCTCACGCCATGTCATGACGCATGAAGCAGGTAGTCTGTGAATCACTCTCACACCGCCAATCCGATGGCCCTTATACTCGTGTTTTTCTCTTACTTTCATCACATCTTCACTATGTATCTAGTCCTTAGTTTATTTGAATCATGAACGAAATCAATTCTCTAGAGTTAGCCTTTCCACTATACTGGTCTTAACCATTCATTCAACATAACCCAAATCTTGGTCTTTTCATTTCAAATTCATTTCTTTCCGATGCTGGTATGAGGCTTAGCTACACTCTAGTTCTCAATTTCAATTCACAATTACACAAGAATTAAGCCTTTCAAGCTCATAAGTTCATTTTTCATGATTAACCGCAGATTTTCCTTTTCATGTTCATAGCATTCATAATCGTAAAACCTCTCATAAATTCAACAGAATATTTCACTTCACTTCATGTACAATTTCATGCAAAGACAATAAAATTCACTTTTCTCATTTTTTACATCCAATCTTCACTCATTCCATTATCAATTCTCTTTCAAACAGTATATATATTTATTTTTATCATGAAGCAAATTTAGAGATCTGAGATGTTAAAAAGGTCTGGACAGTCGACTCTCAAACATAGTCGGTCGACTGTTCAGCAAAAGATTAAAATACTCAAGAAAATGGTCGGGATAGTCGACTGCTAAACATGATCAGTCGGCTGTTCTGAAAAGATTTAAAAACTCGAAAAGGATCAAGGGCAGTCGACTGTTATTCAGACCAGTGGGCTGTTCTGCAGGGTTTTAAACTTGAAAATACAGAGTACGGGGCAGTCGACTGTTACTCAGACCAGTCGGCTGTTCTGCGGGGTTTTAAACTCGAAGAATTTAATATTCAGGTCAGTCGACTGTCTATGCCTATTCGGTCGACTGATCAGCAACAAAAATTTGAAATACGGAATCATTTCTTCTTTCCTTTCGATTAGCACACAAAATTTAGTTTTAGACTACAATATGTTCATTTCTCGAAACTAACACACGACTTTATTTAAAAACCATCACAACATGCATAGTTTACTAAATAATGTAGGGATTCTTACGATTAGTATTTTCCACACAACCACGACTTCTAAAAACAGTATTTTCCCCATAATCATCATTTTTCTACAGAAATAAACATTTATTCCAATTTAGCATGCTAGATTAAATCATAATATAATAACATCAATCATATCATTCAATCAAGTTCACCCATTCATTTCATGCAATTTCACTTGTGTTCCATTTTTACTTTAATCATGGTATTAATAAGGAGCAAAATAATGTCACTCATTTATATATGCATAATTAGCACAAAACCTAACATGGTATCTAAATTAGAAGTCATGAGAAACACCCACCTTTTTGAAGAAAACCAATTAAGAAAAATCCCCTAGAGCCTCCTAGATTGCGATGCACGCCTCCTCCTCCTTGCTCCTTGCCAAAACCGAAAGCTTCAAATGATGATGGCCGGCCTCCAATGGGGAACACAACACACAACTCACACACTAATATGTATGTATATATATATATATATATCCTTTAATATTTTGCTTAAGTGTGTGTGTGTATATATATATATATATATATATATATATATATATATATATTTATCCTTTAATATTTTGCTTAAGTGTAGAATACAAGTAGGAAAAAGGGGGTATTTAAACTAGTTTTGAAGTAGATTGGAGGGCTAGGATTGATTGGATAGTTGTAGAATGGAGGACTAGGATAGGAGTAGGAGTTATAGCAACTACCCACACACAAAATAACTACCCATGCACCCTCACCACACTCCCATCACACCCATGCAAAAACCGGCCCAAAAAAGGTGTGCATTGCACACTACGTGCATGCACATGCCAGCTAGTCCCCTATGTAGAAGAAGTTTGTACAATTTAAATTAATCAAATTGTTCACATTTCGTCTCTACATGACAGGTGTGGCCATTTAATTGATTAATTAAATTGGTGGGCTTCATAACCAGTGGGCTTAGGCTTGTGGGCCAAGACATCAAATTAATAAATAATTAAAATGGGCTAAAACAATTAATTAGTGTTTTAGGCTTTTAGAAATAGGCTTTTAGAAAAAATAAAGGAAATAATTGTTCATACAAAAAAAATGAGATTTTATATATAAAATAAATAAATAATATACACATGAAATTTGCACGTGGACAACACGTGGAAAAAAAAGTATTTTTATTAAAATGAAATTTGGGATATTACAAGTTCATTCTTTCCACATAATTTCCTTATTCTCATTTTATCAAAACTAAATCTAACATTCATATCTTCATTTTTCTTTCCTTATCAAAACTCTTTTCAAATCATCTTTTAATCAATACATTTTTCTTTATCCAAAGAAAATTTAAGCTAACAATTTATAGTAAGTTCTTTCTTGCAAAAATAGTCTCAAATATACTAGGCCAAAGGTTATAGAAAATTATCTCATGAAAACTGTATATCATTAGAACTTCAGGGCAGTCGACTGTCAAACATAACCAGTCGGTTGTTTTGCGAGAATTTAAAATTCGAAGATAAATACTCAGGGCATTCGACTGTTACAATACAGTCGGTCGACTATTCTGCAAAGATTTTAAAACTCGAAAACCAAAGGTCAGGGCAGTCGACTGTTACAATACAGTCGGTCGACTGTTCTGCAACTAGTATCCAAAATTTATTACCTGACAGTCGACTGTTCACTCTAATTCGGTCGACTGTCGATTGCACACGGTTGCAATTTAGGGTAGATCATGGATATATTTTTGACATTAAAACAAGTATTTTCACTCTAATTTGTATTCTATGTTTACAAATTGCAAAAATTCCGCTTAACCAAATCCTCTACTCAAATCATTGCATTAAGACTTTATTTAAAAGTGTAAATTTCTGTTTTTCCCTCTTTATTCATAATACTCATAATCAAAGTTGCATTCCTTGAGCAAATAGTACAATGGTTCAATAAGCGCAAAATTTAGCAATTCATCTACTAACCAATACATGAATATTTTTCTATAATTACATGGTTCTAAATCCACAATTTCATGGCGATAAGTTAATTTAACTACATTAAACATGAATTTAAACCAGTAGCATGCAATTCATCAAACATTTACTCATTCATCTACCAAGTCCTTTTTAGAGCCACCAAGTGATTATCTTATTAGTTCTTTTAGCATTCATATATATCAAAATTCCTAGCATGATGTCTAACATTAGAAGTATAGAAAAACACCCACCTATTTGAAGAAAGTACTACAAAAACTCCTAGAATCTCCTTGAACACACGATCAGTTCTTCTCCTCCTAGAATGAGCCACCACAAAGTTCCTCCTCCTTGCGCTTGGTGAAACCGAGCCTCTCCTTGCCGTGGGTGTAATAGCCGGCCTCCAAGATGGAACACACACAACTAAAGCACTCAATCTTTTTATTCTCTCTCAATCTTTTACTCTCCTATAAAGTTTTCTTTCTTTCAAATTAAATTTCTTAGTGTTGTATGCATAAAGGGAGGGGTATTTATACTAGTTTTAGGGTGGAATGGAGGGCTAGGATTGCATAAGATGGTTGTAGATGAATGGCTAGGATAAAATGGGAAGTTGTAGCAACCACCCATGAACACAAAAACCACCACACCAGTAATCCACACCCCCACTTCCCTCCTAAGCATTTCCGGCCAAGAAATGGTGTGCAAAACACACACACGTGCAAGCACGTGTCCTAACTAGTGTCCCCCTAATTAAAGTTGTACATTATAAATTAATTAATTGTGTACAAAAATGTGTCTACATGACAAGTTGTTTAAAAGAGTAATTAATTCATGGGCTTTAAAAATAGTGGGCTTTTAGAAATAATTAATTAATTTATTAGGTTGGGCTTTATTTAGAAAACAAATTTAGACTTCTTAAAAATGGGCTTAAAAGAAAAGAGAAGAAAAGAAATTAATTATTTGCTCATGTTATATAAAAATCATTTCATAAGAAAATATTTTTACACAAATTTGCACATGCACAACATGTAAAATCAACAATTTCACATTTAATAAAAATTCAGGGTATTACAATTACACCCCATAATAGTTCCTCACCCCTCCTTCCAAACTCCTGTCCCTTCTCCTATCTCTCACATACTTGCTCTCGGCTAATGGGCTAAGCGTTAAGGAGGTGGAGCAGGTGAGTGGGAAGGTCTTGAAGGGCGGGGGTTTGAGGGGAACCTTTCTGTGGGGAATGTGTTGGAGAGGGTGTATGCTGGGGACGCAAGGAAGGTGTTTGAGGAAATGGAGGAGAGGGTATTGTATTGTTCTTATAGAATTCAATTGTGGCGGTCGGAGGTGTTTGATAGGATGATGGAGAGGGATGTGGTGTCGTGGTGGAGTACTATGACTGTTGTGTATGCTGCTCAGGTATGAATTGAGTGATGTGCTTATTTTGAAATGAATAGTAGACTGTTAGCATGTTAGCATTTGTAATGCACAAGTTCTTTTTCTTCTTTGCATTGTTAGTAATTGCTTCAAATGCTTGTCTTATTTGTCAGCAATTTCTGTATGACGGACATAGATGAAAATTTTATTTGCAGTCTTCAATTGTTTTCATGTAAATTTCATCATAATCACATAAAAGTTTCACCACCTTAACATTTATCTCACGTTTATCTAACATTTATTTTTGTACAATATTCATAATGATCATAAATTCATCATGATTAGTGTCATTTTCATTTATATTTTTCTAGATAATATATATGTGTTCCCCTAAACAATACTTTATCATGAAGAATTTTGGGTCTAAATCCTGTATCCTGTTCTGTTGGGTATAACCATGCTAAGGATCTTTTATCTGTTTAACTAATGCCGACCATTTACTTCTGAAATGGTCCAACCAAGATTTACCACTCGCTCCAGGACTATACTCCTTACCACTATTCTTGATTGGTTCTTCATTTGTCTACACTGGAAACTATTAAATGATCTCAATATTCCCGTTCATCCGAAGATTGATTGCATTTATCTTTATGAGGCTTTCATTCCTTACCTTAATCCTAAATCAGTTTTGCTACACATCCAGTTCATTCCCTCAGTTTCAACTACGTACAAAATTGGCATTTATAAAATGTAATCGATATAAAGGTGAATGTTAAAATTTATAAATGTTTCATTAGTTCTTTGCTGGCTGGGTGCTTCATCGATGTCCCATGAGATGCAATGGAGCTCTCCATGATATGCAACTCACTAGTCCTCGGCCTGATGCTTTCACCCTCATAATTGTTCTTGCTGCCTGTGTGTCAGTCTTGTAGCTTTGGACCAAGGAAGAGGGGTACATACCTACATAGATAAAGCCAATATCTAAATGAACGACACATTGCTTGCTAGGGGTGGCATTCAGTCCGAGCTGGCCCGGGATCGGCCCGGCTCGGCACGCCCAAACCCGGGCTGAACCGGGGTCAACCGCCTCCACAGTAGAGGCCAGTTCGGTTCAAAATTTTTCGAAAAAAGACCGGTAATGGCCCAGCTCGCTAGCAGCCCGGCCTGCACTAGCCCGGGACCGGATTGAACCGGCCCGGGCCGGTCCGGGCTGGCCCGCGGGCCGACCATTGGCTGTTACCTTTTTTTACTTTTTTCCAAATTATTTTTAATAAAAAGGGTATGTAAAATTACCAAAATACTTCCCAACAGATTTATACTAGCTTGTTTTGGGGGGTACTTTGGGAATTTGAAAAAAGTACATTTTCTATATATACAACCTCATTCATTCAATTCTATTCACAAATTCACTCAACTCTCTCTACTATCTCTCAACTTTCTCAACAAATCAACAACAATCAACTACTCTCCTTCAAGATTCAACATTAACCACTTCAACAACATTCAACTACTCTCCTTCATGATTCAGTATCAACAACATTCAACTACTCTCTTTCAAGACTCGACATCAACAACATCCAACAACAATCAACAATAATACTACAAGCTCTCAACTCTCTCTACCTTCATTCTTCAACCTACATTCTACACTCATACGGTATTTTCGTATTTATATAATTTTTAGATTTATCATTTTTGTTTTCTATCATTTATTTCTCATAATTAGATTTGGTTTTCTTGTTCTTGTTCTTCTTCTTCTTCTTCTTCTTCTTCTTAGATTTTTTTTTTGGTAAATTGGTAAACATACACTAGAATAATAATTTTATAGTTATTGTTTTATTTGCTTTGTAGAATAATTTTATAAACATACACTAGTTTATCTATCTTTACTTGTTTTGTAGAATTAAAATTTTTAAACATACACTACAATTATTTCTGAAAACATACATTAGAATTTTTAAATCATACACTCAAATTTTTATAACATACACTAGTTTAGATGGCATCTAACCGATCACGTGGTAGACATAGTAGCCAAGAGTCCACTAGTAGTCGTTGCATTCCTTCCATTCCTCTTCCATATGTAGATAGTGAAGAAACACTTTACAATTATAATAGTATTCACGATATTCATGAAACACACACGGATCAAGTAGAAGTAGAAGTAGAAGACATAGAACCACAACCATCGGAACAAGGCCCCCCTCAATCCCGTAAAACAAGAGGGAACAAATCCAAAGTACATAAATATTTTGACTATATCCCTTCACAAAATGATAAAAATGTAGGATTAAAAATTTGTAAGAAGTGTCACACCCTATAAGTTTAAACTAGGATCAGGAACAGGTACACTTCAACGACACTTAAGTAAATGTCAACCCGAATTATCTAAAGACAACCTTACACAATAAAAAATACACCATAGGACATGCCAAATAGATAGTCATAGCTACAATCACGATATCGTTCATAGAGAAATGGCTGAGTTAGTAATTAGAGATGAATTACCTTATTCATTTGGTGAAAGTAGGAATGTAGAGACCTTTGCACAAACCGTATAAAACCCCCATTATAAAAAAAAATCCTAGGAATGTAGTAAAGGGTGGTTGTAAATTAGTTTACAATGAGGCTAAGGATTTTTTAGTAGCGACACTTATGTCACTAAACACTAGAGTTTCTTTGACATCGGATGGGTGGGTAGGAGTGAACGACACACCAATGATGTGTGTAACATGAAATTGGATAGATTTCGATTGGCTACTTCAAAAGAGCATAATTTCATTCGAATTTGTTAGGTACCCACATAAGGGTGAAAAAATTGTCATACACATCATGGAAGCATGTAACAATTTTTGTATTTTTGATAAAGTTCTTGCTATTGGTTTTGATAACGCCTCTAATAATACTAAGATTATTGCTAGTTTGCTAATTACACTTAATCCTTTAGAACCGGAAATTTTCCATGTTAGGTGTGCTTGTCATATTTTAAATCTTTGTGAACAAGATGCACTTAAAAATGGACACGATAAAATTGAGGCAATGAGAAATTGTATTCATTTTATTACGTTGAGTGGTCCAATATATCAAGCTTTTCATGATTGGTGTCAACTTAGGGGAATTATATTTAAACGTTTTCCTAAAGATGCTAGACATCGTTGGAATTCTACTTTTGATTTATTAACTGTTGTTCTTCACTTTCATTTTAATCTTAGAGAATTTTGTATTGCAATGGATATGCAAGATTGTATGTTAGATGATGATTTTTGGTTTTTTGCAGATAGTTTGTACAAATTTTTAGAACCTTTTAATGATGCTACTTTACAATTTTCAAAAACATATACATCTACATCTAGTGGTATTTTACTTGCAATTGTCACTATGATGACAACAATTAAACATTTGGTAAATGACCCTTTTATTGGAGAAATGGTTTATGCTGCTTATATTAAAATTTTAAAATATTTTCATCCGCTTCCTATGTTATTTGTGTTGCTAGTGTAATGAATCCCATGATTAAGTTAGATGGCACAAAATATTTAATTGAGATTTTTTATACTTATGCTCCATACGAAGAAATAGAAGATTTTAACCATGTTGCTTTCATTACAAAATTTGAAAATGTTTTGAATAGTTTATATGATAGTTACGAAAGAATTTATTCATCTAACACTACACAAACACAAAATGTTAGTTCTTCTTCTTCTTCAATGTTATCAAAGGGAAATGGTCTTGCCACTAGTAGTGTTTTAAATCTCTTAAAATAAAAAAAAAAACTAAGAACCAATTCACCAAATGAGTTGAATTGGTATAATGCACAACCTCCCGTTGAAGATGTAGTAGATGTGTTTTCTTTTTGAAAAAATAATGAACATATTTTTTGTATTCTTTCTCGCATGGCTAAAGATTTGCTAACTGTACCGGTGTCAACCGTTGCATTAGAAAGTGCTTTTTCTCTTGGTGGCAGGATTTTGAGTCTGAACAGGAATCGCTTGACAGCAAAGAATATGGAGATGTTGGTATGCACCGAAGATTGGATGAAAGCGAGAGGACTCGAGATTTACAAGAATCACAAAACAGATCAACAAGTAGCGACGAGTGAAGAACTAGTAGAATGTAATTTGTATAATGTATTGTAAATAATTAGGAAAAATTTAGGGGGATGAGATTCTATATTTAGGTTAAGTAGAAGTGCACGACAATAGTCCAATGCATTCTCTTCAATCTAAATATAGGCCATCTCGATCTCTAAATTCAAATAATTCCTTTGTTTTGTAATTTGATCTAATTTGTATGAAATTATATTCATGAACTTCATTTTATTTAACAATTTGTAATTTATTAAATCAATTTAAATTTGGTTTTAATTTCTTTTATTTATTAGTTCTTTGCAGTTGTTATGAAATTACAATTTAATACTTGATCTTTCATCTTCCATTAAAAAAAATTATACTCAAAATCGGCCTGACCCCCACCATTGGGACCGGGGGCCAGGTCCGGGCCTAGATTTTCCCAACTTAGCCCGGCCCAGCCCGCGAAATCATTGAGCCCTGCCCTGGTTGGCCCGGAACCGGGCCATGCCTGGGCAGTTCCGGCCCGGCCCGAATGCCACCCCTATTGCTTGCTAGTCTCATCGATATGTATTCTTAGGTGTGGTGACCTAGAACTGACTTTTCTTTTATTTAACTACAGAAACAACCCTAAAAATCAGTGTTCACCCTTGGAATGCAATGCTTGCAGGCTTCGCAATCCATGGCGTGTCTGAGAAAGCAATCCAACTTTTTGAGAGAATGAAGGACGAGTGCATTGCTCCTTGATAAAGTAATATTCGTTTTTTGTTTAGTGCTTGTGGCCATGGCATATTAGTTCAACAAGATGAGTTTTATTTTAATTCCATGAAAAAAGTACATGGCAGTAATATGAAGCTTGAACATTATGGATGCCTGGTGGATCTTCTGGGTCGAGCTGGGCTCCTGGTGGAAGCTGAGGAGATCTTATTGATAATGCCTATGGATCCAGACATTGTCATATGGAGTTCATTATTAAGCGCTTGTCGAATTCATAGAGATGTAGAGTGCGGAGCGAGGATTCGAAAGCTCTTGGATCCTAAGAACATAGGGTGTCAAGTACTACTAGCAAATTTGTATTTGAAGTCTGGAAGATGGAAAGATGCAAAGTATGTGAGGAAGGGTATTGAAGAGAGCCAATTGAAGGTGTACATCAGTTCCTTTTAGAGACCAATCTCACCCTCAAACAAAAAGATATATATTCGTTCTTGGATGATATGTTGATTAGACTAAAAGAACGCAGGTTATGTTCAAGAAATAGAGGCGGCCTTGCTTGATATTGATGAAGAAGACAGAGAGATTGCTCTTTCCAGGTATACTGAGAAGTTGGCAATTGCATTTGGGATTATGCACACAGTGCCAGAGACAGTTATCCGGATTGCGAAGAATTTGCAAGTTTGTTTGGGCTCCCATGATGCGTCAAAATTTATTTAAAGAGTTTATGATCAGGGGATTTTGGTCTTAAGTTGACTTCATTTGTATCTTGAAAATATCCTTAATGGTTTTTTTTCCACTTTAAGTTTTAGTTTTTCCTATAAATTGGAAATATGTTTGAGTATTTTGTCATTTATTAAAATTTTGGAAGTATGTTTGAGTATTTTGTGATTTACTAAATTTTTCTTACGTCACAATGCACCCCATAACTTAGGACTTTTGATTTCAAATCAACACTGGTTTAAATCCAATAGGGCACGTATTAGTTGCAAATTAAAAAGACTACCTCTACTAACACAGTGTAGGGATTATACCCCAAAAAGGGCTTTCAACATGATGCGGGAGAATATTAGAATTTAAATAAAATACACAGTCCTTGCCCCCAACTTCGAAGACTACACCAGGGTTACTTCACACTTGGAAGCGACAAGAAACAAGCATATCCCGATCAACGTGTATCATATAACTTCGAGGTTTCATGTAGGAGGCAAGAACATTTCATAGTTGCGAGTTTAAAAAATTTCTTCATAATATTACAACAAAACGATCTATTTCTGTACATCTGAAAATTGTTGAAATTTTTGAGTTTTATACTTTTTCCACATCATACTCTGTTAAAGCCCTGAATTTTTTCCAAAATGACCCACTTTTAGAAAGTATTTACCAAAACTTTCGAAACTAATTACAAAAACGTCTCACTCTCTATCACAGATAACGAGTTTAGTAAAAACATTATTGCTATCTGAGATAGAGAGTGTATGGTGAGGTATCTCTCCACTCATTATGTACAGTTGTACTACATCCACAGTATAAAACGGAAAAAAGATAGGAGACCTCAGCTGTTGGATCCGGTCAACAAATCAAACGGCTAACTCTTGCTCCAAATTCAAAATTCCATCAGCCATATATTCCCCAATAAAATCCCATATGACCGTTGTAGCTCCTCTCTCGCACACTCTATCACTCTTGATCAATCTCTTCATCCTAAAAAAACCTCAAATCCCTATAAAAAAAATCTAGAGATTGATACGAGAACAAACCATGTGTGAGGAAGCCAAAGAGCTATATGCCCTTGAAGAGATCTCCCAAGAATTTTAACCCCGTGTATATAAAATTACACTCGCTATCTCAAAATAGCAATTCTAGTTCAACTGAACTCGCTATCTCGGATAGCGAGTGTAGGTCTATACATTTCATGTAGAAATTGCACGTATAAAATTTATCTAAAAAATTAGTACAACTACACTCGCTATCTTAGATAGCGAGTTCAGTTGAACTAGACTCACTATTTGAGATAGCGAGTGTAGTTATATACATTTCAGATAGAAATTGCATGTTCAAAATTTCTCTGTAGAGAGTAGGTTAATTTGGTAAATAGTTTCAAACATTGAGTCAGTTTGGTAAATACTTTCAAAAAAATTGGTCACTTTGGTAAAAATATTCCTAAGCTCCCCTTTACTCGTGAAACCCATTATGTACAATCCTACTACATCCGTAGTCTAAAAAGAAAAAGGGGAAAAAACGAAGGTGACCTCAGTCGTTAGATCTGGTATGGCTAACTATTACCCCAAATTCAAAATTCCAACAGCCCTAGAGAATATGTAGTCGTTGGCTATTTAGCCAATTTTTGCAAAAAAATGGCTTGGGACGTTTTGCAGTCGTTGGTTATTTAGCCATTTTTTGCATTTTTTTGAACAGTAGCCAGCTATATGTGGCACTCGATTTGGCTATTTGGAAAATGTAGCCCGACGATACATTAATTTTCGTTTGAAGATCGGACGGTAGATTATACACTGTCCCAAAAACCATTTTCTTTTTTTATAATTTTTTTTCGGCCGGTAGATAATCTACCGTCCTATAATAAAAAGTAAAATAAAAAATTGTTGGATATATAGGTATATTCTCAATATAATAGAATATTATTGTGTATAATGTTTTATGGGGCAACACGTGTTTTGCACGTGTTATCTGTTTAATTGTTGGACCGGTTTGAGTGGGCATAAAGCCCAGTACCCTAAACCTAGTTCATCTCATATAAAAGCTAGTCTAGAGGTAGTGCTCTGTGATATTCCAATACTGATAAGCAGGGTATAATATCTTAAGTGGCTATGAGATAAATCCTAACCCTAATTACTCATCTTGATCTCTAACAATCTTAAGATATTACAGAAATTAAAAAAAAACTGAGATTGAGAGAGAGAGAGGGTTCGTCGGAACTGACGTCGTCCTTACCCTCCGACGCCGTCGCTCATGCCCGCCGGTAGGACCTACAACAAATATTTGTGTGTTTAGAAAGTGCAGAATGTAGTTCGGTGGATAGATATTGGATCTATCTAATTTGTGTTAAAAGAATCTAGATTTGCATAGTTCTTTGAGGTTGTGTTCATCAAAGATAATGTCTGAAATAATCTAGTCCTACAGACACGCTCAATGATTCACAGTTGGAATCAAGAACTGGACTTACTGACACTTAAAACATGAATGACAAATGAATTAATAAGAGTCTTTAGTAGACAATGAGATGAATTTGTGTCATACAATAATACTTTAACTTAGTTGATCTGCCAAAAGAGGCTAAAACTATAGTAAGTAAGTGGGGTTTTGTAGAAGAAACTTAATTTTGATTGTTCAGTAGCAATTTTAATGCTTTTTAGTAGCTAACAGATTGACTGAGAAAAATGGAGTAGATTTATTTGATGTCTACGCACATGTTTGTCATATTGCTACAATAAGTATTCTTCTTACTCTTACATCTATTGAAAATTTTGTCATTCATAAAGGATATTTAAAAGTTTTGTACTTGATATTTTGTACTTAACAATTTTGTACTGGAAAGTTTTGAACTAATATGTTTAGTGAACAAGATTTACAATTTAGTAAAATTATCGTATGTTTTAAAACATGTAATATAGCTAACGTATAAATAATTTGACAAATTTCTCAAAGAGCCTAGTATATGAATTAAGTAATTCAGATCAGTGTCTTTAACTTTGTGGTGTGTCAAATATAATGGCTATTATTTACTTGGTTTTACTGACATGCTTGTTGATTGGAAGTGACATATCTATTATAAATGGAGTTAAAATTGTGCTATCCAAATAAATTTAGCACCTAAGTGGTGTGTACACCATATTATGTATAAGGGTGAATTTTGGTTGGCAAGGGATAACCCTTAGTCAAACTCGATAAATCAATAATGTGTTTCAAAGTGGGGATATAGTGATTGAAAGTGTGTTTTGAAACACCTTATGATTATGATAAAAGGTTGACACCTTATGATGGTGCAACTATGAGACAGGTAGATCATTCTAAAAGAATTGAAAGTCTCGTGTATACAAAGATCTGCACTAGAATAGACATAGCCTTTGAGGTAGGTATGATCTATAGACTCACTAATAATCCCATACACATTTGAGTGCCCTTAAGAGGCTAATTAGATACCTGAGTAGGTACTCAAGAGTTTGCTTTGTGCTACTCAAAGTTTAGTGGAAGTCGACAACTAGTGAATATATGTTCATACTAGGAGGAGCAGAAAGGAAAATTATGGAGATTAAAAGGCAAACAAGCATTGCGTTCTCATCCAAAAAATCAGACCTCTATGTGTTATCCTCTGCAGGGGAAGAGGCTGAGTGGATTGAATGACTTATTGCTAATCATCCATTGAGAAGTTTAAAGTAAATTCTCTAATTCTGTTATGTGGCTACCAAGCTATAATGCACTGTAGCTCATAACTCACTCTATAATAGTAAGAGGAGTATATTAAGGCTGAAAGAAGCCTAGTTGAACTTTCTCATAGATAAAGTGCAATTGTGACAAGTATGGCTAATGCTCTTGCTAAGAGACTTGAAAGTGATCTAATTATCAAAATTGTAGGGGGAATGGAGTGAAAAGATATTGAGTCAAAGCTTTAACATCCAAGTTGTTTTGAGATTTAGAATCCAATTGAAGTCATAGAGAAGTTCAAACTGAAGCATCAATTTTAGGCAGTTGGCATGTTTTAGATAACTTGAAAAGTTCTATGTAAATTCTGTTAATATATAATTTCATTCCAATTTTGATGATGCTATATATTTTCATAATTTAGTTAGAATCATCTCATTATTCCAAAAGAAAGCATGAAAACTTGTCGATGTGTTTTCGATGTTTACAATGGTTGTTATATCATTCCAATTCTGATGATATAACTCTTTTATGGATTCATGTTTCATTCCAATTTTGATGATTCAGAATTAACCATAATTGATTCGACTGTTCTATCATTTCAATATGAAACATAGTATAGTTCTTGTGTAGAAACTATAATAGTTTTTGTTCTTTATTTTATTAAAGAAACTTGATTGTGATGCTTGCATTACATTTTGCTAAGCTATCGTTGAATTGTACTAAGTTCTTTAGTAGAACCAGATACTTTATGAAATTTGCTAGAATTCTTAGAGATGTATCTCTTGATATTCTTGTTTTCAATAAGCTAGCAAAGATTGAGGAGTTAAATCTGTCAACATAGATTTCAGAATAATGATTTGCTCAAAATGGAGGAGTAAACATAAAGCAGTTTGCAAGGATATAGTTTTGGTTTATTTATCGAAAGAATAAATTTGTCACTTGCTTGATAAAACTTCTGTTGAGTTTAAGACTCTTGTGTTCATGAGCTTAAAACTCATATTTTGTTCTTGAAGTTTATTTGCTTTGGTTGATTTTGAAACTATGACAGTTTCTCTAGTTGGTTTAGTCATTGTGAACTATTCTGTTTTGATATGGTCTTTGAACTATTTGATTATTTTGGTTTAGTCTCATTTGAACTATTCGAGTTATAATTGATCTAGTCTGTGAACTATATTATTTTTGTGAGCCAATGATTTAACGGGGCATTGCCTAATATATTGATAATATAGGAGGAGATTTTTGGATATATAGGTATATTCTCAATATAATAGAATATTATTGTGTATAATAATCTATGGGGCAACACGTGCTTTGCACGTGTTATCTGTTTAATTGTTGGACTGGGTTGAGTGGGCATAAAGCCCAGTACCCTAAACCCAGTTCATCTCATATAAAAGCTGGTCTAGAGGTAGTGCTCTGTGATATTCCAATACTGATAAGTAGGGTATAATATCTTAAGCGGCTATGAGATAAATCCTAACCCTAATTACTCATCTTGATCTCTAACAAAAAATGACAGCCGGGAGATTATACAGGCTTTCACCCATTTTTTTCATTTTTTTTATTGATTTTCATTTTTTTTAGATTAAGTGTCACTATCATTGTTTATTAAAAAATTAATATTAAAAAAAAAAAAACAAAGGACGGGAGATGGTTTACTGTTTGGCCATTTTTAGCTTATAAGCCAAATAGCCAAAATTTGGCAATAACGACTACAGATGCTCTTATATTCCCAATAAAACCCCAATTGACCGTTGGAGCTCCTCTCTCACTCTCTCTCGTTCTTGATCAATCTCTTTAAAATCCTCCCCCCCCCCCCCCCCCACCCCCCCCCCCCCCCCCCCCCCCACACACACACACACACACAAATCAGGGGATTTTGTGCACACTGCGCCAGAGACAGTCATCCGAATTTTGAAGAATTTGCAAGTTTGTTTGGACTCTTTCACGAAGCGTCAAAATTTATTTATTTCAAGAGTTTATGATAAGGGGATTTTGGTCTTAAGCTGACTTCATTTATATCTTCAAAATATCCTAAACGAATTTCTTTCCACTTTAGGTTTTAGTTTTTACTGTAAGTATGTTTGAGTATTTTGTCTTTTATTAAATTTTCCTTACGTCACAATGCTCCCACAACTTAGGATTTATTATTTCATAGTAACGTAAGTTTAAATCCAACACGACACGTATTAATTGCAAATTAAAAAGACCACTTCTACTAATACAACATAGAGATTAGTGAGGTCAATTGAGATAGCGAGGTCAGTTGAACTAGACTCGCTATTTGAGATAAAAATTGCATGTTCAAAATTTCTCTGTAGCGAGTAGGTTGATTTGGTAAATAGTTCCGAACATTAGGTCGGTTTGGTTAATAGTTTCAAAAAATGGGTCACTTTGGTAAAAAAATATTCCTAATCTCCGCTTGACTCTCAAACCCATCATATACCAGCCGTTAGATCCGGTACTATTTGGTAAATAGTTTCGCCTAGCGGTCTCTTTCCCCAAATTAAAAATTCCCTCACTCTCTCCAATAAAACCCCATTTGACCGTTGGAGCTCCTCCCTCATTCTCTCTCGTTCTTGATCAATCTCTTCAATCCTCCCCCCAAAAAAAAACCTCAAATCTCTAAAAAAAAAAAGGTCAAAAGATCGATACAAGAACAAAACATGGGTGAGGAAGCCAAAGGACTCTCGGCCCTTGAAGAGATCGCCCAAGAACTCCAAGTCCCCATGTATATATCTCTTCATCTATCCTTCAATCTTTTAGATTCAAACTTTCTTCTTTTTTTTGTTGATTGTTTTGACATGGGTTTTCTTTTCTGATTCTGATTGTATGATAAAGTGCGGAACTTAATGTTTCTTGTTTGTTTGTTGTGAATCAGAAGATGGAGAGATCTTGCCCGAGAATGGATCTTGTCAAGAAATTGGTATAGATTCGATCTTTAGTTGAATTAATTATTAATGTGTACTCTGTTTGATTTTATTGATGTTTTTTTATTATTATTACGTTTTTCTGGGTTGGAGTTTTCAAGATGAGGATTCGGTCAATTCAGAGGAGATGGATGATAAACAAGGCAACATTCAGTTGATCAAGTTCTCTCTTTCTCTCTCTATATATCTCTGTTTTTCTTAATTGAAATTAAAATTTGAGAAATGGGTAATTTTTCAATTTTTTTAGGAATTCAAAGATGGCTGTATCATACCATCTCCTGCACTCGAAAGTGAGCCGATGGTTTCCTTCTTTGATCGCGATTTCTCTTCTTCCCTTCAGCTTCTTCGTATGTATATCATCCTACTATTTTTCTCTACTTGAATTCTTGTAGCGATATGTTTATCTTTTTTTTTTTTTATGTTTTGTTTTGTTTTAGTGACCAAGTACAACAGCTTACTGAAGAAATGCCCAGACCAGACCTTTGAATCTGCAAATTTGTGAGGGAGTTGAGCAACACCTGCATTCAAGAGTGTGAGCAGAAATACGAAGAAGTTTACTCAGGAATGCTTGAAAAGAAAGCATTTGCACAGAGATAATTGAACTGAAAGGAAATATAAGGGGTTTTCGCAAATGCTGCCGGACTTTTAAGTTCAAAAGAGATGTTGAAGTTATATACTTCGGTGGTTGAATTCGATCAGTCTCACCATTCGAAGTTGCCAGTTGTTTGCTCTGATAATTAAGGTTTGATCATGTTTTACCCATAACGTAGTTCCGGTACAAACACAAAGTTTATGTTATAGAGGGTTGCAATTTCTTAGTTTTGCCTACCTCAAGACAGTTTTTTAGTTACCTAAGTCCGATATCTTTTTATCATCAATATATATCAATTTATAGGTATAATCCCTTAATTAGCGGCATGTTTAGATCCACGTGGTGAGATCATTTGCTGAATTAACTAGCTGATCTGCAACATAGATCCATATTATTCGGTTGCAACATAGACACTTGGTGTTATTTAGTGTTTTCTCATTCTTATAAAGTTTACTTTACTCGTGTGTTTGTGTGCTTGTTAAATCCTTCTCCTTACAGTATTTTACATTAAGTATGTTTCAACTATAGAGAGTTCTCTATTTCTTCAATTAAGTTATTAATGTATAAATGTGTTTAATATAATATGATCGGTATATGTTAGAATACGAATATAAATCCCTCAACGGATCAACCCTCATGACAACTTAGGAGTTTTAGTTTAGTCATGAGGAAAATACGTACGGTATTAGAGTCACTCAGATTCTAAGTAGCATGGACACAGATAACCCACACACGGATAGGGGGGGAATTTGAAGAACTATCCTAAAATATCCAGTGCCATGTCAGATTTGTGTCTTTCATGGCATCGTTACCAAATTGAGGTGTTCGTGCTTCATAGCTCAGCTTTGACTCCTACCAGGCACATGTTTAAAAATCTTAAAAAATATACCTTGTTTCAGCCTGCAAAACGCGCTCTCTGTCACGCTATTATAGGAACAGTAAAGTCATGAACTGAACTTCTCTTAAGTTTGTCTTCCAAATCTGTCATTCTTATGTGATCATATACTAATGCAGACATTGAGCATAGTCTCTGTTTCTCTGCTAGCTGTTGAGAATTTATCTGATATTTCTCCATTTTGTTTTTGCTGGATTGTTGGAGGTATTATAAATTTTTGGGTATAATTGCTAAATAACTTTTAGATACTGTCTGTGTTCACACTTTGAGAAATTTACTCTCCTGTCTGGCAGGCTGTGGTCGCAGCTCTTTTCAGGAATATTTATATTGTTGGACTTAATCAGTTGTTTGACATAGAAATAGACAAGGTTTGGAATTTGAATCTTATCTTTTGATTTATTATATCTTCTGTTATGTACATTTGTTACTTATTTTATGTAGTTAAGCCGTGTTTTCCCTTTTAGTTTTCTCCTTTTAAAACATTACCCTGTCACATGTAAATCTGATTATATCATTCTTTTTTAGGTTAATAAACCAGACCCCTCCCTCTTGCATCTGGAGAATATTCTGTTAGAGAAGGCATTGCAATCATTGCTGCTTCTGCTGTTATGGCAGATCCTTAAACATCGAATATGCTTTGGGTTTTGATATCTTTCCATAATTTTTATCATGTAAAAGATCATGCTCTTCAAAGATCCATCTACTGCATATTACAATTTCATATGATGTGTATTACATTGAAGGAATAGATATAACCAACGGCATCACTAGTGTGAAATATCCTTCTAACTTAGAGTTATTAAAGCTGCACTCTACATATCACTACTAATTACTTCAAATTGATGTTTCAGAGCTTTGGCATTGGATGGATTGTTGGTTCTTGGCCCTTATTCTGGGCTCTTTTTATCAGTTTTATCCTTGGCACTGCATATTCAATCAATGTAAAGTTCATCATTCTTTCTGTTAACAAATTCCATAATTTTTTCTCCCTTTTCTTCTTTCTATCTATATTTTAGTAACGTGTATTTTTCTTCAATACAATCAAATGTAATTTGGGCATCCATGCATATCTTGCTTGTTTAAACTCAAGTCTTTAATAAACATTTAGAGGTTAATAGTTTCTGTATTAATACCATCCATACATAGTCTGAAGAAGATATTCTGCTTAATAACTTAATATTGGAAACTTCCATGTAGTATGTTTAATTATGAAGTTTTACTCTCGAATAGTACTCTAAATAAATCATCACTACACATGATGCGTTGTTCACTATCTTGCCTTTTAGGCTTGTTTAGTTATATAATGTCAAGTTTAAAGGAAATAAGTTTCGGATATCTAAATCCTTTATAGGAACAGTATGCTTGGATCATGAGATAATCTATTTACCATGGTGCACATTATCGAGAGAGAAGCTTTATTCTTTGTTTTTAGCGTTATATCCTTTAGACTAATAAGTATCAACAGAGGCAGAGATACACTGAAATCGGCAAGCTTCAGACACATGCTATCATACAAAATATTCGAAAATATCATATTGAAATACGGAGCTCTCATACTAGAATGTAAATCTAAATTGCTCAACCATCATTACTAGCTACTACAATGTTTTGGTGTAGTGACATAGACATTCAACAGTAAACACTCACACTAAGAAAGCAATTATCTCTCTTATTTAATTTTTACTAAACATTTGCTTTGTTTGAAGAAGGAGCCTATGAATTTCAGTAGCTGCCAAATGAAGCTAACAAATGGTCCTTCATACTATTATACCTTTATATGAGTAAAAATCAAGATTTCATAGCTGGTTTATATTTACATTTTAAAAATTTTATATGTGCACTTTTAAGCAAGTTGACTTTAATCTGTACACAGAGGTCGTGTTTGCTGAGACATTGCCAGTTGTCAGATAGATCAGTACTGGATGGACATAATGTATAGATATTTGCTATGGGCATACTGGAATCAGCAAAACTTTCATTATGGAAGGAACCCTAGAAAAATTGAGGTGTCAACTAACGAGCATTGGAAGAACTATAAGTTCCACGAAGAGGTCTTCAATGATCATTTGCGAGTTTGCTGTGAGCATTCCAAGATGTAATTGTATGTTTTTTTTCTTTTGTTGTCTAAATTTAGTTGAATTTAGTTAAAACTTGGTCATATATTCAATAACATCTTATTGCTGTTGTAGGTTGGAAGCAAAGCAAGTAGCATATGGAACTCAGGTTGAGTCTCAAATCTTTAGCATGGAGGATATCCGGGAGACACTCCAAACGCGGAAAAATAACAGATTTGTTGGATTTTACCAAGTCTCACAGGTAATATTGTTGTAAAAGTATATCTTTTCGGTGGATTTTTAGTCACTTAAGTAATTGATATATGAATTTAAAAATAGATATGACTTATTTGTCGTCTTGCATAACTTTCATAAAAAGTGTCGGCATGAAAATATTTTAGAATACAGATTTTCTTGAGGAGCTAAAATATTTTTTAGTCAATTTTGCTAACACCTATATTATCTAAAATACTTTTAGAGTTAGAAAGTAGTTTTAGGCTCTCAAAAGCAACTTTTTAGGTCATTATATTATTTCTTCTTTCAGAGCTTGGTGAGAGTGACCGTAAAACGTGAGAGTCTGGCACTCGGACATTTGCTCTCACAGGAAAGGAGCAAGAGCCACATGTGGCTTGTTGATATAGCTGGAAGCGAGGGAATGGGAGAGGTGGAAGGAGAAAGGTTGAAGGAATCTCTTGATTTTTTTGCCAACTCTAACAGATTTTACATGAAATTGACAGGAACTTGAAGCTACTAAGCTCTCTAGGTTTGTGTTTCTATTTCATCTTTTTCACTTTCATGCTATCACAGGAATCAACTTGGTTTTATATGTCAAACTTTTAATGTTTAGAGAATACTTTTATAAGGCCCATTATCACGTCCCGCTTCCGAGAATACGGGAACACAGTCACGTAACTGTTGCCCAGCGAATGATAAGTATGCCAACTCATATCAGCCATAAGCTTTACCAGTCTTAACTCAACAACATGATAAGGAAATAATCACAACCACGCATAAATACATAATCACACAAACAAATACTTAGACTAAACATGCAATAGTCCAATTTAATAACCAACAACTGGAAATAAACAACAAATATCTTCTGTCAAGCTCCTGCTCCAATCGTAGAAGAACTGCTTACCAATACCTTCACACAAACAAATACTTAGACTAAACATGCAATAGTCCAATTTAATAACCAACAACTGGAAATAAACAACAATTACCTTCTGTCAAGCTCCTGCTCCAATCGTAGAAGAACTGCTTACCAATACCTTCTGGTAATTCTCCTTGTGCACCTGTACTTGTTCATCTAAAAAGAAAGAATAATTTGTCCTTAGAGCAAGTACGGACAGCAAGTAGTGAAAAGCAAAGAGTAAAGAAACAAGGTTCATCAAGGAATATGGATCAAGATCAAATTACGAAAGCAATAACGGTATCAATAAATAATGGTCACGATCAAGTATATAATAAACAATGGTTTATTAGTATATAATAATCTAGTGCACGTACTACTGTGTCCCATACCACAGGTTCAGTGCACGTAAAATAGTGTACATTTTAAACATTGTGGTTGGATCTACAGAGCATGTACTCGGTGTCAATAACAATCATTTACAATAAAATTCAATAATTCACAATCGATATTCCTTCTCAATACGATATAACGATAAGGCCTTACCGAGTACATTTTTTGAGACAATCCACTACCAAGTCAACCCTTATTAACCCCGGCTTGTTTAATATTTTATTATTAAGTCATTCATGTCCATGCATGTGTGTAAGAATGTCAAGAGGATGATAAGAATGCAGCAACATGATGCATTGCACAATAATAAACATGAAGTAGAGAATTACACTAAAACAGCGATAACTCATAGGCTACAGTTCGGAATTCGAAGTTCCAGGATGCTATCAGCAACTAGACACTTAGGGCTATAATTTATATTCAGTAAGTTTCTATTAATTTTGACTGTAGCTAGGTTAAACATCCTATTATTTACAGTTTAGCTGTCCTAGCAGCAACCTTAATGTCAACATTTAATGGGTGAAAACATGGTATAAAAACACTATAAAAATCTACAAAAATTAGAGATGAACCCGCATGTCTATAAAGTTTCTGGAGATTTTCATGGCATTATAATATTGGTAACATGGTGTTTCACGGATAATTGTGTTTGTGTTACATTAATTCTGCGATCTGAAAAGTGTAGACCAGCATGTCTATAAAGTTTCTGGAGATTTTCATGGCATTATAATATTGGTAACATGGTGTTTCACGGATAATTGTGTTTGTGTTACATTAATTCTGCGATCTGAAAAATATAGACCAGCAGGGACTAAAACTGCGATATCTCACAGCTCGCAACTCGGAATTAGGATCCGTCCATTGGACTGGAAACTAGATTCACAAAGCTAAAACTCTCTTTTGTATTGTTTTGTGTTAATTCTTATGGTAATAGGGTCGAAACCTCTGTGCAAAACAGTACAGACAACAAGAGTTCATAAAAAGCCATCACATATATGTTCATCAAGGTGGGTAATTAACATGTTATTGCATCATGAATGCATTACACTAATGTTCAGTAATTAGAATGGATTTTACAGTGTACAAGTCAATTTAGCATGTCATATAGTTCAAGTCACAAGATCTCGATTAATCAACATGTATTCGATCACATTATATTTTCTTCATATGCAAGCTCTAGTCATTTTATTCATGTCATGTGTATATATAGGTTTGGGTTTGAGTCAATGGATAATAATACGATGTCAAGAGTACGTCGGGTTAGCTCGTGTAAACCCTCGATACTCCCAACGAAAAGTACACAAGGCAGAGTTAAGATAATTGAAAGAAACTACTTGCGGGAGAGGTCAATAAACTTGAACTAGAAAAATTAAATGAGTTTAAGTAGACTTGCCTTTTGTAGACGATTCTATTAGGCATAAAGGAATAACTGGATCAGAATCCCGGGGTGGCACGTGCGCTGTACGTGCAAAACAGTAACCAGCGAACACAGCACACAACAACAAAACACCCAACATCGAACAGCAAATCAAGCAACACTCCAAACAAACAACAATTGGATCTCTTACTGTCCAAACAGCAAATAGGGATCAGGGATTCCCTACTCCACAACACCAAACACACCAAGCAGCCTACTGTGGCTTCTTCTTCTCTAATCGATAGAGAGAGAAAGAGAGTGCGGGAGAGAGGAGCGACTGCGACGATGTCTGGCGACAGTAGCGATGAGGGTGACGACGAGTGGCGGCGGCGGCACTGTGGTCGAGAAGCGACGACAGCAGCGAAGAACGACGGCGCGAAGTCGCTCTGTTTTTGCTCGAAAACAGAGGAGACGACGACGGGGATCTTGGTGCTGCAGCGGTGACAGGAGGTGAGGATGAGAGGTTCAGAGGTGGTGACAATGGCAGAGCGAAGATGGTGTTGTGGAGCACAGGGCGATGGGTGCTCGGGGGTGCTCGCGAGGAGGCAGTCGCTCAACTGTGGTGTGAGGGCAATGGCGGCGGGAGCGCTCGAGGACTGTGGTTGATGCAGTGGATGGCGATGGTCGAAGGTGGCGAGGATGGAGAGGGTGACAAGGATGTAGGCGGTGACGATGACTAGCAGAGGAGGTGGGTTGAGGCGAGCGGCGGAGTGAGCTTTGGGTTCAACAATGGCAGAGTGGTACCGGCTCGACGATGGGTGCAATGGAAGGCGAGGTGATGAGTGGGAAGAGCGACTGGTGGCAGGCGTCGCGATGGGAAGAGCGACTGGAGGCAGTAACTGGTGGCAGGCATCGCGATGGGAGGCAGTGACTGACGGTGGAAGACGATGAATGGCTTGTACTATTAATTGGTTCGACGAGAATTTAAGGAAGAAGAAGACGACGGGGTGTTACCGGCTCGACGATTGGTGCAATGGTAGGCGAGGAGATGAGCGGGAAGAGCGACTGGTGGCAGGCGTCGCGATGGGAGGCAGTGACTGGCGGTGGAAGACGATGAAGGGCTTGTACTATTAATGGGTTCGACGAGAATTTGAGGAAGAAGAAGACGACGGGGTTCGACGAGAATTTAAGGAAGAAGAAGACGACGGGGTGTTACCGGCTCGACGATGGGTGCAATGGTAGGCGAGGTGATGAGCGAGAAGAGCGACTGGTGGCAGGCATCGCGATGGGAAGAGCGATTGGAGGCAGTAACTGGTGGTAGGCGTCGCAATGGGAGGCAGTGACTGGCGGTGGAAGACGATGAAGGGCTTGTACTATTTAATGGGTTCGACGAGAATTTGAGGAAGAAGAAGACGACGGGGTGTGCCGGTGGCTTCGAGAGTGGTGGTCTCGAGAGGAAATGGAGACGAGGGATGTTGCACGGTGAGGAGGAAGTTCGAGCGGGAGGGGGGGTGAGAGGAGGAAGATGACGAGGTGGACGATCTTAGGTTCTGTTGGTTTTGCAGACAGAGGAGAGAGGGATAACGGGGAGAGAGAGAGGGAGAGTTGGTTATTAAAATAATAAATAATATAATAAATATAATAATGGGTAGTTGGAGATAGTGGGGGGGTTGGGAGATACGGGGCAATTGCGCAGTTGAGGAGAATGTGAACAAATTTGTATATGGGTGAGTGTATAGGTTTGTGGGTTTGGGTTTAGGGGTTAGGGTCCAATAGGATATGGAGATGGATTTGGGTTAAAAATCCAATAGGATATGGGCTTGGTTGGATTAGGGGTTAGGGTCCAATAGGATATGGATATGGGTTTGGGTTAAAAATCCAATAGGATATGGGCTTGGATTTTGGGCTTCAATTGAATGTAATTAATTCAATAATGATTGTTGGGCTTCAAAGTAATTACATAAAAAGAAGAGAGACAAGATTCTAGTTTGGAATACAAATTTGGGTTTCAATAAGAGATTCAAAAGGATTTAAATGCATCGAAAAGAATTTATACGGAATTGAGATACAAGAATACATGGAGAAGAAGGAAAAGAAATGGAAATCCGTAAAATCGGAAACAGGGGTTATAGTCCAATAGGGTTAGGGTTAAAAATCCAATAGGATATGGGCTTGGATTTGGGCTTCAATTGAATGTAATTAATTCAATAATGATTGTTGGGCTTTAAAGTAATTACATAAAAAGAAGAGAGACAAGATTCTAGTTTGGAATACAAATTTGGGTTTCAATAAGAGATTCAAAAAGATTTAAATGCATCGGAAAGAATTTATACGGAAATTGAGATACAAGAGAATACATGGAGAAGAAGGAAAAGAAATGGAAATCCGTAAAATCGGAAACAGGGGTTAGAGTCCAATAGGGTTAGGGTTAGAGTCCAATAGGAGATGGATATGAGTTTTGGTTAAAAATCCAATAGGATATGGGCTTGGATTTGGGCTTCAATTGAATGTAATTAATTCAATAATGATTGTTCGGCTTCAAAGTAATTACATAAAACGAAGAGAGATAAGATTCTAGTTTGGAATACAAATTTGTGTTTCAATAAGAGATTCAAAATGATTTAAATGCATCGGAAAGAATTTATACGAAATTGAAATACAAGAATACATGGAGAAGAAGGAAAAGAAATGGAAAGACAAGATTCTAGTTTGGAATACAAATTTGGGTTTCAATAAGAGATTCAAAATGATTTAAATGCATCGGAAAGAATTTATATGAAATTGAAATACAAGAATACATGGAGAAGAAGGAAAAGAAATGGAAATCTGTAAAATCGGAAACAGGGATTAGAAATTCTACCCACCTTACAAGAAGAATTTCGTCCTCGAAATTCATTCTGGCAGGCAGCAGGACAGAACAGAAGCAAATTTAAGAAATAACAAGGCAGGAAAAATAGGAGATGGATATGGGTTTGGGTTAAAAATCCAATAGGATATGGGCTTGGATTTGGGCTTCAATTGAATGTAATTAAATCAATAATGATTGTTGGGCTTCAAAGTAATTACATAAAAAGAAGAGAGACAAGATTCTAGTTTGGAATACAAATTTGGGTTTCTATAAGAGATTCAAAAGGATTTAAATGCATCGGAAAGAATTTATACGGAAATTGAAATACAGGAATACATGGAGAAGAAGGAAAAGAAATGGAAATCCGTAAAATCGGAAATAGGGGTTACAAATCCTACCCACCTTACAAAAGAATTTCGTCCTCGAAATTCATTCTAGCAGGCAGCAGGACAAAACAGAAGCAAATTTAAGAAATAACAAGACAGGAAAATTAGAAAAAGAAAACTCGAGTAATGGAAGCACCATAAAAAGGACATATAGATAAGATCGATGTCGAATAATAAATCGACAAAAGATGGAGTGAAAAAGACGAACAAGATCTGAACGATGCAGGGAAGAACGAACAACAAGAAAATTTTGGGACCTGTGGGTTGTGGTCACAGTTCACCACGCTTTCCGCTGCACTACTCTGATGGTGATGTCCCAAGCAATCTACATGTTGCTGTAGGCCACATGACACCAATCGACGAACCGAGCAGGAAGACAAGAATGAGACACTAGGATTAAGGAGTGGGCTCAGGATAGATATGAATAAATAATACAAAATGAATATAAAGTTTGGCTTCAATTTAAATAATTAGAAGATATGCTATAGATCAAAACTAATGGGCTTTAACAAAATAATAATAACAATAAGTATTAATAATAAAAATAATAATATCAATAATAATAGAATAGTAATAACAATAATAAAATAATAATAACAATAATAATAACAATAATAATAACAATAATAATAACAACACATATTAGTAATCGAAATAATAATATCAACAATAATAATAACAATAATAACAATAATATTAAAATAATAATAATAGCAATAATAATAACAGCAATAAAAATCATTATAATCATACTGGTAGTAATAATAACAATAAAATAAAAAAATGTTAACAATATTGATAATAATGATAATACTTACATGACAGAATAGGATTCAACACATTCATGAAAATAATGCAATAATAATAATAATAATAATAATAATAATAATAATACCAATAATAACACCAATAATAATAAAATATTAACAATATTGGTAAGAATAATAATGCAAGACAGAATATAATTTGAGGTTCAACATTTTTTTTGTATGAAGGTAATTCAATATTAACAACAATAATAAAATAATGAAAACAACAATAATAATAGCAATGGTAATAATAATAACGAAAACCATAGAAATAATAATAATAGTAGTAATAATAACATTACAAAACAAAATAAGAATTTAGCTTATCAACTCTATAAATAAATCCAACAAGAATATATATAGTCGATCAATTATAAATGGAAAGTGAAGTCACCATTAATCCCAATCGTAAGAACATAGGAGGACTATTCACATAGAATAAGAAGTCAAAAGTGAAGAGATAAACCCAACTATAAAAAGGTTGATAACCATACAAACAATAAAGGAACACAAACTTTTAAAGGTTATTTTAAAAAAATAGTCTTGGGGAAATACCAGTCAAGATACATAGAAATACGAACAAATTTAGCTAAGTAAAGAAAACATTAATAACAATGAATATAAAAGACATATAATAATTAGTGAATGTTGACATTATAATCAATACTCGAAAAACACATTAAAGGGTAACGAGTAAAATATGCCAAAATATATATATGCAAGAAGACTTAAAAGGAGTTCATTAAATATTACAGAAGTACGCGTCAAATCATTAATTAGGACGTGAAAACAAAAGTAAGTGAGAAATCTAAAATGTTAAAGAATTGGAAAACGGTGGCCATTTTTAGTAATTCACAAAAGAACGAAAACCTAGACCATAGTTGATGTACTCAATCTTAACATAAATAAAAAAATTTGTAAACACAAAATAGAGTAAAATCAACTATACTAGTTCAAATTGTATGGAAACATAAAGTGAAATTGTATAAACAAAATGTCATAAAGAAAACATTTCTTTACCATTAGTTTCATTATATAAAGTAAAGAGTCTAGAAATATCAATTAGCAAATAGTTGAAAATCTTGCCTCAACATCAAGTGGAAAAAACATCAAGTTGCCATCAGGTTGCCTTCACGACATCAGGTTGCAGGTTGCCGTCTGGATATTCGGTTGCACATTTTGCCTCCCCGACATTCAATTGCAATTTGCCTCCATTAATATCGAGTTGCATATTTGCCATCTCAACATTAGGTTGCACCGAAATGGTGAAATGGAAGATGTAACCTCCCATATGCACAGAGATATGGGACATTTAATTTAAGTAAGATGTTCTGTTTTGAAACTCGTGATATAAAAATAGTAGAAAAGCAAGAAATGGAGTTGAAAGTCACACAATGGAATATCAAAATAGATGTATAGATTATAAATATCAAACACAATAGTACAAAATAGTAATAGTGAAAATATTTTGTAAAAGTAGGGAGGAAAGAGCACAATGCAAATGTGAATGAGAAAATAAATATGCAGTGTAGCAAATTTACACAATAAATATATCATAAAAATATACAGTAACGTAGGAATTAAACGAGCCTCTAACATGTCGTTGAGATCCACCGATGCCGACCGATGAACCAAGCGGGAAGAAAAGAATGGACAACTCCAGAATCAAAGGAATATGAGCACAAAATGATAAAAAGTATACCCAGTAAGGAATCAATGAATGTGAATGAATGAAAGGGACGAAACAACTAAGTGATGAAGGAACTGAATATGAAGGGATCAAAAGAGAAATCAAATGAGAGGAATATCCAGATTATATGTTTGTTATTACAGTTCATATGATTAGCGTGGTGTACTTATTGTTGAGTTAAACCTGGCTAGAACCAAACTTGACTAACACATTAGCCAAATCAAGCTAAACTCCAACATAGTTAGAGTCCAACCTGGCTAAACTCTAACATAATTAGAGTCTAACCTGGGCTCGATACCATTAAAAACCTGTCACGCCCCGCTTACCAGAATACGGAAAGATATGCACGTAACTGAGGCACAGTGAATAATATAAGTATGCCAACTCATATCATCCGTAAGTTGTACCGGTCTTAACTCAACAACATGACTAGGAAATAATCACAGCCACGCATAAATACATAATCACATAAACAAATACTTAGACTAAACATGCAATTGTTCAATTTAATAACCAACTGGAAATAAACAACAAATACCTTCTGGCAAGCTCTTGCTCCAATCGTAGAAGAACTGTTCACCAATGTCTTCTGGTAATTCTCCTTGTGCACCTATACTTGTTCATCTAAAAAGAATGAATAATTTGTCCTTAGAGCAAGTACGGACAGCAAATAGTGAAAAGCAGCAAGTAAAAAACTAGTTTCATCAAGGAATATGGATCAAGATCAAATTACAAAAGCAATAACAGTATCAATAAACAATGGTCACGATCAGGTATATACGTTTCGACTTAGGTTTATTAGTATGTTGTTCCTCCTATCTAGTGCACGTACTACTGCGTCCCATACCACAGGTTCGATGCACGTAAAACAATTTACGTTTTGGACATAGTGGTGGGATCTACAGACCGTGTACTCAGTGTTAATAACAATCATTTACAATAAAATTCAATAATTTACAGTCGATACTCCTCCTTCCCAATACGATATAACGTAAGGCCTTAACGAGTATATTTTCTGAGACTATCCACTACTAAGTCAACCCTTATTAACCACGGCTTGTTTAAAATTTTATTATTAAGTCATTCATGTCCATGCAAATGTGTATAAGAATGTCAAGGGGTTGATAAGAATGCAGCAACATGATGCATTGCACAATAATAAACATGAAGTAGAGAATCTGAAAACAGCCGACACAGTTGCACTAAAACAGCAATAACTCATAGGCTACAGTTTGGAATTCGAAGTTCCATGATGTTATCAGCAACTAGACACTTAGGGCTACAATTTATATGCAGTAAGTTTCTGTTAATTTTGACTGTAGCTAGGTTAAACATCCTATTCTTTGCAGTTTATTTGTTCTGGCAGCAACCTTAGTGTTAACATTTAATGGGTGAAAACATGGTATAAAAATATTATAAAAATCTACAAAAATTAGAGATGAACCTAAGCATGTCTATAAAGTTTCTGGAGATTTTCATGGCATTATAATATTTTTAACATGGTGTTTCACTGATAATTGTGTCGGTGTTACATTAATTTTGTGATCTGAAAAGTGTAGACCAGCATGGACTAAAACTATGATATCTCACAGCTCGTAACTCGGAATCAGGATCAGTCAATTAGACTGGAAACTAGATTCACAAAGCTAAAACTCTCTTTTGTATTGTTTGTGTTAATTCTTATGGTAACAGGGTCGAAACCTCTGTGCAAAACAGTACAGACAACAAGAGTTCATAAAAAGCTGTCACATATATGTTTATCAAGGTGGGTAATTAACATGTTATCGCATCATGAATGCATTACACTAATGTACAGCAATTAGAATGAATTTTACAGTGTACAAGTCAATTTAGCATGTCATAGTTCAAGTCACAATATCTCGATTAATCGACATGTATTCAATCACAATATATTTTCTTCATATGCAAGCTCTAGTCATTTTATTCATGTCATGTGTATATATAGGTTTGGGTTTGAGTCAATGGATAATAATACGATGTCAAGAGTACGTCGGGTTAGCTCGTGTAAATCCTCGATACTCCCAACGGAAAGTACACATGGCAGAGTTAAGATAATTGAAAGGAACTACTTGCGGGGGAGGTCAATAAATTTGAACTAGAAAAATTAAATGAGTTCAAGTGGACTTGCCTTTTGTAGACGATTCGATTAGGCATAAAGGAATAACGGGATCAGAATCCTGTGGAGGCACGTGCGCTCTACGTGCAAAACAGTAACCAGCGAACACAACACACAATAGCAAAACACCCAACATCGAACAGGAAATCAAGCAACACTCCAAACAAACAGCAATTGGATCTCTTACTGTCCAAACAGCAAATGGTCGAGAAGCAACGACAGCGGCAGAGAAGACGGCGCGAAGACGCTCTGTTTTTGCTCGAAAACATAAGAGACGACGATGGGGATCTTGGTGCTGCAGCAGCATCTACAGGATGTGGAGGATGAGAGGTTCGGAGGTGGTGGCAATGGCGGAGCGAAGATGGTGTTACGGAGCACAGGGCGATGGGTGCTCGGGGTTGCTCGCGAGGAGGCAGAGTCGCTCGACTGTGGTGTGAGGGCAATGGCGGCGGGAGCGCTCGAGGACTTTGGTTGATGCAGTGGACGGCGGTGGTCGAAGGTGGCGAGGATGGAGAGGGTGACAGGGATGTCGGCGGTGACGATGACGAGCAGAGGAGGTGGGTTGAGGCGAGCGGCGGAGTGAGCTTAATGGCGGAGTGGTACCGGCTCGACGATGGGTGCAATGGAGGGCGAGGTGATGAGCGGGAAGAGTGACTGGTGGCAGGTGTCACGTTGGGAGGCAGTGACTGGCGGTGGAAGACGATGAAGGGCTTGGATTATTAATGGGTTCGACGAGAATTCGAGGAAGAAGAAGACGACGGGGTCGCGAGAGGAGATGGAGACGAGGGATGTTGCAGGGTGAGAGGAAGTTCGAGCGGGGCGGGGGGGGGAGGAAGAGACGAGGTGTACGATCTTGGGTTCTGTTGGCTTTGGAGACAGAGGAGAGAGGGATAACGGAGAGAGAGGGTGGGAGTTGGTTATTAAAATAATAAATAATATAATAAATATAATAATGGGTAGTTGGAGATAGTAACAAGCTCGCTGTTTGAGACAACGAGTCTGATTGGGAGATACAGTGAAATTGTGCAGTTGAGGGGAATGTGAACAAATTTGTATACGGGTGAGTTATGGGTTTGTGGGTTTGGGTTTAGGGTTTAGAGTCCAATAGGAGATGGATATGGGTTTGGGTTAAAATCCAATAGGATATGGGCTTGGATTTGGGCTTCAATTGAATGTAATAAATTCAATAATAATGATTGTCGGGCTTCAAAGTAATTACATAAAAAGAAGAGAGACAAGATTCTAGTTTGGAATACAAATTTGGGTTTCAATAGGAGATTCAAAAGGATTTAAATGCATCGAAAGAATTTATACGGAAATTGAAATACAAGAATTCATGGAGAAGAAGGAAAAGAAATGGAATTCCGTAAAATCGGAAACAGGGGTTACACCCATTGTTTACAACAAATTTTCTGTTAGCCCCTTTTAAGTTTATTTTACACTTCAAATCCCTCATTGTCCAAAATATTTTGTCAACCTCTGTTTTTTACAAGAAATTATTCTGGACATAAATATCTCGGTTGTAATTTACTTTGGTCTCTTATGATGTATTTAAAATATACTTTTTTTAATGAAAATGTGCTAATTTTGGTTTATTTGTGTTCTTTTTACAGTTTACATTTTAATGAGTTCACTTCCAATTAGCAGTTAAAAATAGAATGGGTTTTTCACAACAGTTTTAAAGGTGTGTTAAGAGTTTTAAAGTGTATAAAATGTAATCATAAGGTTAATAGATGAGAATAAATTTCCTTATCTCAACTTTTACTCTTGCTTTCACGTTACATGGACAATCATATTCAATAGGACCAATACTGATACTGGTTTATCTGGAACAAAAAACAGGGGGAGACTGTAAGACTCTTATGTTCACACAGATCAGCCAATGCTCAGCAGATTATGGAGGGACACCCTGCTCTCTATAGAGTCTGAGGACTAATCGAGTATGCCCAGGTAAAAAACAATCAGATTCAGCTGAAAGTTTCAAGCTTAAACAGATGGTATTCTCAGATGCAAAAACATCTCTCTCTCTCTCTCTCATATATATATATATATATATATGTATACACACTAGTCATTTACACGTGCGATGCATATCTTAATAAATATTTTTTTAAAAGTATAAATTCCGACGTAGTCTGCCTTTGAACATGAGACCTCTTTGGTTATGCACAGACAATGTGCGCAAGTTTGTAGATTTACAAATGACAACTCCCAACTCCTATATAGAGTGATTATGTGAGGTCCTCCCTCCCTCCTCTTATATATACACACACCATACTAAGTGACATTAGATATGTAAAATAAAATAAACCTTAATTTCAGTGGCGAAGCCCAAACAATTTTGCCTGGGGGGCCAAGAAGAAATCCTATGGTCATATGTAGATATATAGACGTTTTTTGGTCATTTTTATGGGGTCACACCATAAAACTTATTATTATTATTATTATTATTATTATTATTATTATTATTATTATTATTATTTGGGGGGCTTATTTTGTTCATCTCCACTTTTCAAATGCATAATTCCCACTTTTCAAATTTGACGTGTCATGATGTTTTCTTATCAACTTTTCTTTCAAATAAAGATACAAAAATCTCTTCTAATAGAAAAAGAAACAAATTTGTCTGCTTCCACCTATTTTTTAAAAAACAAACAGCCCCCTATACCTTGTTAGTGTTCCAGTGAAAGTACCATTTTTTGTCTTATGATTTTTAGGATAAAAGCCAAATCAAATTTGTATGTAATAAAAAAAATCTCTACCAGGTGATGTCATATGATACAAAAGTTAGAAACAAATTAAGAAAAATGAAATTAAACATAAGATGAAAATGAGAGAGAACTTAATGAATTGACTAGCACGGGTAACAAGTTTGTTTTGAAACGACTGTACAAAATAAAATTTTCCAATAATAAAAGTTAGACGGACAGCTACATACTAACTTTGTTGTTTATTGAAACTTTAAGTGCAACAATAACTTCATTGGGTCATTTATTGTTGACTGTGACTAAGCAAAAAATAAATTAATTAGTTGCTATAAGATTTTGTAACACCATTCAGATTGCAATGAGTTAGGCCTGAGATGTGTCACACATACTGTGTGTAAAATAATCTATAACAATACAATTTTAAGAAGAAAAATATTTTAAACAATGTTGTGTACAAATGAATGCCACAAATTGTTGCAAGTAAAATCTCTAACGTTGAGTTGAGGTTGCTAAGATATTGGAGAAAAATCAAAATTTACAATGATGCATATGACAGGGTATTGGTATTGTCTTAATTATGGTTGGTACCAATTGCGAGGAGATGTCACACATACTATGTGTAAAGTAATCTATAACAATATAATTTTAAGAAGAAAAATATTTTAAACAACGTTGTGTACAAATGAATGCCAAAATATTTTAAACAACGTTGTGTACAAATGAATACCACAAATTGTTGCAAGTGAAATCTCTAACGTTGAGTTGAGGTTGCTAAGATATTGTAGAAAAGTCAAAATTTACAATGATGCATATGACAGGGTACTGGTATTGTCTTAATTCCGGTTGGTACCAATTGTGAGGTAATGGTTTTGTAACCTATTACTTAGAAGAATTTTGGCCTCATGGTTTTTTTGTTTTATTTCATGGTCTAGACTTGTGTGGGTTTGTTCAGGAGTGTTTTTAAGTCTCTTGGTTGTTTTTTTGGCTTCTTGATCAAATATTTTGATGAATTTGGATTGTGTGTTGCTTCCTGTTGATGGGTTTTTTTATCCTGGTTGCCTATGTGGTTTCTTCTTCAAGTGATGGTTGTTCTTGCTTGCTCTGAGCTAATCCTTGGTTAGTGTTTTTGGTGTGGTTCTGGACTGTGATTGCTGAGAGTGTGTGTGAGATACAACAGTGATGCTACTCTCATTGTCTTAGTTTTGGGGAGTTTTGCCTATTTCATGCATTCATTATTGATGTGTTTTTATTTTTTCTTTGTTTTACGTTGGTCTCGATCTTGCTCTCTATTTGTATTAAATTGTTGTATCTTAGCACATATGCATCTTGGTTTTTTATATATGTACTAGGTTTGCTCGTTGACACGTGTCGTCTTCGGAACGGTGCACCTGGTTTGATTATATAAAATAGTTTTAGAGGTCCAACAAATTAATTGAATGTGAAACATAGTATATGAGGAAGCAGCATATCTATCATTAAGCTCAACCATCGCCTTCTCTTGAACTTACCTGGAATGCATATAGTTTGTTAGAAACACTGCATAGAGTTTTTTTTATCTTCAGCATCACTTTTAGATATTTTTAATAGTTATTTATACAAGGACATTATCATATAGGTTTTATAGAGCTTACTCAAATATTGTAATACCTCACAAAATAGCATATGGCTATTTTACATTGTAATCTGTGCACAATTAAGAATTGCGCGCGATTATGTATTTTGTATTGTTCATATTATTAAAGTATCGAGTTGGGGTTTATTTGAAATATTTTGGAGATATGGGGGTCTATTTGTAAATATCCCTTTATAAGTATATATTTATATTATAAATTTTTTTATATAACACCCCCCCCCATTCCCCTCTCCTCCTTTCTTCCCTTCCTGTTTTTTATCTCGACCGAAAAGAAAAACCCATCAACCCAAACTTTCGCTGGTCTCTTCCCTGCTCAAATCTGCCCAAATACTAAATGATTTTTCAATTAATTTGGGGGGATGGCTAATTGGAGGGTGCTCTAGCTCGTGGTAGCGTCAGTTTTTAGAAAGGGCTTCGGGAAGGTATACACTATTTTATGTTATTGTATAAAATTAAGTGTTGTTAATTTCTATTGAGTAGGAATATTATGGTAGGAAGATTAAGGTAGTCCAAAGTTTCCGGCCGTTTTTGCAAAATTTTGTATTTAATCGTTTTAGCCTCATTTGTGGGCCATAGTCCACAATTTCCATCCACTTTCCTGAGATTTTTTATTTCCCTCATTTTGTGGGCTATAGTGCACCGTTTTCGATCACTTTCATGATATTTCGTATTTTACTGTTTTGGCCTCATTATGTGGGTTATAGTCCACAATTTCCGGTCGTTTTCGCGAAAATTTGTATTTGACTGTTTTAGCCTTATCTGTGGGCACCCTCTGTTTTAGGCTACTTTCGTGAGATTTTTAATTTACCTCATTTTGTGGGCTGAAGTACACTATTTTCGATCACTTTGATGAGATTTCGTATTGTACTGTTTTGGCCATATTTTGTGGGTTATAGTTCACAGTTTCCGGCCGTTTTCGCGAAATAATGTATTTGAATGTTTTAGACTCATTTGTGTGTTGTAGTCCACAGTTTTTGGCTACATTCGTGAGATTTTTTGTTTACCTCATTTTGTGGTACACTATTTTCGATCACTTCATGTTATTTCGTATTTTACTGTTTTGGCCTCAATTTGTGGGTTATATAGTCCATCGTTTCCGACCCTTTTAGCAAAATTTTGTATTTGTCTTCTTTAGCCTCATTTGCGGGCTATAATCCACAGTTTTCGGCCACTTTCGTGAGATTTTTTATTTCCCTCATTTTGTAGGCTATAGTACACTGTTTTCGATCACTTTCATGAGATTTCGTATTTTACTGTTTTGGTCTCATTTTGTGGGTATAGTACACAGATTTCTGCCACTTTCGTTAGATTTTTTATTTCCTTCATTTTGTGGGATAGTACACTGTTTTCGATCATTTTTATGAGTACACTGTTTTCGATCATTTTTATGAGATTTCATCCTTTACTGTTTTGGCCTTACTTTATGGGTATTTTTTGCGAATTTTTGTATTGGAATGTTTTTTAGCCTCATTTGTGGGCCATAGTCCACAGTTTTCGGCCACTTTCCTGAGATTTTTTATTTGACTCATTTTGTTGGCCATAGTGCACTGTTTTTTATCACTTTCATAAGACTTCATATTTTATTGTTTTGGCTTCATTTTTTGGTTTTATAGTCCAAAGTTTCCAGCCGTTTTCGCGAAATTTTGTATTGAAATGTTTTAGCCTCATTTGTGGGCCACAGTCTACAGTTTTCGTCCACTTTCCTAAGAGTTTTTATTTCCTCATTTTGTTGGCTATAGTGCACCGTTTTCGATCACTTTCATGATATTTCGTATTTTACTGTTTTGGCCTCATTTTGTGGGTTTCCACAGTTTTCGGCCGTTTTCAGGAAATTTTGTATTAGACTGTTTTAGCCTCATTCGTGGGTCCACGGTTTTAGGCTACTTTCGTGAGATTTTTTATTTCCCTCATTTTGTTGGCTAGTACACTGTGGACTGTTTTCGATCATTTTCATGAGATTTCGTATTTTACTGTTTTGGCCTCATTTTGTGGGTTAGTCCACAGTTTCCGGCCGTTTTCGCGAAATTTTGTATTTGTCTTCTTTAGCCTCATTTTGTGGGTTAGAGACACTTGATTTTTTTTGTGATAGAGTTTTGTTATAAAATGTAAAAGGGTATACAAATAATTTTATTAAAAATTCCTTCCCTCCCCTTGTGAACCAAACAAGAAGATAATTATTTTTTCTCCCCTCCCCTCCTTTAAACCAAACAGAGTCTTATTAAAATCCCTCCCCTCCCCTCCCCTCACCTCCCCCTCCTTTGAACCAAAGAATTTGAATAATAGGGTTATAGGAATATACATATAGAAGTTAATTGTTGAAGATAGTTATGTAAATAAAATATTAATTCATGTACTTAAGTGCAAAAATTGTTAGAATCGTAGGGTATCGGGTGCAAAAATACTTAAGTACAAATATTTATTCTCTACCACCGGACCCGACGGGTAATTTTTTATAGCCCGGACCCGATTCGTGCAAGTCCGAGTCCGGGTCCAATTTTTGGACCCGTGCGGTACCGGGTCCCGGTAGTGGAGGACCCGACCCGATACCTGCTCTAGGTATGGCCATAGACACTTGTACAATCAACCTCAGGAGTTGTAGTAATAGCTGACTTGAATATTATCAGAATGGCCAAAATTCATACACTCCATTATAAGAGCATCTGTAGTCGTCTGCTATTTACCCAAAAAATAGAAAAAATCTCGCTCTGCTCGTCTGCCAAATTCCCAAAATTTGGGTGTCGCATGAACAGTACCTTGCCAAATATAGCAGACGGTTTGGCATTTGCCAAATTATAGCTGACGAAAGATAATCTTTCGTCTGAAACGTGGGATGGCAAACGATACATTGTCCCTTCAATTCAGCATACAACGAATTTGACAGACGAAGGATAATATTCTGTCCCATTAATTAAAGTAAATAAAAATTAAAAAAATGACAGACGGTACATTATGTACCGTCCGACACAATTTTTCCACAAAAGACAAATAGCCTTGGACGGGACTTCATCCCTCGTCCCAGACAAATGAGGATTTTTTGATTTTTTGATTTTTTTACCTTTTTTGTCCTTTTCTCACTCATATCACTGCCAATTTTTTTTGTCCTTTCTCCCTCACTTCAATGCATATATATATATATATATATATATATATATATATATATTGATAAAATTTCTGAAATATATATTGATAAAATTTCTGAAACGAAAGATAATCTTTCGTCTGAGCCAAATTTTGGTTTTTCACGACTACATCGCAAACCCATTTTTCCCATTTCTATTTGCCAAATACCCAAAATCTGACTCAAGACGACTACATGCTCTAAACCAGTCTTGGTAATTGCTTCCAACTCTGGAATTAGTTTTGTGGGAGTTTAGATTTCACAACATGATACATGCAACTGTGGTACCTCTCAGAGTTGTTAAAAGTTGTATAGATATTATCAGTTCCTAAGAAAACTTGGTTCATAGTATTAACCTTAGGAAGGTGGTTGTGTCTCACATATTAGCTGGTGGACATCATAAACTACATGCGATCAAAGTTTTACTGGTACTGCGTTCTTCCTCTTTGCCCTTTCTTCCTTTCGTGTTCATATATTGTAGATAACCTCCAAGTACTGACTGTTGCAGTAACTGCATATACTTAAAGAGATGATGTACCTGCACTAGGGATGCACACTATCTAACAGCGTACTTGATAGTCATTGAGTTGCGAGTGAGTGACATGCCTTGTTCTATTTGTAAGTGATGAAACTGCCATACACAGTTGATATCTCCTTCCTCGCAGGACTGAGGCTGGAAACAGGGTCTATTGGTGGCTAATGGGAACATGATGCATGACAAAAATTTTGGCACTGAAAAGAGGTCACAGGCATGCACATGACCCTATTGGACAACCCTTAATGTCATACCCAGAAGTGTACAAGGGGTTCTGAAATCATCTTCAGAATTACGGGATCTCTACCAAACAGTCATAGTACCTTGAGGCTTCTACAAGTAACCCTTTTTGCTCTTTTTATATCTCCTTCCTCCAGGGCTAAGGCCGGAAACAGGGTCTCTTCATGGCTAATGGGAACATGATGCATGACAAAATGTTATAAAATATCATTGTTAATTTAGATAAGGATGAGTTTTCGGCACTGAAAAGAGAGGTCACAGGCTATGCACATGACCCTATTAGAAGACCCGTAATGTCTATACCCAGAAGTGTAAATTAGGGGTTCTGAAATCATCTTCAGAATTATGGGATCTCTACCGAACGGTCAGTAGCTTCTACAATTAACCCTTTTGCTCTTTGTATAAGGGGAAATTCAGTATTTAGATATTCTTCATTAACAAGGCACATACATAATAAACTGAGAAAAAAGACATTAATAAAAATTGAGTATGCACAGTTTTCAATTAACTAATATAAAGAGGGGGAAATGTCCATTCCGCCAGCTTCATTATAAGTCTACAAGTTTATAAGAATTGCACAATTTTAAACATTGAGAGAGAGAGGCCAGGTGTGGAAAGAACTAGTGTTCTACACTGCTACCTCCTTCAATCATAGATTTACTGTAATATCTGAGAAATGATATATAATTATTGAATCACTGACTTCCATGGTGTAATTGTTTGCATCCATTTGAGCCTTTTTCCATATTATGACTAGATATTCCTACCTTCCTCAAATTAACTTTGTTATAATTACATAAGAAAAAATGTCTCATTTGTTATGCATGTTGGGCTGGCCGTAACAAACAACCTAATGGGCTTGAGGCTTAATATAAAAATACATGATTTATGTGTATGTAACTAAAGGTTACCATATAAAATCAATTATTTATAATGCATATGGGGTGTTGTCTTATTTAGCATGAAATTACTTCAAAATATGTAACAGAAGGTTCTATGTTCATCACATATGTTTGCATACTCATAAAGTTCTCTTAGAGGCTTAGAGCTAAGATTAACTATAAACTAACTTTGTTGTTTATGGAGACTTTAAGTGCAACAATAGTTTCATTGGTGTCGTTATTGACTTTGTTGATTGTGATTCTAAGCAAAAAATAAATTAATTACCCGTGCTATAAGATCAGCCTAAAATATATTGGGTTAAATACAAAATGCCCCCCTAACGTTTGCACCAAATACAAAATACCCATATAACGTTTATTTTAGTACACTATACCCATATCACTGTTAAAGATAATAATTCCGTTAAATAGGAATTGTTCAATTACCATTATACCCTTACCACTTTAATTGAAACAATTCAGCCTTCTTCTTCCCCATCTCTTCAATTCCTAAACCCTAATCCTCTTCAATTCCTCTTGCGATTTCATATTGCTCTCTCAGGTGTTTTTCTTAGGTTAAAATCCTAATCTTTTTCACAAATTAGTTTGTTTGGAGAATGTAAAAGGAAACGATAATCTTTTCCTAAATTAGTTAAAGTTCAAATATTTTCCCTAATCTAATCTTCTCTTATATAATTTTCCAGCTGTTGGAAACTCGAGTTATATAGATTTCATTCATTCATTCATTATTCTTGTAATCTACTACTGCAAATTCTAACTAGAGAAAATTTCATTCATTTGTTATGTGAATTCATTCTACTATTAAAAACCCTAGTTAGCATATTGAGTACCTAATTGATTTGTGGAACTTACTACTCAGTTGATTGTGAGGACTAAGGAACAAAGAAGATAAAATGTATGGTTGAATGATTTCAGGCATATTGAATATTGAATTCATTCTATTCATGAAAACTTTAAATAGTATGGATATTGAATATTGAATTCATTATATTCACAAGATGCAAGCACTGCAAAATTTTTCTTTCAATATGCATTATGTAATGCCAAGAAGGCAGGAAGTGACAAGTTGTGGTTTGTATATCATTGTCTTGGATTAAAGAGATAAAATAGGGAGAGGGAGGGAGGGAGGGAGGGAGGGAGATCGAAGAGGTTGAGTTGGGTTGAGATGCATTGAAGAGGATTAGAGTATTCGGAATTGAAGAGATAAGGAAGAAGGCTGAGTTGTTTAATTAAAGAAGATATGGTTATAATGGTAATTAAGTCTTAATTAATGGAATAGTTATCTTTGACGGCGATATGGGTATAGTGTACTGAAACAAATATTATATGAGTAGTATAACGTTTGAAAACACCAAAGAAATGAATGAATGGTACACGCAAATGAATGAAATTCCTGCATATTCATCCATCTCACTGCCATGACTTCTTCCTCCTTGTCCTTTTCTTTTCTTTATTTTTGCTAGACAAAAATGGTACACGCAAAAAAATTTCTGGAGCATCTGCCTCTATAATGGGTGGAGCTCGGGATTTGTGGCTAGAGCAAATACAAAACGCAGAACCAGAATATCTCCCCCTCTTGGCTATGAGTGATTCTCACATATAAATTAAGGAAGAAAAAAAGATTGAAAAAAAGAGAAGAAAGAGATTGAATATGAAAGGGTAAGGGTACAAAAGTAATTTAATAATTATAACTTAACGGAAATGGTTAAGTTAACGGAAGAACGGGTTTATTGTACTTTTTCAAACGTTGTATGGGCATTTTGTACTCGGGCCAAACGTTGGGGGGGTACTTTGCCTTTTGCCCAAATATATTTGGTAACGTCATTCAGATTGCAATGAGTTAGGCATTAGATATGTCACACATAGTGTGTGTAAAGTAATATAATGATAATTAGATAATATTCTACAACAATACAAATTTTTCTTCTTTTTGTACTATTATCTTTTGTAATTTACAAATAACACAAAATTTAAGGGATTCAATATCGATATACTTTGTTTTCATACAACTTTAATTTGTCGGTTAGTATCTCCCTATTCAAAAAATAATTAAGTTTGTTCTCTTATGGACAGGTGCTGCGATGACAAAGAATAAACGAAGGATTAACTCGGTGGTGGAGACAGGAGGAGAGGTAGACGAAGGGTATGGACCAATTGTATTGGATGGTTAATCACTAAGGAACTTTGTTCGGTCTTTAGTTTTGCTGCTGCTATGCTGCGGCGCGACTATGTTTTTGATAATGTCATTTAGTCATTTTTGTGGGGTATCGACGATCGCTTTTTGCCTTTTTCTGCCTCTTTTTGTAAGCATTGTGGCTAGCGGCTGATCACTATTGGTCGTACTAATAGCATGATGTTTTTTGTTGTTCTTTGTATTTCTCTACTGCATTTTGTAATGCTCATTATATGCCTGGATGTGGTTGTGCTGCTTTGCGTTGTCTAACTTTGTTCTTTTGGAGACTATCTACTTTGTTGTAGTCAGTCTCAATTTGGTTTTGTGAAGACTTTTGTTTGGCCAGCAGTGTGTTCTTGACTAAGTTGGGTGTTTTTCTTGATGCGGCTTTGCTTCAGTGTTGCTACTATCTTGTGTTCTTTTGCTACTTCTATTTGGTCGGAGTATAGTCAGTTCTGTATTTTGCTTTTTCTGTTTTATAAATTGTAATTTTACTTCTTCAGTTCTTGTATTGCTTCTTCTCTTTGTTTGGACCGCATCTTGTGCATCCGACGAAGAGGATCACTGTTGTTTTTCTTGCCACTTATGAATGAATTTATGATGGTTTATACCATTGAAAAAAAAAGTATTCCTTAATCTGCAGCTATAATTTGTTGGGAAGTATATATGCTGCATCTTTCTTCTCTTCTCTAGGGGTATATTTTGAAAATAGAATAGTGTGGATAATTTAAAAAGTAATACGATGCATTTGGAGAATGGAAAGCAATGGGAAGGTTGATAGAATGAGTAATTCAACAACAGTACCATTTTCAGAAGAAAATTTCTCTTCAAACTAAGGATCTGCACTTTCCCTCTTTTTTTCCACATTTTTTATTTGTTACAGGGAATTATATTTTTGAGTCGTTTCTATCTCCAACAATAATAGAATAAAACTTACAAAAGTTGCTTAATTATTCCATGAAAATGTGAGAGTTTTGAACTCCGCCATTGCTTGTCCCAAGCTAGGAATACAGACACAAACCGGATAAGGAGGATGGTTGCTTAGACAATTGACAACCAGCTCAAAACTTTGTCAAATTCTATGAACATGAATTCTAATAATAAGAATGAAAAACCAGGATTCTTGTAGCCGGCCCCAATTAGTAGGGAAAAAAACTTTGTTGTTGTTGTTGTTGTTGTTGTTGTTGTTGTATTTAGTTACGGTTTGATATGCTTTTACTGAAGTGTTTTGATTTTCATTTTTGTGGATTCAATTGTAGTTTGGAGCACTCCAAGTAACTGAATCTATTAGGGGTGCTGAAGGACTAGTGAACATCCATCACAAGGAGGTTGTTGATTGGTATGCTGACTATGGAATTATTGCTCCACTTAGCTTAACTTCGTTGCAACCAGACCCAAAAATTTTCGTTTAAAATTTATTTGTATGACTTGTTTTATTCTACAATTTCGGAATCTGTGGAAGGACTTAAAATGGTTCATGCACATTGATGCAAACCATAAACAAAAAGGGTTTCTGAATTTTCAGAATTTTAATTGTTTTGTTCAATCGACCAGATGAGCAGGGGGTATGCATTTTCTTCCATTATTTAGTTCTTTATGGCAATTTTCCTGTGCATATGCTTTTGTTTTCTTATATATTTGTCATCTAAGTGCATTAGGGAAACTGCGCCGAATATCATCTGCATCCTCCCAAGTGGTTGCAGAAACAGAATGAGAAGTCCATTTGATCAATAGTTTGACACCAGCACCTACCCTTTTCTTGTAGACTCTCCTATCAAGCACAAATTCAGGCATAACATGGTTATCATCTTGAACATACCTTCGGACATCTTTCACAATGAAGATCAGATCAAATCTAGATAGAATTGTGGTATGTAAATCAATATTCATGTGTTGTCTTAAGATCATCATAGTGTCCAAATGGAGGGTTAGCAGCTGCAAGTACAGATGTTCTTGAATTGATAATTGTAGTGATTCTTGTTGTAACAATAGATACAGTCTGCTGCTCCATTGTTTCATGAATGGCAACTCTGTTCTCATGCATCATTATATCAACTTCATCAATATAGACGACTCCGCCATTAGCTAAAACGATAGCCCCTCCCAGAAACAATTCGCGTGAACTGTTGTCACGAATAACAGAAGCTGTAATACATGTAGCAAATGAACCTTTTCTAGAAGTATCGACTGCAATGGGAGCTGTCTTTTCCACAAACTTGAGGAACTGTGATTTAGGAGTTGATGGATCATTAAGTAACAAAACATGGATATATCCTCTTAATCGCACACCATCAGGTAATCTCTTTTTTTATCCTCCAAATAACAGACATGCTATGGATTTTTGGACATCATCATGGTCATATATTGACGGACCAATCATGGAACATATCTTATCATTGAGAAAATTCTTTGAATTCCATCTCTTCATCTAGAGTGAAGGAGGAAGGTCCACTGGAATTTTGTTCTCGGTTTTGTTCCAATCCTACAACTCTAATATATGGTTGTTTAACTCCTACTGCTCCTTTCTGCGATGTAAAAGCTTGGAAAAAAACTATTTATCTCTATAAACGTCAGCTTTGTGCCTGGAACAATTGTTTGAACCAAGCTACAGTCTTTATACTCTTACAATTCTTGCACATCAAATTCACATATGTCGCCTTCGTCTTCGCCCTTGAAGCAGCAATAGTAATTCCAACAATCATCACAAGCTTCGACATGTACTTGCCCCAATTGACCGAGTCGAAACAGAACTCTCCTTTGACGAAAGAAAAATCTGAACATCCTCATATTCATATTGAAGCATAGATATGAATGCTTGAGATTTCCTGTACTTTTCAATGTATATTTCTCTGTCAAATTCAGAATGTTTCAACTGAGAAGATAACTTCACAAGTGCTTTACTGTATACTTCAAGCTTGACAACAACATCCTTGTAGGTCGATTCTTTGATCCCCAACTATACAAGCTTTGATGTTGCTTTGATGATTTTGTCATGATTATCAATTGGATGCACTGCTTCCATTCCAGTAACTTCTTGCTCCAATTTTGAGGCTTTAGCATCAACTCTCATAATATCAGCATTTAGTTTCAAACTCGAGACTGTACCATGAGAAAACTGAAGTAGTTCTTCATGTTTTACCAATACTTCATCTAGGTATCCTGTGAATGACTTTACCATATATTGTATGCCACTTATTAATTGCAATATGGACTTCTTTCCTTCCAGTAAAACAAAGTTCAAGGACTTCCAGTATCACAAGAACCTTTTCCTCAGTTGGTATTTCTAAAATCATGGACAGTATAATGCCTTCTAAAGCTTGACTATGCAGAAATACTACTTCAAAATACACTGGGTATAAGGCCACAGTAAGACTAGTAAAGAGGCCAGCACCCCCAATGTACAACTTAGTTTTGTCAAGCTTGTCAATGTGTCCTTTGGTGTCATCATCGCCATAGAACCCTCTAGATAACCAAATGACATTTCATCAAGCACCTTGGAGGTCTTCTCACCACTATTTCCCTCAACTTCAAGATTCAACAAATTATCACCAACTACTCCATCTCTATTCTTTCCAATCGTAACAACAACATCACTCACAGTCACTTCATCTACAACAATCGATTTGTTAGCTCTCCCATTATCATCTATAAAGATGAAATCTAGTGGATTCAAACCCACATTAAATCTATTTTTAGCAAAACAATTGAAACACAAATCGTAATCAAACAATTTGTTGCAATGGTATCTTTTACAAGAACAAGAACTCCAACACCAATTGCAGTGGTACTCACCATCACCCTCACTGCATTCATTTCCATCTTCCACTTCCATATTATTAAGCTTTTGAAGTTTCTCCACCTTCTCACTTCTTCGAATTTCCATGTCACTCTATACTTTAGAAGTGAAAGGAGTGAAGTTAGGGTTTGATACCTCGATTACAAGATTCCGATGAGGAGTCAATTGAAGAGTCGATTGAGGTGTCGACTGAGAAATCAATTGTTGAATACATGATTGATTGCTCTTCATTTCTTTCATTTGCCCTAGGATGTAATCGAGCTGATTTGAAACTAGTTTCAGCTGCAAAGTCATTGCTCGGATCTCCTCCTTCATCGTCGACGTGCCTCCGACGTCTCGCTCATCATCGTTGATGAAGGCCCGCTCTGATACCAAGTTGTTAGGGATCAAAATCTAAACTTCATTGGATTTGTCTATCGAGGAGAATGAGGGTTGAGAGATTGGAGAATTGGGGAAGAACTAAATGGGTTTCTTGATTAATTTCTTGATTGAATGTACAGACTCCATCCCACTCTTTATATGATCTGAGATTACATAATGTGTAGTGCTACACTAATAACTGTCTAACAACTCATATAGACTGAACTAATACATGTCCCGCTTACAAGACCTGACCCAAAGTCACCATTCAGAATGAACAATGCTTTATTACTTAACTAATAGCATGTATCAGTTCTCATCTGATACATATACAGACCTATGCCGTCTTCATATGTTCTCCATCTACAACTGCAGCTATTACACCCCGTAACAGTTCTTCACCCCTCCTTCCAAACTCCTGCCCCTTCTCCTATCTCTCACATACTTGCTCTCGGCTAATGGGCTAGGCGTTAAGAAGGTGGAGTAGGTGAGTGGGTAGGCCTTGAAGGGCGGGGGTTTGAGGGGAAACTTTTTTTGGGGAATGTGTTGGTGAGGGTGTATGCTGGGGATGCAAGGAAGGTGTTTGAGGAAATGGCAGAGAGGGTATTGTATTGTACTTGTAGAATTCGATTGTTGTGGGCGGAGGTGTTTGATCAGATGATGAAGAGGGATGCTGTGTCGTGGTGGAGTACTATGACTGCTGGGTATGCTGCTCAGGTATGAATTGAGTGATGTGCTTATTTTGAAATGAATAGTAGACTGTTAGCATGTTAGCATTTGTAATGCACAAGTTGTTTTTCTTCTTTGCATTGCTAGTAATTGCTTCAAATGCTTGTCTTATTTGTCAGGTTGTATGACGGACATAGATGAAAATTTTATTTGCAGTCTTCAATTGTTTTCATGTAAATTTCATCATAATCACATAAAAGTTTCACCACCTTAACATTTATCTCACGTTTATCTAACATTTATTTTTGTACAATATTCATAATGATCATAAATTCATCATGATTAGTGTCATTTTCATTTACATTTTTCTAGATAATATATATGTGTTCCCCTAAACAATACTTTATCATGAAGATTTTTGGGTCTGAATCCTGTATCATGTTCTGCTGGGTATAACCATGCTAAGGATCTTTTATTTGTTGAACTAATGCCGACCATTTACTTCTGAAATGGTCCAACCTAGATTTACCACTCGCTCCAGGACTATACTCCTTACCACTATTCTTGATTGGTTTTTCATTTGTCTACACTGGAAATTATTAAATGATCTCAATATTCCCGTTCATCCTAACATTGATTGCATTTATCTTTATGATGCTTTCATTCCTTACCTTAATCCTAAATTAGTTCTGCTACACATCCAGTTCATTCCCTCAATTTCAACTACGTACAAAATTGGCATTTATAAAATGTAATCGATATAAAGGTGAATGTTAAAATTTATAAATGTTTCATTAGTTCTTTGCAGGCTGGGTGCTTCATCGATGTCCCATGAGATGCAATGGAGCTCTCCCATGATATGCAACTCACTAGTCATCGGCCTAATTCTTTCACCCACATAACTGTTCTTGTCATGCCCCGCTTCCTAAAAAGAGAATACGGAATATGGATACGTGACTAAGTCCAGCGAATGAGTTTCATCATCCATAAGCTGTCAGGATTTTTACAAGATTTCACAGGAATAATCAGAGTAGGAAGCAAGAGAAGTCAACCACACATGCATATATGAATCAATACCAACAAAATTTACTTGAAACAAAATTTAATAATCTCAAATAAACCAGATTTGAACAAGTCAATAATTCTGGGTCACATTGCCCATTACAAAATAATCCCAAGTAACGGATACAATTATTCAAACTAAGCAACAGGAAATAATAATAATAATAATAATAATAATAATAATAATAATAATAATAATAATAGCAAAACTCCCGCATCTAGAATCTCATATCACTAACTCCATCGGGCAGCTGATCTCCATGATCTGCAATTTAGCAAATTACAGGAAGAGGAAAACAAAACTCCCGTCATGCATGTTACGGGCAGCTTGTAGTGCAGGCACAAGTACATGAGAAATAAACAAATATAAAATAACAGCAGCAACAAACATAGCATGAAATAGATATGACAAAGCAAAACAGAATGTCTACGGGAATTATAAAACAGAATCAAGTAACATGGTGTGCTAACAGGTACATGTGATATGTAATAGATGTCAAGAGTCCTACAAACAAGTAAACAGGTTACAGATGTCTAGTTGCATGTAACAGACAAACAGATAACAGATGTCAGATAACAGATACAGGTGAACAGGTAACAGATATCTTGTTATTACAGTTCTTGTGTTTTAGTTCTATCTAGGTAGCACTTCATGTGTCCCAGGTTTTTACCACATGGTTGATACATTCAAACAAGTTACGCTTAGATTTCGTAATGGACTATATAGGGCCGTGTGCTCAGGTATCAGACAGACATATATCAGATGCAGATCCAGACAGACAGATAGAACCTACGGGTTCTCTTCTGAGTACACCTTCCTATAGGGAAGTGCGCAGTCAGGTAATCAGATAACAGAGTCATGTATCATGTAGCTAGGAACACATAGCAGATAGCAGATAATCATGTGGAAAACACGGACCCCCTTCCAAGTACACATTTCTATATTACCCACTATTAGATCTTTCCCTTAACCCCAGCTAGGTTGTTTTGTTATTATTATTAGACAAACATGTATGTGTCACAAATAGGGCAAGAATAACATGGCATAAACAAGTAACAAGTTCAGGTTGAAAGATAAACATGTACAGATAATGAAAGACAGCTCATAAAAAGAGAGAACAACGAAAATTCTAGTTCAGGACAGCAAGACAGTACCGCACCAAATCAGAAATTCCTGTTGCTACAAATGTGCAAATCTAAATCCGTCAGAAAATCTGGAAAATAGACTCTCGGCCGAATCCAAAATATATATATAATCCATATGGTATTTCACAACAACAGGACTCAAAACAAGTTTGTATCCAGAAAACGTGTTCAGCCAGAAATCATAAGTTTGTATTCATAAACAGGAATACAACATAAAACATTACTGATTAAATCCAAGAAAAATATGAGGTATTCCCTAGTATTTTTAGTAACAGAAAATAAGTTTCATAATTTTCCAACATATATAGAATAGCCAATTAAAGTCAGAAAGCGGCAAGACACAACAGTTTTGTAAATCTGGAATCATATACACAGCAGTACTAAAACAGCAATATCTCCCAAGATATAAATCAAAATCTAGATCCGTCAAAAGGGTGATAAAATAGATACAGTAGGCTACAATTCATATTCACAAAGTTTTTATAAAAAGCAAATAGAATTAGGTCGAAATTATGTTTCTTTACTTAACAGTATGAAAATTCTGCATGTATAGTAGTTGTTTGCAAGCATAGAATAGTGTATAAAAGTTATCAATTAAATCGACAAAAATAAGGGGTTAATCCCAATCAGGTCTAGTTATACTCAGCAAAATATTGGATCAAAATACTATCTTTAACATCAATAGAAAAACAAATAGTCATACAGAATTCATACAAAACAGAATCTGGAATTTTTTACACCTCTATAGTAAAACAACCATAACTAGCAACTTATAAATCGAAACTGAGATCTGTCAGAAAATCTGGAAAGTAGACAGAATTCTCTACAATTCATATTCACAATTAATTTTCATATACTGACCTTAATAGGGTCTGAAATACTGAACAAAATGGGGTACAACATAAAACAGAAATATTTTTTACGCATAAAATCAACATAGATCATATGAAACTCATTCAAATCATAACAAACATGAAATATGGTGTACTAGATGTCCAAGCAACATGGTATAGGGTATTTTACAAGTCTACTACGAGTTATACTACAACGAACCCATCAAACATACAGATCATACAACACCTCATAATCACGAACACTTGCATGTATACAAGAATTGATTATCTCTAAGTCTAAATTCATGTCGTGTGTAATGAGACAACTATGGGCGAGTCAACACAATAGAGACAATATATAACAGGGGTTTTTCACAAGAATTGTCTCTAAAACACAACTACACTACATGAGGTATTTAGTACTTGTATTACACAACAGAAAGAATTCAAGTTACTTGCCTTATAGTCGACGACGAGAATGGAGCAAGAACAAGAATAACAGGAATGGATCCCGGGCACGAACTCAATGAAAAACGAGCGAAAACACACAAACCACGAACCAAAACATGAGATCACACGCACACACACACAAGCCGACACCCGCACACAAGGAAGGCAGCGGGGGCTGTATGAGAAGACGATGGCGGCCAGGGAGACCGGCTGTGCTGGCGGCAGACCGGAGTGCATTGGCTGCTGGCTTCGGGAGGGAACAACACAGGGACTGTGCTGCTGCTGTTGCTGCTAGTCGACGTCTGGAGAAGGCAGGGAACACAGGGGGGCAGCGCTACAGGGCATCGAAAGGAGGGGCACAGGGTGCTCAGGGTGCTGGGCGACGCTGCAGAGGGGAGTCGGGGTCTGGGGCTAGGAGGTCGAGCTAGGCATAGGTATGTACAGGAAAATACATACATCGGTGTATATATATACAGGGATATAACGATTAGGGTATAGTAGATATTAGGGTTTAGGTGTGTGACGACTGAGGGTTAAACGGGTACGGGTTGAATATTGGGTATTAGGGTTTTGGTTAACGGATGGTGGATCCAATAGCGTATTGGGTATGATAACAAATGGGTTTAATAACAAAATTCCAAATGGAGAATAGGGTGATCCAAAAAAAATGAAGTAGGAACAAAATAAATAAATAAAAATAGGACATGAACAATAAATAATGAGGATAAAAAATAATGGCCCGATCAAACAGAGATGAAATAAGGTTGACAATTGAATCAAGAAAATCAGATAAGGAGATGACAATTCAAATAAATGGATATGGAAAATGAAGATCCAAAACACGGTCCAAAAAGAGATACAAAGCGAATCAAATACACGGGAAAAGAAAATACACTCAAAATACAGAAAATGAAAAACAGGGGTTACAGTTCTTGCTGCCAGGGTGCCAATCTTGTAGCTTTGGATCAAGGAAGATGGGTACATACCTACATAGATAAAGCCAATATCTAAATGAACGACACATTGCTTGCTAGGAGTGGCATTCGGTCCGGGCTGGCCCGGGACCGGCCCAGCCCGGCCAGCCCAAACCCGGGCTGAACCGGGGTCAGACCGCCTCAACATTAGGGGTCGGTTCGGTTCAAAATTTTGCAAAAAAAAAACTGGTAATGGCCCGGCCCGCACTAGCCCGGGACCAGATTGAACCGGCCTGGGCCGGTCCGGGCTGGCCCGTGGGCCGTCCTTTGGCTGTTACCGTTTTTACTCTCTTTTTTCCCCAGATTTTTACAATAAAAATGGTATGTAAAATTACAAAAATACTCTCCAACGAATTTATACTAGCTAGTTTTGGGAGGTATTTTGGGAAATTGAAAAACTACATTTTCTATATATACAACCTCATTTCATTCAATTCTCTTCACAAATTCACTCAACTCTCTACTATCTTTCAACTTTCTCAACAAATTAACAACATTCAACTACTTTCTTTCATGATTACCCACCCTAAAGGAGAGAGACCCTAGGGTTGGGGCTTTAGCTCTGGGAAAGGGGAAAGCTCAAAGTAGTAAGGGAGTAGGTAATGGCAGCGAAGAAGAAGAGAGCTCAAAGGGGGAAAATCTGAAAGATAAAGGAGTAGGTGAAGAAAGCAACGAGAGGAGGGGAAGTAACCCCTTGGACTTGCCGCCCTCGTTTGTGACGCCCCCCCACTCAGAGTGAGACACGTGGAGATGACAACAGAACCAAAGCGCTGCACAGCACACGCGTCCCACTGAAGACAGCGGAAGCATCGTGTAGCGCGAAAGGTGGTCTACTCCATTGCGAATGAGAGGAGAGCTTAAAAGCTTCTGGCGGTAAGGAAGAGGTGTTAAGGGGGGGTATATATAAGAGTGTTAGTGGGCCTAAAGAGGGGCCCAAACACAATCAGGTACACCTATCGACGAGTAGTGGGCCCATTGAGGGGTCTGCGACAGGAAGCACCGCTATTCTGGTAGAATCGTCATCAATTTGTGAGCTCAATGAGGAGTCCACAACGAGAGAGCCTACTCTACAACTGAAAATTCAGCATGCAGATAGTGATGAGAACTTGGAAAGGTGCTTAAATTTAGATGAAGAGTTATCATTTACAGATGAGGAGTCAGAGGATCTAGAGTTTATTGCTGATACACAGCGAGAGATATCACCAGAGATGGTCTTATCCATCCTTCCAGAATCAGCACCTGACTATAGTAATGGAACATCAAGCAGGATAGTTGGGTTCAGGGTACAGCGGTCGCCTAAGAGGGCTCATGTGGAGTCCCTGGATAACTATCTGGAGGTGGCTGCGGTGACCAAAGCTGCAAAATTCGATGACGGAGGTACGAGAAGTTTTTTAGCTTCTATATTAAATTTCATGTCAGATTCTGATGTTTTTATCCTAGCTCAAACTTGTGGCTTAGAGGTGTGTGATATAGAACGTAATGCTCTACTACTCAATAAAATTAGGGATTGGGAAACTGAACAGGTTAAGGCTAGTTATCAGAAAGACCTGGGATCCAGCTCTAGGTTGACGGAGGTCTTTGAGGAAGAAGCATGTCCCACACCCACACCCATGATCAGCCTAGACACGGTCCTCCAATGAATACACTATTCTGGAATGTTAGGGGGTTGGGGATAGGGGAAGAGAGATATGGTTAAGGATGTCATTAAGAACTCCAAGGCAGAAGTGGTAGGGCTACAAGAGACCAAACTCACGCACGGGTTTAAACTCAAAAGAGTAGGGGGCAACAGAATCAAGGAATGGGTGCTACGCCCATGCACAGGAGCTTCGGTGGGATTGCTATTGGGTTCAACCCGGATATTTTCACCTATTTCGAAGAATACAATGGAACGTTCTCCCTGACTATCAGACTGAGGCAACGGTCTGATAATTGGGTGCAGACGATCACTGTCGTTTATGGGCCGAACGTGGCTACAGATCGAGAAGCTTTTTGGCAAGAGCTTATCGATATTCGACAACGATGGTCAGGAGCTTGGATTGTTGGGGGGGACTTCAATATTACTAAATTTTCTTTCGAGCACAAGGGAAGAGGCTCCAGCGACAGACACTGAGAAGAGTTCAATAGGGTGATCACGGAACTAGAGCTAATCGATATCCTAATCAATGACAGACTTTTTACATGGTCAAATATGTAAGCATCCCTGATTATGTCCAAGTTGGACAGGATACTAGTATCGATGGATTGGGATGCTAAATTCCCATTGGCAACTGCTAAATCTATTCCTGGACCTACGTCAGATCATACCCCGGTCCTACTTGATGCTGGGGTACAGGGATCTCAAAGGCCAAGGAAGTTCAGATTCGAGAAGGCATGGCTAGAAATCCAGGGATTTCACCAGATGGTGATGGAAAACTGGGCGTTCCTAACTACTAGTACGGATGTTGCAACCCGATGGTGTGAAAAAATCCGCAGATTGCGAAAGAGGCTGCGTAGATGGAATCAGTCTAGATTCTCGACCATCTGGCGTGCAAAAGATTTCTTTTTGGAAGGGATTGATGAGATAGAGAGATTGGAAGAAATGAGAGTCCTTTCACAAGATGAAAGAAACAGGCTACTAGAGCTCTGAGGAAATATTGCCAATCTGTATAAGCTGGAGGAGATCAAATAGCAACAAAGGTTGAGGATTTCGTGGCTCAAAGAGGGAGACGCGAATACGGCCTACTTCCACTGAGTGGCAAACGCTAGACGTAGATCCAATCTAGTCCTGTCAATACAGACGAAAACGGGAACATCGCAAGACGAAAATGTGATTTCCAAAACCTTTCAAGATTACTACAAGGGCCTCTTTGGGAAGAAGAATAACTTCAGGATCCCACTTAGGGACGATTTCTGGCAAGGCTTCCAGAGCGAGTCAGCTCATTCACTATTCACATTGGAAGCACCTTTTTCGAAATCGGAAGTGGAAAAGGCCGTCAATCAAATGGGAGCAGACAAGTCGCCTGGGCCAGACGGCTTCCCAATGATGTTTTTCCAAGTTTTTTGGGAAGAAATAAAATGGGACATTATGGCACTGATGGATGAATTCTTCTACAACAATCTTAGATTGGGCATGTTCAACTTTGTGGAAGTAGTTCTAATACCTAAACGGGTGGAGTCTACGCGGGTGGAGGATTTTAGACCAATTAGCCTCATAAACTGCTCGGTTAAGATCATCACAAAGGTCCTGGCCATCCGCCTGGGAAGCATAATGGACAGTTTAATTAGCAACACTCAGACTAGTTTCATCAAGGGAAGATGTATCCGGGACTGTGTGGTCACCGCAGAACAAGTTATCCACCACTACCATACGGGCCAGTCTAAGAATTTCCTCCTCAAACTAGACTTTGAGAAAGCGTATGACTCCGTCGACTGGGATTGCCTGCTGGAAGCTCTCAGAGGAAGAGGCTTCGGGATTAAATGGGTTAGGTGGATCAAACAATGTTTATACACTAGTAAAACGGCAATCTCGGTTAATGGGCGACCGAATCTACCGTTTTCTTACAAGAAGGGACTCCAACAGGGGGATCTGCTGTCACCTCTTCTATTCACTATCGTAGTGGACGTACTGAGGGGCATGCTAGATAACTGTCGGAGAAAATGTTGGATAAAGCCCGCGGCTAGCAGCACCTCTAACCAAGGATGCACGATTCTTCAGTATGCTGATGACACCCTACTCTTTGGTAACGGGAACAGGTCAGAAACATTCTGCTTATAAAGGGGCCCTCTACTGTTTTGAAGTCTGGTCAGGTCTCAGGATTAATTTCCATAAGAGTGCTTTGATTCCAATTACATTTTGTGATGTAGAAGCATAGGACCATGCTACCATACTAAATTGTATGACAGACGAGTTTCCAATCAAGTATTTAGGGCTCTCACTCAGACCAGGGAAGCTTACTAAGACAGACTGGCTACCTATCATAGACAGGGTCGAGGACAGATTGTCTGGATGGAAAGGAAAATCGCTCACACTCTGGGGCAGAGTGGTACTTATCAACTCGATGTTGTCTAATCTGCCCATTTACTACATGTCATTTTTTGAGCTGCCTAAATGGGTTATCCAAAGGATTGGCCGAATCCGAAAGCGATTTCTCTGGAAAGGGGCGGACTCGAATAGGGGGGGATACCACCTGATCAAGTGGGGTATTGCATGCATGAAAAAGAAACATGGTGGGGTAGGCATCATCGACTTAAGAGATATGAACCTTGCTCTACTAGGAAAATGGTGGTGGAAGGTCTTCCACCACAGCGGGGAAGGATGACAAGACTTCATTCAACCATATCTTTGGGGGAAAGGTACGAGAAATTTAGGCTTCCGAGTAGGGTCTAAAATTTCTCGCTTCTGGAAAGAGATTACCAAAGAAAGCGAGCCTTTCAACTCAGTAGTTACATCGACTATTGGTAATGGACGATCCACCAGATTCTGGTCAAACAAATGGTGTGGTGCCCATACCCTTAAAGAGACTTTCCCAGATTTATATGAGAAACGACTCGACTGAATGTATATATGGTCGAGACATGGAAGAGAGGCAATTGGAAACCGTCTTTTCGAGGACCTCTTAGCCCAGGGTTACATCAGCGACTGACTGAACTGCAAACACACATTACACAGAACGGGGAGATGTGTGCTCAAGGCCCAGATCAGATGCGCTGGGGACTAGAGACCAAGGGAACTTTCAGTGTTAGGTCGATGTATCAGCGCATTCACTATCGAGGATGTAGACCCAGTTGGGCATAGGTGTTATGGAAAGCCAAAACACCCCTTAAAGTCAGGGTCTTCCTCTGGTTAGTGCTCAATAATGCAATCCTCACCAGAGAGAACCTTGCCAAAAGACAACCCTAGATAGCAACCAATTGTGGATTCTGTAACATACATACGGAGAATCTGAATCACATTTTCATTCACTGCCAAAGGAGTAAGGCAACTATGGTAGAGCTATTACGGGCCTTAGGGACATGTGACTACCCCTACGAATATGAGGATTTGTAGGTTGGTCCCAAATTTGCCTCGATTCGCCACGAAATGAAGGATGCTTGGTACATAGCCATTGCGGCAACTACTTGGGTGTTATGGCTAGACAGAAATAATTTCTTTTTTCGTGCTTCATGTAATAGTATTTCTGGTAACCTTACTCATATCATGCATCTTATTTCCTTTTGGGCCACAGCTGCTACCATAGGAGCACGAGGGAGGATTGCCAGGGTCTTCCAGGTGGAGGAATTTGATGATGAAGAGGTTGAGTTTGGACCGACACTGGACTGAGGGGTAGGCGCCCTCCATACTCACATGGAACATGACACACTTGGAGATCCATAATCCGCAACTACTTCTACTTTGTATTTTGCTTCGATCTATTGTACCTATGGCTGTACTTTTGTATGTGTGGTTAGACCCACCCTCCAGGGTATTGTTGGGGGGTTATGTTTTATTTTCTGCACTTTACTTTTGTATTTCCCCCGATACGCCGGGGTTGTTTTATTAATTTCTTATTAATGAAACAGGGTGGCGTTATTCCACCTTTAACCTAAAAAAAAAAAAAGATTCAACATCAACCACATCTACAACATTCAACTACTCTCTTTCATGATTCAACATCAACAACATTCAACTACTCTCGTTCAAGACTCTACATCAACAACATCCAACAACAATCATCAACAACACTACAAGCTCTCAACTCTCTCTACCTTCATTCTTCAACCTACATTCTACACTCATACGGTATTTTCGTATTTATATAATATTTAGAATTATCATTTTTTGTTTTTTATCATTTATTTCTCATAATTAGATTGGGTTTTCTTGTTCTTCTTCTTCTACTTCTTCTTCTTCTTCTTCTTCTTTTTAGATTTTTTTTTATAAACATACACTAGAATAATAATTTTATAGTTTTTGTTTTATTTGCTTTGTAGAATAATTTTATATAGCATACACTAGTTTATGTATCTTTACTTGTTTTGTAGAATTAAAATTTTAAAACATACACTACAATTAATTTTTAAAACATATACTCAAATTTTTATAACATATACTAGTTTAGATGGCATCTAACCGATCACGTGGTAGACATAGTAGCCAAGAGTCCACTAGTAGTCGTCACATTCCTTACATTCCTCTTCCATATGTAGATAGTGAAGAAACACTTTACAATTATGATAGTATTCACGATATTCACGAAACACACACGAATCAAGTAGAAGTAGAAGTAGAAGATATAGAACCACAACCATCGGAACAAGGCCCCTCTCAATCCCGTAAAACAAGAGGGAACAAATCCAAAGTACATAAATATTTTGACTATGTTCCTTCACAAAATGATAAGAATGTAGGATTAAAAATTTGTAAGAAGTGTCAAAAACCCTATAAGTTTAAACTAGAATCGGGAACGGGTACACTTCAACGACACTTAAGTAAATGTCAACCCGAATTTTCTAAAGACAACCTTACACAACAAAAAATACACCCTAGGACAGGCCAAATAGATAGTCATATCTATGATCACGATATCGTTCATAGAGAAATGGCTAAGTTAGTAATTAGAGAGGAATTACCTTATTTATTTGGTGAAAGTAGGAATGTAGAGACCTTTGCACAAACCGCATTAAACCCCCATTATAAAAAAAAATCTAGGAATATAGTAAAGGGTGATTGTAAATTAGTTTACAATGAGGCAAAGGATTTTTTAGTAGCGACACTTACGTCACTAAATACTAGAGTTTCTTTGACATCGGATGGGTGGGTAGGAGTGAACGGCATACCAATGATGGATAGATTCCAATTGGCTACTTCAAAAGAGGATAATTTCATTCGAATTTGTTAGGTACCCACATAAGGGTGAAATAATTGCCACACACATCATGGAAGCATGTAACAATTTTTGTATTTTTGATAAAGTTTTTGCTATTGGTTTTGATAACGCCTCTAATAATACTAAGGCAATTGCTAGTTTGCTAATTACACTTAATCCTTTAGAACCGAAATTTTTTCATGTTAGGTGTACTTGTCATATTTTAAATCTTTGTGTACAAGATGCACTTAAATATGGACACGATAAAATTGAGGTAATGAGAAATTTTGTTCATTTTATTACGTTGAGTGGTCCAATATATTAAGCTTTTCATGATTGGTGTGGACTTAGGGAAATTGTATTTAAACGTTTTCCTAAAGATGTTAGACATCGTTGGAATTCTACTTTTGATTTATTAAGAGTTGTTCTTCACTATCATTTTAATCTTAGAGAATTTCCACACGAAGAAATAGAAGATTTTAACCATGTTGTTTTCATTACAAAATTTGAAAAGGTTTTGAATAGTTTATATGATAGTTATGATAGAATTTATTCATCTAACACTACACAACCACAAAATGTTAGTTCTTCTTCTTCTTCAATGTTATCAAAAGGAAAGGGTCTTGCCACTAGTAGTGTTATAAATCTCTTAAAATAAAAAAACCAATAACCAATTCACCAAATGAGCTGAATTGGTATAATGCACAACCTCCCGTTGAAGATATAGTAGATGTGTTTTCTTTTTAGAAAACTAATGAACATATTTTTAGTATTCTTTCTTGCATGGCTAAAGATTTGCTAATTGTACAGGTGTCAACCGTTGCATTGGAAAGTACTTTTTCTCTTGGTGGCAGGATTATAAGTCCGAACAGGAATCGCTTGACGGCAAAGAATTTGGATATGTTGGTATGCACCGAAGATTGGATGAAAGCGGTAGAGAGGACTCAAAATTTACAAGAATCACAATACGGATCAACAAGTAGCGACGAGTGAAGAACTAGTAGAATGTAATTTGTATAATGTATTGTAAATAATTGGGGAAATTTTAGGGGGAAGAAATTCTATATTTAGGTTAAGTAGAAGTGCACAACAATAGTCCAATGTCTTCTCTTTAATCTAAATATAGGCCATCTCGATCTCTAAATTCAACTAATTCTGTTATTTCGTAATTTGATCTAATTTGTATGAAATTGTATTCTTGAACTTCATTTTATTTAACAATTTGTAATTTATTAAATCAATTTAAATTTGGTTTTAATTTCTTTTATTTATTAGTTCTTTGCAATTGTTATGAAATTACAATTTAATACTTGATCTTTCATCTTCCTTTAAAAAAATTATACTAAAAAACCGGCCCGACCCCCACCCTTGGGGCCGGGGGCTAGGTCCGGGCCTAGATTTTCCCAACTTAGCCTGGCCCGGGTTAGCCCAGGACCGGGCAAAGCCCGGGCGTTTCCGGCCTAGGCCCGGCCCGAATGCCACCCCTATTGCTTGCTAGTCTCATCGATATGTATTCTTAGGTGTGGTGTGTAATACCCCGCAAAAATAGCATATGGCTATTTTACATCGTAATCTGTGCGCAATTGAGATTTGCACGCGATTGTGTATTTTCCTAATAACAATTGATTGTTATTGAGGAATATCAGATTTATTGTCTACTTTATTTTATAATTTTGAAGGATTATTACGAGGTAGTTTTAATGTATTTTGTATTGTTTATAATCTTAAAGTAGAGATTTTTGGGTTTTTTTGAAATGTATTTGAGACTAAGGGGTTTATATGTAATATTCCCTCATTATTTATTTATTTATCTATTTATTTATCTTATTCTTTTATAAAACCCCCCACCCCCATTCCATTCTTCTTCTTCTTCTCCTTCCCATCTGGTTCCATCCCGACCCCCAAAAAAAAGAGAAGAACCCAGTCGGTGATTCTTTCCCCGATCAAATCCCCTCCTTTTCTCCATGGTTTTTCAATTAAATTGGGGGGATGACTAAGTGAAGGGTTCTCTACATCGTTTTCCGAAAGGATTTCGGGAAGGTAAACCCTAGATTATTTTATTGTATAAAATTTAGTGCGGTTAATTTCTTTTAAGTAGGAGTATTATGGTAGGAAGATTAGGAGATGTTGGGAAGGGTAAATGCAAAAAATTAGCAAGTTGTTAGAGAATTTGTAAGTTGTTAATAAATTAGGGTTTTGAGTTTATAAAGGGGGGGTAAGTATATGAGAACTTGTCTCTTTTGTGGTAATAGAAATTTTATTGGGCCATTAGGTTATTTTAGGAGTGATTTTTGTTATTGCTTGGGAAATAAAAAAAATCCCGTAGGATTTTGAATATCCCGTGCTTTGCACGTGTGTATCCCAGGTGTCCAATGAACGCTTGTGTGATGTTTGGAATAGTGTTATTAGCTTTTGTGATTGGTTTGGATGGTTTGAGTTTTAATTGCTTTGAAATTTGATGATAGGATATATTAGCGACGTTGGATGCGGAATGGCGTGGTAGCGCTTCGAGCCTTCGCGAGATATTTTGTGAGTATGATTATGCTAAATATATGTTTAGTGTTATGATAAAATCTTAGGCGGTTTTGGAGCAATCCTGGTTTAATTCAGCCAAATGAAGTTTTAATTTAAAATACGGGAAGTTCTTATTGTTAAAAGTTGTTATATGGTAAATTGGTGTGTATATGGTGAATTCTTAGCTTGTGGGAGAGTTTGGAGGATTTTGATTATCGTTGTATGATAAGTGGAATGCTAAGAAAGGTAGTTGTATGGTAAAGAACAACTCATTTTTATATGAGCTTGTTAAGAAGCATGTTTATGAGGGTAAGTTGGGAAATTCTTGCTCTGAAATGGTTAAGAGTTTGGGAAATTGACCGACTAGAGAGTCGTAGTAGAGAGTCATAGCTTTCTAACCCATCTAGAGTTTTGTAATTCCAGTTTATAGGTTGAGAGTTATGATTTTCCAAAGATGGAACGAACCCAATCTTAGTTAAAGTATTATTGGCTAAGAAAACCAGTTTCTCTCTGTTTGTACACCTGATGGAACTTGTGTTTTCGAGAACTAAAATGATAGAGTCTGAAAGAGGTGTTCAACTAAGACGTTGAATAGACACTCCCACCTTCCCATAGGATTTAGAATCGAGATTTTCTGATGAGTGAGCAAACTCTTATGATATTGGAAAGGTGCAGCGAGTGCAAAAGAATGTACTATTGAGAGTACATGAGGTTTTATAGTATCAAGTAATTTTGTATTGTGTGTTGGAAGTTATGGACGTTGCAAGCTAGCAACCTGTTGATTGGACTAACCTTCAAGTTTAAGTTGACTGCAGAACGGTGGGACCGTTGAGTGCCATACGGTAGGACCGTATATCTTTATCGTCACGGCGTTGACTGCAGAACGGTGGGACCGTTGATTGCCATAAGGTGGGACCGTATATCTTTAAGTTCATCACGACTGTTGACTGCAGAACGGTGGGACCATTGACTGCCATACGGTGGGACCATATATCTTTATCGTCACGGCTGTTGACCGCAGAACGGTGGGACCGTTGACTACCATACGGTGGGACCGTATATCTTTAAGTTCGTCACGGCTGTTGACTGCAGAACGGTGGGACCGTTGACTGCCATACGGTGGGACCGTATATCTTTATCGTCACGGTTGTTGACTGCAGAATGGTGGGACTGTTGACTGTCTTACGGTGGGACCGTATATCTTTAAGTTCGTCACGGCTGTTGACTGCAGAACGGTGGGACCGTTGACTGCCATACGGTGGGACCGTATATCTTTATCGTCACAGTTGTTGACTGCAGAATGGTGGGACCGTATATCTTTATCGTCACAGCTATTGAATGGGGTCCAGGAACCGGGCACTAGTGGCAAACCAAGACACCACTAGGTGACTGCAGAACGGTGGGACCGTTGATCTGCAACCTCATTGCTACGATCTATCAGGAACAGGAAGTAGACCAAATTAGAATACATTGCATAGCGAGAGTTCAAATCCCTGAACTTGGAGACAACGGCTTGATTTGGAAAGTATGTAGTATGGGATGCATATATTTCCAAAGTCTCGTTTGCATTGGACTAAGTACATTGGCTTGACTTGGGCCACAAGTATTATGGGATGCATGTGTGTCCAGAGTCTTGCTGACATTAGATTAAGTACATCTGTTCTGGATTCTGTGTTTGTATTAGACTTTAAGTCACGGCATACACGAACACTAGGAAATCAGGATACACGTTTATTTTCCATCCATGATGAATTGTGAGTGTGATAGTTGATGTGTATAATGAGTGCGAAATAATGCATTGCGAAACATGATGATATATGTCGTAAGAATGAATGAATGCGATGTTATGTGATATGAGATTGGGAAAGAATATAAGTCGTGAGTCTGTAATTGCAAATGAATGGTAATTGAGATGCAGTTATGTGGAAGTAGAGTTATTTGTGATTGTAAGGCTTTATGGGAAAATAAAGCTTTAGGAATATTTGCGTAAGGCGTAAAGTGATGGGCATTAAGCGACTAATTTGGGAATGATTTCCAAATTAAAGATAAGTATGTTGTGAGCTGGTATGGATATGCATACAGGAAATAACTCGGAGAGTATTTGATGTGAATTTCCATTTATGATGTTTACATGTTCATATTTCAAGTAAAGTTTGATTATCTTGGTATTCGTAAGTTTGTTCTGTTTTTACTTGTAAAGTTTAATTTATTTGCTTTATTAATAGATTATACTCACACCAGAAATGGCTAACCCCTTAGTGTTTGGGGGGTTAGGGAGTCTCTAGATTACCCTAGACCCCTACTGTTACAGGTCCTCAGCGGTGCAGAGGTGAGGTGTAGACTCATGGTTTTGTGGAATGGAGCTTCATTTTACAATTTGTTATTTAAAGGTTTAATTGTGTGAATAGTGAATTTTATGATTTAAATTGTATTTTTGATGTATAAGTATGTGGATGATGATGATGAGTATAGTGTGGAGTGGCATGCTATGTTGTTGACCCGTACTCATCTCGTTGTGGAGTACCGGACCCTGTGGTATGTTTTATAAGCTATTTTCTAAAAACCTTACTACATTTTCAATGAAATTTATGGTTTTTATTTGATATTTGATATTCCATTATGATTTTGGCCCCCAGAGCATATATATTGATTGCATGTATGTCTCTGCTCATTTTAGCCTGGGAAGCCCGTGATATTATTGCCTGTGATGTGAGCTACGGAATTTAGAGCAGAATTCCGTAAGCTTTTTGTGTTTCGTGGCAGAAATTTCAGGAGAAACTCTGCCGAAATTTTCTTAGAATTATAACTATCTTAGTTTATGTTTAAAGTGATATAGAAATTGAAAGAATTGAATTTGGAGTCAAAAAGAGGGACGTTACAGTTTGATATGATAAACTGATACTTGTAATCATTGATGTATTAACTTTGATGGCAATAAAAGTGTTTTAAATTTCTGTGTCATTTACTGTGTTGAGAGGCAATTGAAGGCAAAGATTCTGGTTGCGTCACGGTTTTCCGGTTACCGGAAATCGGGGCATTACATGGTGACCTAGATCTGGCTTTTCATTTATTTAACGATAGAAATAGCCCTAAAAATCAGTGTTCACCCTTGGAATGCAATGCTTGCAGGCTTTGCAATCCATGGCGAGTCTGAGAAAGCAATCCAACTTTTTGAGAGAATGAAGGACGAGAGCATTGCTCCTGATAAAGTAATATCCGTATTTTTTTTAGTGCTTGTGGCCATGGCATATTTGTTCAACAGGGTGAGTTTTATTTTAATTCCATGAAAAAAGTACATGGCAGTGATCTGAAGCTTGAACATTATGGATGCCTGGTGGATCTTCTGGATCGAGCTGGGCTCCTGGTGGAAGCTGGGGAGATCCTATTGACAATGCCTATGGATCCATACATTTTCATATGGAGTTCATTGTTAAGCGCTTGTCGAATTCATAAAGAAGTAGAGTGGGGAGCGAGGATTCGAAAGCTCTTGGATCCTAAGAACATAGGGTGTCAAGTACTACTAGCAAATTTGTATTCAAAATCTATAATATGGGAAGATGCAAAGTATGTGAGGAAGGGTATTGAAGAGAGCTAATTGAAGGTGTACATTAGTTCCTTTTAGAAACCAATCTCACCCTCAAACGAAACATATATATTCGTTCTTAGATGATACGGCGATTAGACTAAAAGAAGGCAGGTTATGTTCCAAAAATAGAGGCGACCTGCTTGATATCGATGAAGAAGACAGAGAGACTGCTATTTCCAGGCATATTGAGAAGTTGGCAATTGCATTTGGGATTATGCACACTACCCCAGAGACAGTATTTCGAATTGCGAAGAATTTGCAAGTTTGTTTGGGCTCTCACGATGCGTTGAAATTTATTTAAAGAGTTTATGATGAGGAGATTTTGGTCTTAAGCTGATTTCATTTGTATCTTGAAAATATCCTAAATGAATTTTTTTCCACTTTAAGTTTTAGTTTTTACTATAAATTGGAAGTATGTTTGAGTATTTTGTCATTTATTAAAATTTTGGAAGCATGTTTGAGTATTTTATCATTTATTAAAATTTTCTTACGTCACAATGCACCCCATAACTTAGGACTTTTGATTTCAAAGCAACACAGGTATAAAATACACAGGTATAAAACACACACGTATCAGTTGCAAATTAAAAAGACAGCGTGGGGATTATGCCCCAAAAAGGGCTCTCAACATGATGTGGGAGAATATTAGAATTTAAATAAAATACACAGTCCTTGCCTCCAACTTCGGAGACTACACCAGGGTTACTTCACAGTTGTAAGCTGGAAACTTGGAAGCAACAACAAATAAGCATAACCCGATCAACGTGTATCATATAACTTCGAGGTTTCATGTGGGAGCCAAGAACATTTCATAGTTGCAAGTTTAAATAAAATTTCTTCATAATATTACAACAAAATGATCTATTTCTGTACATCTGAAAATTGTTGAAAATTTTGAGTTTTATACTTTGTCCACATCATACTCTGTTAAAGCCCTGAATTTTTTTCTCCAAAATGACCCTCTTTTAGAAAGTATTTACCAAAACTTTCGAAACTAATTACCAAAACGATTCACTCGCTATCACAAATAACGAGTTTAGTAAAAACATTATCGCTATCTGTGTTAGCGAGTGTATGGTGAGGTATCTCTCCACTCATTATGTACAGTTGTACTACATCCACAGTATAAAACGGAAAAAAGATAGGAGACCTCAGGTGTTGGATCCGGTGCACAAATCAAACGGCTAACTCTTGCTCCAAATTCAAAATTCCAACAGCCATATATTCCCCAATAAAATCTCATATGACCGTTGTAGCTCCTCTCTCTCACTCTCTATCGCTCTTGATCAATCTCTTCAATCCTAAAAAAAAACCTCAAATCCCTAAAATAAAAAAATCTAGAGATTGATATGAGAACAAACCATGGGTGAGGAAGGCAAAGAGCTATCGGCTCTTGAAGAGATCTCCCAAGAATTTTGACCCCATGTATATAAAATTACACTCGCTATCTCAGAATAGCGAGTCTAGTTCAACTGAACTCGCTATCTCGGATAGCAAGTGTAGGTCCTATACATTTCAGGTAGAAATTGCATGTATAAAATTTCTCTAAAAAATGAGTACAACTACACTCGCTCTTAGATAACAATGTCAGTTGAACTAGACTCGCTATTTGAAATAGCGAGTGTAGTTATATACATTTCAAATAGAAATTGCAGGTTCAAAATTTCTTTGTAGCGAGTAGGTTAATTTGGTAAATAGTTTCGAAAATTGGGTCAGTTAGGTAATTACCTTTAAACATGGATAAGTGTGGTAAATACTTTCAATAAATCGGTCACTTTGGTAAAACATTCCTAATAAAACCCGATTTGACCGTTGGAGCTCCTCCCTCACTCTCTCGTTCTTGATCAATCTCTTCAATCCTGCCCCAAAAAAAAAACCTCAAATCCCTAAAAAAATTCAAGAGATCGATACAAGAACAAAACATGGGTGAGGAAGCCAAAGGACTCTCTGCCCTTGAAGAGATCGCCCAAGAACTCCAAGTCCCCATGTATATATCTCTTCATCTGTCCTTCAATCTCTTAGATTCGAACTTTCTTCTTTTTTTTGTGATTGTTTTGACATGGGTTTTCTTTTCTGATTCTGATTGTATGATAAAGTGCGGAACTTAATGTTTCTTGTTTGTTTGTTGTGAATCAGAAGATGGAGAGATCTTGCCCGAGAATGGATCTTGTCAAGAAATTGGTATAGATTCGATCTTTAGTTGAATTAATTATTAATGTGTACTCTGTTTGATTTTATTGATGTTTTTTTTATTATTATTACGTTTTTCTGGGTTGGAGTTTTCAAGATGAGGATTCGGTCAATTCAGAGGAGATGGATGATAAACAAGGCAACATATATATTAATGTTGATCAACATTAATATATATGTTGATCAACATTCAGTTGATCAACATATATATTAATATGCATTTTACAGACCAGAGATCTTTGAATCTGCAAATTTGTGAGGGAGTTGAGCAACAACTGCATTCAAGAGTGTGAGCAGAAATACGAAGAAGTTTACTCAGGAATGCTTGAAAAGAAAGCATTTGCACAGAGATAATTGAACTGAAAGGAAATATAAGGGTTTTTCGCAAATGCTGCCGGACTTTAAGTTCAAAAGAGATGTTGTGAAGGTATATACTTTGGTGATTGAATTCGATCAGTCTCACGATTCAAAGTTGTCAGTTGTTTGCTCTAATAATTAAGGTTTGATCATGTTTTACCTATAACGTAGTTACGGTACAAACACAAAGTTTATGTTATAGAGGGTTGCAATTTCTTAGTTTTGCCTACCTCAAGACAGTTTTTTGGTTACCTAAGTCCGATATCTCTTTACCATCAATATATTTACCATCAATATATATCAATTTATAGGTATAATCCCGTAATTAGCTGCATGTTTAGATCCACATGGTGAGATCATTTGCTGAATTAACTAGCTGATCTGCAACACAGATCCATATTATTCGGTTGCAACATAGACACTTAGTGTTATTTAGTGTTTTCTCATTCTTATAAAGTTTACTTTACTCGTGTGTTTGTGTGCTTGTTAAATCCTTCTCCTTACAGTATTTTACTTTACCAGTCCATATTAATGTCATTTGAGGATAATATTGCACTTTGCTGGTTACATTTACTTTTCCAGCAAATGTAACTAATGTCTTTAGCTTGCTTATATGCAGTATTTATAGTACTGGAGATGTTACCGTCGACAGCATCATGAGAAGTTGGCGACTGCCCAATGTGACTAATCCAAAATTGCAGCCGCTCGTCTGCAATATCATCCTCCACATCATGATGTTTGGCTCATCTCCAGAAATATGTAAGCCTATGCCTGCTGACGAAAGAAAAAAAAAGGTCACTTTTTTTTTCTCTTTCTGATATTACGCCAAAAATAACCTTGTTCTCTGTATTTCTAAATGACTCCCACTGAATTTTAAGTTATATCAAATACACCAGGTGACCAAATACCAACTAACCGTACCAAATAACAACTTACCTCGCCATTTAGGACAACTACTCTGTCCAACTTGGGGGGTATAATTATATCATTAACCTGACATTTTTATTGGGGTTTACATTAAAATTTTTAAATTGTGGAGGGGTTGTACCCATAAGAAAGTTTAGGAAATTTTCAGAGGTGATATTAAAGAACAAAATTTACATGATTTTTAAACACGAGAATTAAAATTTGAAACAAATGTTTAAATACAACAAATACTATAACTGGGTAGTTCTACAGAAGGAAAAAATAAAAATGCTATAACCGAGTATCCATATACAAATTTAATTATAAAGGAAAATTATGCAAAAAGATAAACAACCTGCTTAAAAAGTACATCTTCGGTTTCCTCTTTGTTTAGTTCTGCAAGGAAAAGGAACTTTTAGATATTAATGGTCATAGCAAAATGATATCTAAAGCAAAATGATATGTATCTGTTAATTCTGATAATTAGGCGAAATATCATTGCTATTAAAAAGGAAACAACTTCTTAAAGAAATGAAGACTGGAAAAATGGATAAACAGAAAGAACACCAAGATATTACCAAATGCTTCTATGAACTTAGGATCGCCGGGAGATTTATTATCTGAACAAACAAAAGTATCCACAACGAACAGTGCATTAGTGATCAGGAAGATAGAAACATTTAAAAAGGAGAAGTATTTGAAGTAATAGGGGACATTCAGTTTTTAAAAAAGTAGCTTATAGACACTTTTCAGAATGAATAGATGACCATTCAAATTGAAGTCCACATTGTTCGTGGTGATCATAAATACCTAAAATTCGACACTTCGAATCTGAATTTTCCCGAGAGCGCAGGTATAGACAAACCTGAAAAAGATTGTCGAAGAAAATTGGGTCGCCGATGATTAGCCATTGCAAGCAAGACAGCATCTTCAACAACCTTCACCATTGTCAGTGAAAAAGAATTATTACCTAACTGAAGTCCAAAAGTAGCATAAGGGAAAACAAATTGACAAACAGCTAATACATTTGAATAAGCAAGTAAACCTTCAAAGAAGTAAGTTCTCTTAAGCCTTTCTCAACAGAGAGCATGCTCTCTATATTTCCTTCTCCAGTTATATCAGTCAAATCACGAGCAAGTCCGTTTCTTTTATCTGGGATAAAAACAAACTCCGGGTCATAAAGCCCAAAACAAAGTACAATGTCATAACAATATTCAAAGAAATAATCTAGCAGTAAATAAATTTAAGCAACGCAATTCAGCTCCATCACTAGAATCGTTGCTTACCAATTCCTTGTGGTATAGTTCCTTCAGTACCTATAAATTCTTGATCTAAAAACAAAGAAAATATTGTCCTTAGAGCAAGTCGTGGACAGCAAGTAGAGAGAAACAGAGAATAATGGGAAGCATGTATGTCAAAGAAAAGGGACAGGTTCAAAGTCAAATAACAAAGCAAAGGCAGGCAATAATATCAAAGGTCTACAATTAATCACACATGCAATGAGTGATGTCAAGTCAAGTTCAATTCAAGATCAAGCATGAGATGTCAAATGTAAGTTATTAATCATTTTATTAGCCTATCTAGTGCACGTACTACTGCGTCTGACTCCACAGGTTCGACGCAAGCACACAGTGAACGTTTTAGACTGATGGTAAATTTTTAGTCACTTAAGTAATTGATATCTGAATTGAAAAATAGATATGACTTATTTGTTGTCTTGCATAACTGTCATAAAAAGTGTCATCATGAAAATATTTTTGACTACAGATTTTCTAGAGGAGCTAAAATAACTTTTAGTCAATTTTTCTTACACATATTTTATCTAAAAACACTTTTAGAGCTAGGAAGTAGTTTTAGGCTCTCCAAAAGCAAACATTAGGTCATTATATTATTTCTTCTTTCACAACTTTGGTCAGAGTGACCGTAAATGGTGAGAGAATACACGATGAACATGCAAAGGAGCAAGAGTCGCATGTGGTTTGTGGATTTAGTTGGAAGCGAGCGGATGGGAAAAACTGAGGTGAAGCTTTCTCCTTCCAACTAACAGATTTTAAATGAAATTGACAGGAACTCGAAGCTTACTAACTTGCTATAAAGCTCTCTTGGTGTGTTTCTATTTCATCTTTTAAATATCAAAATATTATATCAACTTGCTACAATGCTATCATGGGAATCAACTTGGTTTTAGATATCATACTTTTAATGTTTAGGGGATACTTTTATGAGGCCCATTGTTGTACGACAAATTTTTTGTTAGCCCCTTTTAAGTTTATTTTACACTTCAAATCCCTCATTGTCCAAAATATTTTGTCAACCCCTCTTTTTACAAGAAACTATTCAAATACACTTTTTCTTAATGAAAATTGCTAATTTTGGTTTATTAGTTGTTCGGTTTACAATTTACATTTTATTGTGTTCACTTCCAATTAGCAGTTAAAAATAGAATGAGTTTTTCAAAACAGTGTATAAAAATGTAATCATAAGGCTCATAGATGAGAATAAATTTTCTTATCTCAACTTTTAACTCTTGCTTTCACGTTACAACGACAATCATATCCAATAGGACCAATGCTAATACTGGTTTATCCGGAAAAAAAATTATTTATGAAAAAAAGAATCAGTGGAATCGAGTATGGACCTGCTAATAAACAATCAGATCCGACTGAAAGTTTCTAGCTTATTTTGCTCATCTCTCTCTCTCTATATGTGTGTGTGTGTGTGTGCGTGCGCGCGTGTAATGTGAGCCTCATATTTGTGTGAGGAATTTTTTTTCATACAAAGTAGTTATATTCACTTGGTAGGGCCCACATGGAATATCCACTCTGTTTATCATATTTATCATGTCAATGGATGTATGTGTAGAAAAAATCAAATGGTTTGGAGGTCATTCACTCATGCATCATGTGGGTCCAATTTGTGATTTGCTGTTGAAATCATTCATTTTTCAACCACATGATGCATGGGTGAATGACCTCCAAACCACTTGGTTTTCTCTACACATACATCCATTAGCATGATAAACATCATGGATAGAGTAATCTTCCATAAATGCCCGATAAATTGAGTATAATCACGTTGTATGAGGAAAATTTTCTCATACTCTAGATGAGACTCCCTCTCTATATATATAGGGGGGGAGTGATCATATGAAGCCCTCCCTCCCTCCCTCCCTTTTATATATACATACACACACACCATACTAGACTATTTTTTCGAGTTAACCCACTTTTTAAAACTAATTCCGAACATGACTCACTTTTCGAACTAATTCCTATGATGGACCAGTCCTCATAGGCCGTTGTGGCCTATTCCAACTGTGGCCTCTTCACAAATATCTTTTTTCGATGCCGCAGTCTCTAGCGCAAATATGATATGGCCGTAGTTGGGAAATGCAGCATTGAAAAAACATATTTGTAAAGAGGCCATGGCCTTACAATTGAATAGGCCGCCTAATCCTATGAGGACTGGTTCCACCATAGGAATTAGTTTGGAAAGTCGGTCATCTTCGAAATTAGTTTTAAAAAGTGGGTCAACTTGGGGAAAAAATCTACCCTACTAGGTGACACATTAGATAAGTAAAAGTGAACCTTATTTCGTTTATCTCCACTTTTCAAATGTATGATACGTTCCGTAACTTTTCAAATGTATGTATGATAAGTAAAAATAAGTAAACCTTATTTCGCTTATCTCCACTTTTCAAATGTATGATATGGACCGTAACTTTTCTTTCCAAATAAATATACAAAAACCTCTTCTAATGGAAAAATAAACAAATTTATATGTTTCCACCCTATCTTAAAAAAAAACAGCCCCATTTACCTAGTTAGTGTTCCAAATTTGTGAAATTACCATTTTTGTCTTAGAATTTTTTGGACAAAAGCCAAATCAAATTTGTATGTAATATTTTTTTTCTCTACCAGGTGATCTCATACGATACAAAAGTTGGAAACAAATTAAGAAAAAAAGGTTTAAAGAGAAGATACAAATGATAGAGAACTTTGAAGCCTTTATGAATAAAATTTTGAAGAAGCCTTTATGAATAAATAGCATGGGTAACAAATTTGTTTTGAAACAAGGGTACAATATAAAATTTTCCAAGGATAAAAGTTCGATGGACATGTAAAATTAATGAATTAGAACGGTGTATGGGAATACAAGAAATGGGCTATCGAGAGTTCAAGTTTGTAAGATGCATGAATTCCTTTACCTCTCAATGGGATACATCCACAGATAATGAACAAGACCCCCGATTATGGCTTCACCCAACAAGGTGGATTATCAAGTGAATCATTATAGTGAAGAACGATGGAGGAAATATCATCTCCATTTTACTAAGTGTCAATGCCGCACGCTACTCCAATTGGTCAATATCTTCAACACGAAGCACTCTTGAGCAAATTCCTTTATATATGCTACAAAGATCTTTCAGGACAGTAGTGATTTGCTCACACATTGAAGACCTTAGGACCACAGGAAGGAGATCTTGCATCAAGATGTGGTAGTTGTGTGACTTTAGACCCTGAAGCCTCTTCTCTTTAAAGTTCACACACCTTCCTATGTTAGAAGAATAGCCATCCAGAACTTTAAGTTCCAGTAGAACTTTGCAAAACAATTCCAACTCTGATTCTGACATTGAATCGATTGCAGGATGCAGGCGTACTCTCACGTTCGTTTATTCCTATGGGTGCAACTCATATCGGATGCCCATTGACTTCAAATCAAGGCGGCTCTTGAGATTGTCCTTTGTCTTCCGGTCATCTTCCATAACTGTTTCTATACAATTTTTACCAATATTTTTTCCGATATGCATCACATATAAATTATGTCGCAATAAGTTGAATTCCTAATATGGCAACTTGAAGAAAATACTCTTCTTCTTCCATGCGCCTAAATCCATCATGTTGTGATACTCATCTTCGTCACATTGATCGATCTCTTCATGTGGCTCCTCCCTTGCTCTTCTTGCCCTTTTTGCTGACTTGTGGTTCTTTTCCATATTTGAACTGATGACCATCTACCCGCCTCAAAACATCTGACCCAGAAGAAGCTCTAGGAGCATGTCCCCACTCATCGGTACCATCAAATGTCGTTGTCTCTGCCCAAAATATACGTGTGTCATGCAACCATCTGCTATGATCCATATAACAAAACTTTCTGCCATTGTACAACCACCTTAAATTAGTTTGATCAGCACAACACGGACATGCATAACGTCCTTTAGTACTATATCCAGATAAATTTGCATATATGGGAAAATCATTGATTGTCCAAGTCAACGTGACCCGAAGAGAAAATCTTTCTTTAGCCATTGCATCATAGGTTGGAACACCCTCCCACAATTTCTGAAGTTCATCTATTAATGGCTGTAGGTACACATCTATATCATTTCCGGGATCTTTCGGTCCAGGAACTATCATGGACAAAATAAATTAGGACGGCTTCATGCATTTCTAAGGCGGGAAATTAGATGGTATTAACACAACAGGCCCATATACTGTATGTACTACTCATTTGCCTAAAAGGGTTGAAACCATCACTAGCTAATGTAAGTCTCACACTGCAAGGATCTTCCGTAAAATTGGGATATCTTTCATCGAATTTTTTCCAAGATTGAGAATCAGCAGGATGTCTAAGAATTCCATCATTATTACGACCTTCAGCATGTCATCTCATATCAGAAGAAGTTTTTGAAGACATAAACAGTCTATATAGCCTAGAAATCATAGGAAAATAATGCAATAGTTTGGCAGGCTTCTTTCTCCTACTTTCCCTTAATAGGCCCACTAGTTTGATTGTCTTGATTTGGTGTTTCTGCCCATTTCGAAGAACCACAGACTTCGCAATTCTCCAGACTTTCCTTACCTCTCGTGAAAAGCATATAGTCATTTGGACATGCTACTATCTTCTCATACCCTAGATCGAAAGAGTTTAGGATTTTTTTGATTTTATAGGAGTTTGGAATACAAATTTCTGGAAATGCTTCATTCAACAGTTCAAGTAGCATAGTGAAGGAATTGGCAGACCACCCGTTTAAACATTTGATATGAAATAGTCTGACAATGAATGAGAACTTAGAGAACTTGGTGGAATCACGATACAGCGGAGTACTAGCATCTTCAAGCAACTTAGTGAAGGATTCGTGCTGTTTATTAATTTCAAGGGCCGGGCACGGGCATTTCCTCCACCCACCATCAATGTGTGATGTTTCTGTTGACTCATTATGAACTTGGGTTGTTGGAATTTCGGTATGGAATGAAACATTATGAATCCCCAAGGCGTCCTGCACCAAGCTTGCATCTCATCGGTAAAACTTAAGTCATTGTTCACTAAGGGCTCATCTTCATTTTCTAATACAATCGGACAAACAGGAGCTGACGTATGACCCTCTCCATGACAAAACCACCGTGTGTACCCTTGAAGAAAATCATTGACAACCAAATGTGTATGTACTACGTCACATGTCATCAAATTACAATTTGTACACCGTGTGTACCCTTGAAGAAAATCATTGACAACCAAATGTGTATGTACTACGTCACATGTCCTCAAATTACAATTTGTACACCGGGGGCATGGACAAAGAATTAGGTTGAGATTATGGGAATTTCGTTTGGTAAAGATAATAAAATCTTTGATACCATCCCGGTACTCCTTGGATAATCGTGGTTTACTAATCCAATTTTTATCCATTATAACAATAGCACCCAATCTGAAAGTAAATTTTGATATATTAAATAGTATTAGATTTAAAAGACGTTTTTATAATTAATTTCACCTTTTAGAACCTTCCCTAGTGGCAATTAAATAATCAGTATAACAATTAACTATTAAATTAATAAATCTCAGCAAAAAATGTATCAAAAACAGTTAAATCTCAATACAATCTACTCTATTCACACAACCCTCAACCACCTTTGTGGAAATTATGTCAACCACCTTTGTGGCATTTTATTGAACACCTTGTGTTCGAGTCTAATATCGATTCAAATAGTCTCCCTTGAATTTGGCTATCTGTTCAAGGAGATGATGATGGTAAAAGATATTTGCTGTTGAGAGGAATATGGCGAATAACGAGGATGCCGTGCGGTAAATATGATAACAAGAAGAACAAGAAGACACTTTATTTATTTTGTTCATAGCTACTTGTTAGTAAAACAACATACTTAACACAATGATAACATTAATAGTTTGCACATGATAAACAATTCAAACCAACGAGAAGAATAAAGCATTATACCACACTCAATGTCGGAAGTTGTCGACAGTGGGGGGGCGGGGGAGGACTCAGACGGGCGACAGCGGTGGCAAGCGACACGGCGACGACGGGGGCTACGGAGACGGAGACAGCGACAGCGGGGCCTATGGCAACGACGACATTTCGAAGAGGTCGGATCGGGAGTTTCGGAGGAGTGGTCGGGAAAGGCGACGAAGGGAAGGAGGCGAAACGGCGATGCGCGCGCGCAAAAAAATTAGGGTTGGGGAAAAAAGAGAGCAAATGTTAGGGTTCGGCGGAATTGGGGATTTATCTCAATAACTTCACCGGCGTTTATTAATAAAAACGTCGGTGTAAGGTACAGGATTTGTGGGGTATATTATCGCTTCACCTTCACCGGTGTTTTTTTAAAAATGCCGTTGTATATCATACTACGCCGACGTTTTTTTACAAAATGCCGGCGTATAACGATGTACATTATAGGACCATTCCTTGTCTTATCCTACCCCGGCGCGATTAGTCAAACGTCGGGGAATATATGCCGGTGTAGCTTGCGAATGTTATAGTGGGGGTTCCTCTATCGCTTTGTTGACGTCGGGGATTGTGCTCTCTACTATGAACTCTGCTAGGGCTTGGGCCTTGATAACAGTTCGGGGCTGATAGCTGATATCATGTTAGCTCAACTCTATGGACCACTTCATAAGGCGCCCCGAGGTCTCGAGCTTGTAGAGAACTTGTTTGAGCAGTTGGTCGGTAAGAACGACCACCAAGTGAGACTGGAAGTAGGGGCAGAGTTTTCGGACTGCCATGATTAACGCATAAGCCATCTTTTCTATCTTTGGATAATAGAGTTCGGCATCCCTGAGGACCTTACTCACATAGTAGATTGGCTTCTGCGTCTTATCTTCTTCTCTTACCAGAACAGTGCTGAGAGTCTACTCCAAAGTGGCAAGGTATGTGTAGAGGATTTTCCCGGGTTTTGGCTTGCTCAAGAGTGGGGGTTAACTATATAGGTCTTGAGCTGGTCAAAGGACTTTTGCTGTTGTCGCCCCCACTCAAATTCTTAGCTCCTCTGAGGGCCTTGAAGAAGGGGAGAAATTTTTCCTCTGACTTGGAGAGGAAACGCCATATGGCCGCCAGGAGTCCTGTTAGCTTCTGTACGTCTTTGACACTTAAAGGAGGAGCCATTTTCAGAATAGCTTGAATCTTTTTTGGGTTGGCCTCTATGCCTCTTTGGCTGACCATGAACCCAAGGAATTTACCGGATGAGATGCCAAAAGCATACTTGTTCGGGTTCAGTCTCATGTTGTGCCTCCTCAGCACTGCAAAGGCCTCCTGGAGATCGGAAACATGATCCGATTTGCGGACGCTTTTTACTAACTTGTCGTCTACGTAGACTTCCATGTTCCGACCGATCTGTTCCTTGAAAACCTTGTTAACAAGGCGCTGATAGGTGGCACCAGCGTTCTTGAGCCCGAAGGGCATTACCCGGTAGTAGTATAGACCCTGGTCGGTTACGAAAGAGGTCTTTGGGATATCTGGAAGGGAACATCCTGCTGTGGTTGTACTCGGAAAATGCATCCATGAAACTTAAGATCTCGTGGCCTGAGGTCGCATCAATCAGGGCATCAATGCTCAGGAGTGGGAACGGATCTTTGGAGCAGGCTTTGTTTAGATCCGTGAAGTCAATACAGATCCTCCAGCTCCCATTGGATTTTTTACCATCACGACATTGGACAGCCATTCGGGATAGTTGACCTCATGTATGAACCGGGCATTCAAGAGTTTCTCCACCTCTTCTTTAATTGCTTGCTGGCGTTCAGGAGCGAATTTGCGTCACTTTTGCTGAACGGGTTTGGCCCCAGAAGCAACACTAAGGTGATGCATGAGGAGCTCTTCAGATATTCTGGGCATATCGGTCGCAGTCCAGGCGAATAGATCGCGATTTTCCCTTATACACTGAATAATGTCGATTCTGACGGAAGGGGGAAGGGTTTTACCAATCTGAAATGTCCTAGTCGGATCCCCTTCCGAGAAGGCCACCTCTTCCAGGTCATCGACCGGCTCTGATATAGGTTGGCTACTCCCTTGGGAGAGTTCAAGAGCTTCGCAGGAGAGGACCGGCCCTCATGTTGCATTTGTGAGATGCCTCCTGGCTCTTTCTGACTTCTCCCATCCTGTTGTGGTGGGGAACCTCATCTTCAGGTGGTAGGCTGAGGGTACAGCCTGGAGAGCAGCTAGGCCGGGTCGGCCCAGAATGACATTGTCAGCCGTCTTCACATCCACCACCATGAAATCCATCGGCTCGGTTCGGGTGGTCAGGGTTTTTCCAGCGGTTACGTCGAGAGTTATGACACCTTCGATCGTCACTGGCACCCCGGTGAATCCGTGGAGAGTATAGCCGAAAGGCTTGAGTCGTTCTCTAGATAGCTTAAGACCGTGGAAGGCTTCTAGAAAAAGGATATTGACCGAACTGCCGTTGTCGACCAGTACCCGGCGTACATCGAAGTTGGCCATATGAAGGTTGATTACAAGGGCATATCACAATGAGGCATTCAGACGCCTTCCAGATCTTTATCTGAAAAAGTAATAGGGACCCCAGGGCCCTTGGGGGAGGATGGTTCTGCATGGAGTTCACCTCTCGGACGAAAGCTTTTCGGGAGTAGTTCGAATCTCCCCCCATTGGGCCTCCGTGTATGAGATGTAGGACAACTTCGGCTTCTGAATTCGGGGTCTCGGCGTGCCGTTCGGCTCGCTTATTAGCCTTCCTAGGGGGCGGCAGAGGATCTGCCATGTCCTTTCTTACGAATCTGGGAAGTTTTCCTCTCTGAATAAGGGCCTCAATCTCATCTTTTTGGGCCCGACGGTCATCCGTGTCGTGGCCGTGGTCCCTGTGGAAGCGGCACCATTTGTCATGTTCCTCTTTTTGCCTAGTGTGTTCATCTTCGGAGGTGGTGAGAGGAGACTTTCTTTCCCGACCTCAATCGGGATGGCTGAGACACTCACGTTGAGTGGAGTGAACTTCTCGAAGCGGGGAGGAGGGCGACACTGGACTCCATTTGTGGAGCTTCTTAGCTCCTTCAACGCCCTTCCATTTGTTTCCAGAGGACGATCCCTCAAGAGTGGGGCGGGTGAGAACCTCTTCTGCTCGGATGTACTTCTCACTCTTAAGCAGGAGTTCTGAGAAATCCCGAGGATGCTTCTTGGCAAGGGATGCCCTGAAGTTGTCGTTGGTGACGTTGGATTGGAAAGCAGCAGAGGACCACCAACTGGTCTAGGGAGGCGATGGACCGGGCCTCGGAGATGAAATGCTTAACATAGTCCCTTAGCCGCTCGCCCTTCCTTTGATGGAGTAACAGTAAAGAGGTGCTTCCATTTGTTTTCGGAGGACGATCCCTCAAGAGTGGGGCGGGTGAGAGCCTCTTCTGCTCGGATGTACTTCTCACTCCTAAGCAGGAGTTCTGAGAAATCCTGAGGATGCTTCTTGGCAAGGGATGCCCTGAAGTTGTCGTTGGTGACGTTGGATTGGAAAGCAGCAGAGGCCACCGACTGGTCTAGGGAGGCGATGGATCGGGCCTCGGAGATAGCCACTCGCCCTTCCTTTGATGGAGTAACAGTAAAGAGGTGCTTGTCTTTTCAGCGCGGCGGCTACTCACGAAGTGAGTAAAGAAGTGCCCTTCGAACTGATCGAAGGAGAAGATGGAGGCCGGGGCTAGTCGTGAGTACCATTCTCTTAACCTAGTCCCTTAGCCGCTTGCCCTTCCTTTTATGAAGTAACAGTAAAGAGGTGCTTGTCTTTTCAGCGCGGCGGCTACTCACGAAGTAAGGAAGGGCCCTTCGAACTGATCGAAGGAGAAGATGGAGGCCGAGGCTAGTCGTGAGTACCATTCTCTTGCTGGTCCCTTCAGTGTGGTCGGGAAAGTTTTGCAAAGAAGCGCGGCCTCCATCTTCTCCTTCGAACTGATCGAAGGAGAAGATGGAGGCCAGGGCTAGTCGTGAGTACCATTCTCTTAACCTAGTCCCTTAGCCGCTCGCCCCTCATTTTATGAAGTAACAGTAAAGAGGTGCTTGTCTTTTCAGCGCGGCGGCTACTCACGAAGTAAGGAAGAGCCCTTCGAACTGATCGAAGGAGAAGATGGAGGCCGGGGCTAGTCGTGAGTACCATTCTCTTGCTGGTCCCTTCAGTGTGGTCAGGGAAAGTTTTGCAAAGAAGCGCGTCCAACGCCTGGTGGATCATCATGAGAGTTTTAAATCTCTCAATGTGGTCAGCAGGGTCGGACTCCCCGTTGTATGACTCAAAATGAGGGGGCTTGAAGTTCTCTGGAACTGGTGCTTCCATTATGGTTTGGGAGAACGGATGCCTGCTGGGACAGAAATTCCTCGCCCTATTGTTCCTCTTCTCTGTCAAGTCGGCCAAGGCACCTCTCCATCTCGTGGAGATGGCAATAGACCAAATCTTCCCTTTGGTCATATCTTGCTGAGCCCCAGGACTCGTCCTCATGCGAAAGGTGACTGGGAGTGCGACGGTGATAGCTTGGGGCAGTTTGAGGACTGGGAGTACGATGCCGATAGCTTAGGGCAGGTTGAAAACTGGGCGCCCACTGATCGTAGTCGGGAACAAAATTGAGGGCCCTCAGGACTGCTTCTTGAAACTGCTAGAACTTTGCCCTTGTTACAGGTACCTCCAGCACTCGGTGGTCCCGTGGAGCGGGTCGACCGGCCGGGCGCCCACTGATCGTAGTCGGGAACAAAATTGAAGGCCCTTCTGAATAGTCGGGAACAAAATTGAGGGCCCACTGATCGTAGTTGGAACAAAATTGAGGGCCTTCAGGACTGCTTCTTGAAACTGCTAGAACTCTGCCCTTGTGACAGGTGCCTCCCGCACTCGGTGGTCTCGTGGAGCGGGTCGACCGACCGGAGTGCGGCTCCTCCTTTGACGACGCTGGGGTGACTCCCTCCGCCTCCTGGGAGAGTTAGATCTTCTGCGGTCTGGTCTACGGGGGAACCAAATCGCTAGACCCCTTTGATGTTCACGGCTGGACCCCTTTGATGTTCACGGCTGGGAATCCCATCATGGGTCTGCCTCTCATCCAAGCGGGTCCGAAGATCTAGTTCGTGTTGCCAGTTGACAATAATGTGCCTGAGATCCTTTGGCGTTGGTGGACTGTGAGAGGCCATGGAATTGGACGAGGGGTTATGTATTGAGACATGGTCATGATGAGGAGGTTGCCTTGGGCGACTTCGGCAGGGAGGGTCCTGCAGCAGCCCCTTGAGGCCCTTGAGGAGCCTGCTGGGGCTGAGGTTGCTGAGGAAGAGGCTATCCAGGCTGCGGTTGCTGGACAGGTTGAGGGAGAGGCTGTCCGGGCTGTCCAGGCTACGGTTGCTGGACTTACTGGACAGGTTGAGGGAGGAGGACCTCCTGAGGTGGAGGAGAGGAGCGGAAGTGGCTTTGCGGTTGGAGACCGTCACCTTCCCCTTCTTTGGAGGCATAGCTTGAAACAACTTTCGCGGATGAATTAGGGTTGGATTGCTTTTTGAGTTTCCCACAGACGGCGTCAATCTGTTGCTGCTGATTTTGGTGTGGGGGCAAATATATGAATTTGTGGATTCTTCGAGAAAATGAATAAGCAAACTTGTCACTTTCACCGGCATTTGACTGGTTTCTTGCCGTTGCCGTGAACCTGCAAGAAAGTTCGATATACCGGGATGGATCCTGGCGACGAACCATCCGACGCTCTTTTCAGTAATCAGGAAGATTATGAAAGAGCTTTATGTGGAAAAAGATTGATTACCTTGTTACGGTGGCGGGAGAGGGGTATTTATAGTCGCCTTAGGGACCAATTTCGAGATAATGATTTATCTATACTTCCCGATGTTTATGGATAAGATGGAGAGTTTAACTCGTTTCGTGATAAGAAGTGGTTAAAAACCGCCTCTTAGAGATAATCATGAATTTGAATTACTCTTTAAGTATTTGAGCTGGTTTGTAACGGGTTGCTACCCATACCCAATATGACAGATCCGTTCTTGGGTTATTGGGCTTTGAGGAGAGAGACCCAGTTCTTATTTCGGACCCGTTTGTAGGTGAAATTACAATTTTACCTCTGAGAGCTTTAAGATCGGTGTCCGGTTTGAACGGTCCCGATTTAATCCTATTTTTAGCCATTTCAGCCACCATCCCTATAGAATCATCTTCTATAAGGTAGAGTCTCAGGGACTGGGGCCGGTGCGGACCGATACGATTTTTTTAATTATTTTTTTATTTTTACAAAGACAAAGAAGAAGGAAAATTGTTAAGAATTGTCAAGAACATATAAATAAACGAGATATTCATAAATAAAATTGTTTTTATGAATTACAAAGTTTAATATATAATCAAATAGATTAGTAACATTTCATACAAATTTTATCAACTTACAGTATGAGTGGAACATTTGTATTTAGAGATCGAGATGACCTCTATTTATATTGAAGAGAAGGCAGTTGACTATTATCGTGCACTTCTACTTAACCTAAATATAGAATCTCATCCCCTTAAAATTTTCCAAATATTTACAATACATTATCCAAACTCCATTGTACTATATGTTCATTCGTCGCTACTTGTTGAACCATTGTGTGCTTCATGTAAATCTTGAGTCCTCTCTTCCACTCTCATCCAATCTTCGGCGCATGCTAACATCTCCAAATTCTTTGATGTCAAGTGATTCCTATTCAGGCTCATAATCCTGTCACCAAGAGAAAAATCACTTTCTGATGCAATGGTTGACACCGGTATAGTTAGCAAAACTTTAGCCATACGAGAAAGAATAGTAAAAATATTTTCATTGGTTTTCCAAAAATAAAACACATCTACTACATCATCAATGGGAGATTGTGCATTATACCAATTCAACTCATTTGGTGAATTGATTCTTGGTTTTTTTGATTTTATGAGATTTAAAACACTACTAGTTGCAAGACCCTTTCCCTTTGATAATATAGAAGAAGAAGAAGAAGAAGAACTAATATTTTATGATTGTGAAGTGTTAGATGAATAAAGTCTATCGTAACTATCATATAAACTAGTCAAAACATGCTCAAAATTTGTAGTGAAAACAACATGATCAAAATCTTGTATTTCATCGTGCGGAGCATAAGTATAAAAAATCTCAATTAAATCTTTTGTGTCCTCTAACTTAATCATGAGATTCATTACACTAGCAACATAATATAACATAGGAAGTTGATGAAAATATTTTAAAATTTTAATACAAGCGATATAAACCATTTCTCCACTGAAAGGGACATTTATCAAATTTTTAATTGTTGTCATCATAGTGACAATTGCAAGTAAAATACCACTAGATGTAGATGTATATGTTTTTGAAAATTGTATATATGTTGTTTTTGAAAATTGTAAAGTAGCATCATTAAATGTTCTAAAAATTTATACAAACTACCGGAAAAAAAACAAAAATCATCATCTAACGTACAACCTTGCATACATAAAATTCTCTAACATTAAAAGTTTAAAACGATATTGAAGAACAACACCTAATAAATCATAAGTAGAATTCCAACGATGTCTAATATCTTTAGGAAAATGTTTAAATACAATTCTCCTAAGTTGACACCAATCATGAAAAGCTTGATATATTGGACCACCCAACGAAATAAAATGAACACAATTTCTCACTGCCTCAATTTTATCGTGTCCATATTTTAGAGCATCTTGTACACAGATTTAAAATATGACAAGCACATCGAACATGAAAAATTTTCGGTTCTACAGGATTTAATGTAATTTTCAAACTAGCAATTGCTTTAGTATTATTAGAGTCGTTATCAAAACCAATAGCAAAAACTTAATCAAAAATACCAAAATTATTATATGTTTCCATGATGTGGCAATTATTTCACTCTTATTTGGATACATTACAAATCCGAATGAAATTATCCTCTTTTGAAGTAGTCAAACGGAATGTATCCAATGACATGTTACACACATCATTGGTACGCCGTTCACTCATACTCACCCATCCGATGTCAAAGAAACTCTAGTATTTAGTGATGTTAATGTTGCTACTAAAAAATTCTTAGCCTCGTTGTAAACTAATTTACATTCACCTTTAACTACATTCCTAATTTACAATCACCTTTAATGCGGTTTGTGCAAAAGTCTTTAAATTCCTACTTTCACCAAACGAATAAAGTAATTCATCTCTAATTACTAACTTAGTCATTTCCCTACGAACGATATCGTGATCGTAGCTATGCCTATCTATTTGACCGGTCTTAGGGTGTATTTTTTGTTGTGTGAGATGGTCTTTAGAAATTTCAGGTTGAAATTTATTTAAGTGACGTTGAAGTGTACTCGTTCCCGATCCTATTTTAAATTTATAGGGTGTTTAACACTTCTTACAATTTTTTAGTCCTACACTCTTATCATTTTGTGAAGGGGCATAGTCAAAATATTTGTGTACTTCGGATGCATTTCCTCTTGTTTTATGGGATTGAGAAGGGCCTTGTTCCGATGGTTGTGGTTCTATGTCTTCTACTTCTACTTGATCTGTGTGTGTTTCATGAAAATTGGGAATACTATCATAATTCACAAGTGTTTCTTCACTCTCTACATATAGAATTGGAATGGAAGGAATTCAACGACTACTAGTGGATTCTTCATTACTATGTCTACCACGTGATCGGTTAGATGTCATCTAAACTAGTGTATATTCTAAAAATTTTAGTGTATGTTCTAAAAATTAATTTTCTAAACTAGTGTATATTCTAAAAATTTTAGTGTATGTTCTAAAAATTAATTTTAGTGTATGTTCTAAAAATTAATTCTAGTGTATGTTCTTAAAATTAATTGTAGTGTATTTTTTAAAATTTAATTCTACAAAACAAGTTAAGATAGATAAACTAGTGTATGTTATAGAACATTATTTTACAAAACAAATAAAGTTAAATAAAATTCTACTATAAATCGGTGTTTGTTAATAAATAAAATCTAAAAAAGAAGAAGAAATATTTCAATAAGACAACAACAGTTAAATGAATAAACTAGTGTATGTTTTCCAAATTTTAAAAAAAAAACTAAAAAGAAGAAGAAGAATTACAACAAAACACAATCTAATTAAGAGAAATAAATGAGAACAAACAACAATACTAATTCTAAAAATTATCCAAATACAAAAATACTGTATGAGTGTAGAATGTAGATTGAAGAATGAAGGTAGAGAGAGTTGAAAGCGTGTAGTGTTGTTGTTGGATGTTGTTGATGTTGTTGATATTGATCCTTGGAAGAGAGTTGTTGAATGTTGTTGATTGTTGTTGATTTGTTGAGAGAGATAAGAGATAGTAGAGAGAGGAGTGAATTTGTGAAGAGAATTGAATGAAATGTGGTTGTATATATAGAATGTGTATTTTTGAATTTCCCAAAATACCCCCAAAAAGTAGCTAGTATAGATCCGTTGGAGGGTATTTTAGTAATTACACAAACACAATTAAAAAAATTCTGGAAAAAAAACAGGAAATCAAACGGTCGGCCGCGGGTCGGCCCAGACCGGCCCGGGACGGTTCAATTCGGTCCCGGGTCCGAACAGGTCGGGCAGGTTGCAGGGCCAGTCCAAATTCGGGTTCTTTGGTTTTTTTGGGGACCGGACCGGACCGGGTCTGTTGGGTAGGTTGGCCCCGGTTCAGCCCGTGTTTGGGCAGGCCGGGCCGGGTCGAGGACCGAGCGGGCTGGGCCCTGGCTAACCCGACCCTCGTGCCACCCCTACGTCAAGTCCAACTACCGCATAGAAATTTTGTTTATTTACCTCTTTTTCAGTTTGTTATGGAAAGAAATAATAAAATATTAATCCAGTGTTAAATTCTGAATTAATAAGCGTATCTATTATTAACACTCTGAATTAATAAGCGTATCTTTTATGTTATTTCAATGTGAACAGAATTTTGTGAATATATCTTTAGGACATTCTTCATATACACTACCTAACAGGAAGAGGGGGGAAATAAAATTTTTAAATAATTCATTAAATTTTCTTTTAGTGAGAATTGAAAATTAAAAAAAGTAACAATTCTCTTTAAATTAAAAGAGATATTTTTCCGTTGCCAGGGACTTGAACCTGGGTCTCTCGGGTGAGAGCCGAGTATCCTAACCAACTAGACTACAACGGATCTGGTGTTTAAAAGGTTAATATAGCATACTTTAAGTGTATTCTAGGCATGGAGGAAAAATTACCAATACACGATTTCAAATGCGGAGATCTTTTGTCGTACTTCTCTTTTATGCTTAATTGTTCATATGAACTTTTCCGGGCATGGAGGAACCACACGAACCCATCAAGGACTCAGTTGCTGAACTCTACTGTGATACGGTGACAGTACTGTTGGGGAAGTCTGCAGAATAAATCTCGATGCCAGAATGATAAAAAGTTTTAACACTAATAGAATTTGCTTTCGCAGTTATTTCCCTTAAGTTCGCCACAACTTAAATGTCAAGAAATCATTGTTCACGATCTCTGACCAGCTTCAAACACACCTCTGTTCATTTTATCGAGATGATACCCTAAAACTACCTTGAAGACCGCTGCCACTCTCATAGCAAGAAAATAACAACCACCTTTACGAGTAAGAACTAAGGACTCCTCCCCCTCGGCCTCTAGTAGTGTTTAGCCTGGTCTTCATCGTTGGCTCTGTCATCATCATTGTCACCTGCTGGAGAGGCATAACTATTGAAGATGAACAGCTCAAAGGAGTGTCAAAAGAAGATGCCAATGCTCATGGTGCAGATTCCTAAGACAACACTAATGATGAAAAAATAGGTATGATACGTTGGCTGCAACTACTTGCATCAATTTGTCACAACAGGGGTTGAAATGCTTTTAATTCTCGCATCATCCCTTCCCTGCCAAGCGTCTATAGCTGAGTTGGCTGCAACTACTTGCATCAATTTGTCACAACAGGGTTTTCTTATAGTTTGAAATGCTTTGAATTCTCGCATCATCCCTTCCCTGCCAAGCGTCTATAGCTGAGTGTGTATCATTTAATAGTTCACCAATCAAATCAAATACTAGAGATGTATTTCCTGTAATTATATCAACCCAAACAATTCACTCTCTAACTGCAGTAATTACAACTAGATGAAGTTCGATAGGAAACAAACTTCACCAAACCAAACAGGCCTCTCCCTGAGAGAAATATTAACAAAGCTTAGTTTTTGCTATCATACATGATATTTGCATCCCATTCATGAATAGTTTCTCATTGTCATGTTGTAGTACTTCAGATTTAGTATTGTAATTTTACAAAGTACCAGGAAACTTTACATGATTGAGTTTAATCGTCAACTGGATCCTGTGGGGCTTCTTCTGCCTTCCTTTTGATGGCATCCACAGGGCAGTCTGCATGCTTCACGCAGAATTCGCTCACAGTCCCCACAAATACCCTGTGGGGAAAAAAAAATGCAAATGGTGAAACACAAAAATAACAGCCATGTAAGTATGAACATGTGAAGAATCATGAACAAGCTTAAAAAATTGATCTCTATTAATATATCAGCTTTGCTGTCCAATCAACTGAATCAGTGACAGTACATTATTTACCATTTTGTAGTCTAATATCTGCTTACAGTAGTTAACCTCAAATTGAGTTTACATATTCCCACAAGTGAAGGCTATAACAATAATGTATATGATTCATCCTTTGCTTCCTAATATGCATTGCAAAGTTGTGGGTATGGCTAGCATTGTCACATTTACCCGATACTCGGACCCGACCCGATCTATACAGGTCCGGGTCCGGATCCGCTCAAAATAGAACCGACCCGGATCCGTTAAAAAATACCCCCAAACATACAGGGCATGTTTGGTTGGAGGGGAATGGAGGGGAGGGGAGGGGAGGGGAATGGAGGGGTTTTTTTTAAACATTTCTTGTTTGGTTCATTTTTCAGGAAGGGAATGAAAGGGGTGCAGCATCCCTCCTGAGTCAATTTTGGCTCCCCTTCAATATTGGGGGGATTTGGAGGGGGAGAGAAATTGAGTCAAATTTTTGTATAGTGATTGGACTAAATAGCCCTTTAGATCTAAATCCATTTAATCACACCATTAAATTTGAAGATGTATTATTCAATTTTTATTCATGAACTACACTTGAATTTTTTTGTAAATTAAGTGATTTCGTTTTGCTTAGACTTAATTTTGGTCTTTAACCATTTCTTTTTCAGACTCGAGAACACGCTAAATTACGGTCTTGAACGAGTTTGGGCTGTGGGGTACTTGAAAGATTCAAGGAGGTAACTTGCAGACCTTATTTCCATTATTATTTCACTTGTGTAATGTTCTTATTCTAAAAACATTGACAATCCAACAAAACTATCACAACTTATCCCGTTAAAATTCTATATATTTTGGATCTATATTATTTCTTTATCAAAATAGTTTGTTAAAATTTATTTATTGTGTTAATATTATTGTGATGTTTAACTTTTTTGATCAAGTATGTGGTTGGGTATGTCTTGCAGGTTGGTCTTTGGATATGATGAAGGAACAGTAATGATAAAACTTGGTCGTGAAGTGCCAGTTGCTAGTATGGACGACAGTGGTAAGATCATATGGGCAAAACATAATGAAATTCAAACAGTCAATTTGATGGACACCTCAGCATATACATTCTCGGACGGTTCGACCCCCAAGACAATCTCAGTGTTAAATTTGTAGGTAAGTAAGCAAATTAGTCTCAAATTTAGAAGAAAAAAACAAGCAACAAGCAAATTAGTCGCAAATTAGCAAACTCAGATCTTCAAATATTAGAGACACTTGATTTTTTTTTGTGATTGAGTTTTGTTATAAAATGTAAAAGGGTATACAAGTAATTTTATTCTAAAATCTCTTCCCTCCCCTTGTGAACCAAACAAGAAGATAATTATTTTTTCTCCCCTCCCCTCCTTTGAACCAAACAGAGTCTTATTAAAATCCCTCTTCATTAAAATCCCTCCCCTCCCCTCATTTGAACCAAAGAATTTGAATAATAGGATTATAGGAATATACATATAGAAGTAATTGTTCAAGATAGATATGTAAATAAAATATTAATTCATGTACTTAAGTGCAAAAATTGTTAGAATCGTAGGGTATTGGGTGCAAAAATACTTAAGTACAAATATTTATTCTCTACCACCGGACCCGACGGGTAATTTTTTTTAGCCCGGACCCGGACCCGGTTCTTGCAAGTCCGGGTCCGGGTCCAATTTTTGGACCCGTGCAGTACCGGGTTCCGGTAGTGGAGGACCCGACCCGATACCAGCTCTAGGTATGGCCATAGACACTTGTACAATCAACCTCAGGAGTTGTAGTAATAGCTGACTTGAATATTATCAGAATGGCCAAAATTCATACACTCCATTATAAGAGCATCTGTAGTCGATTGCTATTTACCCAAAAATGTAGAAAAAATAGAAAAAATCTCGCTCTGCTCGTCTGCCAAATACCCAAAATTTGGGTGTCGCATGAATAGTATATAGCAGACGGTTTGGCATTTGCCAAATTATAGCTGACGAAAGATAATCCTTCGTCCCTTAAATGAGACGAAAGATAATCTTTTGTCTGAAACGTGGGACGGCAAACAATACACCGTCTCTTCAATTCAGCATACGACGAATTTGACATAAAAAAATAATATTCCGTCCCATTAATTAAAGTAAAAAAAAAATGACGGACAGTACATTATGTACCGTCCAACACAATTTTGCCACAAAAGACAAATAGCCTTGGACGGGACTTCATCCCTTGTCCCTGGCAAATGAGGATTTGTTGATTTTTTACTTTTTTTTGTCCTTTTCTCACTCATGTCACTGCCAAATTTTTTTAATTTTTTTTTGTCCTTTCTCCCTCACTTCAATGCATTTATATATATATATATATATATATATATATATATATATTGATTAAAATTTCTGAGACGAAAGATAATCTTTCGTCTGAGCCAAATTTTGGCTTTTGACGACTACAACGCAAACCCATTTTTTCCATTTCTATTTGTCAAATACCCAAAATCTGACTCAAGACGACTACAAATGCTCTAAACCAGTCTTGGTAATTGCTTCCAACTCTGGAATAGTTTTGTGGGAGTTTAGATTTCACAACACAATACATGCAACTGTAGTACCTCTCAGAGTTGTTAAAAGTTGTATAGATATTATCAGTTCCTAAGATGTCACGCCCCGCTTCCCGAAATACAGGAACAATGGCACGTAACTGAGGCCCAGTGAATGATATAAGTATGCCAACTCATATCATCCATAAGCTGTACCAGTCTTAACACAACAATATAAGAAAAATGAATCACAACCACGCAGAAAACATAATCACATAAACGAGAATGAAATTCAATAACCAATTCTGGAATATAAGGACTTACTAAATAACTCGAGAGACTCCTGCTCCAATTGTAAAAGAACTGTTCATCAATGCCTCCGGGCGATTTCTCTGGCTTACCTGTACTTGTTCATCTAAAAAGAAAGAATAATTTGTCCTTAGAGCAAGTACGGACAGCAAGTAGTGAAAAATAGAGAGTAAGGAAATAAGGTACATGTGAGAATATGAATCAAGATCAAATTGCAAAGACAATAATTGTACTAATAGCAATGGTCTTTATCAAATATGCTCGTGTCAATTTTAGTTCATTAGAATGTCATTTCTCCTATCTAGTGCACGTACTACTGCATCCCATACTACAGGTTCGATGCACGTACAACAGTGTTCGTTTTAGACTTCGTGGTGGGGTCTACAGAGCGTGTACTCGGTGTCAATAACAATCATTTACCATTTTCAATCAATCAATTTCCAATTTACAATCAATCATTCACAATCAATACTTCTCCTTCCATGTCAATACGATATCAATATAGGCCTTACCGAGTACATTTTCTGAGACTATTCACTACTAGGTCAACCCTTATAAAACCCCGGCTTGTTTGGTATTTTATTATTATGTCATTCATATCCATGTAAGTGTGTATAAGGATGTCAAGGGAACGATACAAATGCAGCAAAATGATATATTGCACAATAATAACATGAAATAGTAAATCTGAAACAACAATTCTCCTTATATTATTTTAACTGATGCCTATTATAACTAGGGTCGAAACCTCAGTACAAGACAGACAATGCAGCAGGAATTCATAAAACCTATCACGTATATGTTTATTCAAGTCGATAATCAACAGGTTATTGTATCATGAAATGCATTACACTGTTATACAGCAATTAGGATGTTCATTACCATGTACAAGTCCATTTATCATGTCATTGTTCAAGTCACAATATCTCAATCGATCAATGTATTCAATCACCATTCATTTTCTATATATACAATTCTAGTCCTTTTATTTATGTCAATTGTGTATGTAGGCTTGGGTTTGAGTCAATGGATAATTATAAGTGGTCAAAAGCACGTCGGGTTGGCTCATGTAAACCCTTGATACTCCCAACGGAAGGGACACAAGGCAAATTAAGATAATTAAAATGGAACTACTTGCAGGAGATCAATAAGCTTGAACTAGAAAATTAGAAAAATTCAAGTGGACTTGCCTGTTAGTTGACGACGATGAATTAAAGATAGAATAACGGGATCAATATCCCGGGGAGCAATCCCAAGAGACGTGCGAAGGTCGAGTGAGAAAATCCAAGCAATAACAGCAACTAGTAATAATTCGCCACACTAGATCAGGCAAAATTTGCGAACACCAATGTCAGATCCGAAGTGCACAGAACACGAAATACCGAAAGCAACCAATAGGTTTCTTCTCCTCACACCCGATCCAGACAGAATAGCGAACAGCGGGAAAGGGATCTGGCGTGGCCGAACAGCAAACAGCAAGAAGCAACCAATCGGATTTCATCCCCGCACTGGATCTGGCACAAACAGGGGGCAGCGAATTCTGATTTGATGTGTTCGAACACAAAACAGCGATTTTGACGAACCACGGCTCGTCTTCCTCCTTACTCCGACTGAGAGAGAGAGAGAGAGAGAGAGAGCGGAACCGGCGATGACTGCACTGGGCGCGGCACGACTGCGACGGGGCTCTCGATTCTGGTGGCGGCGACAGGACGGCGCAGCGCTCGGGTGGACGACAGGCGACCAGGGATTCGACTAAAGTGGTCAGCTCTGTTTCGCTTCGAAAACAGGGGAGAAGGAGAGATGAACGAGAGGGCGAGAAGGGAGGCGATGCGGTTGGTTCGACTGGCAATGGTTCGAGCGGGAAGTCGAGGTTGAAGACGACGGCAGCACGCTCAGGGAGAGGTGAGCGACAGAGGAGCTACGAACGGAGGTGGAGGTCATTGGCAATGGCGGCGCATCGAAGGTTGAAGATGACAGGAATGTCGAGCGAGGTTGAAGGCAATGGCGATGGAGCTTGTGGCGGCAATGGCGACGGAACTCGAGCGGCGGTTGAGTTTGTAATGGCGCTGGTGATTTCGACTGTGGGGATTCGAGTGGCGTCGACGAGCACAGGGGGAGGCTTCGGAGGATGAAGACGACGCGACTGAGTGGCGAGAGTAGAAGTCGAGCGGGAGCTTCGACTGAGGAGGAGGTTGACGATGCAATGGCGAGCGGTGTGAATCTCCGGCAATGGAGGGAGAGAGCGGATGCGACGGGGCTGAGCTTGGAGGTTGAGATGGCGGCACTTCGGGCTTGAGCGGAGGTGAGGGCGATTATAATAGCGACGGCGGGGCTGACGATTGGAGTTGGGCGATGGGAGTGGATGAAGGTGTCGGAGTTGGGTTTGATCTGTTTTGTTTGGTTTCTCTTTTGGTAGAGAAACAGAGGGGAAGAGAGAGGGATTGAAGACGGAGAGATAGAGTATGGGGAGAGATAATAGGAGTAGTTACGAGGAGTGGGGAAATGTGCAGGTAAAGTGGGGTAGAAGTTAGAGTACGGGATTGAGGAGTGGGGAATAAGGGAAAGAATTGTATAGGAGTAGGTGTAGGATAAAACTGTACAATATATGGGTTCTGGATTTGGGCTTGGTTCTTGGGCTCAAAAATTAATTAAAACAATTAGGACATTGGGTTAAAATATTTTGGGCTCAAATTAATTTAATTAAAATCGAATACGAAATTGGGCTTTAGAATAAGCATTTGGATTTCATATTAACCAATAATAAAATCAAAATACAACCTGGGTTCATATTAATTAAATAGTAAAATCAAAATACAAACTTGGCCTTTAATAAATAGTCGAACTATTGGGTTTCAGAATAATAGTTTAAATAATAAAAATCAATTGGAGAAAAGTAGTTATAAGATACTGATTATTTAAATACGAGAAATACTTTAAAATATGTATTAGTGAAAATAGGGGTTACAAATCCTACCCACCTTACAACAAGAATTTCGCCCTCGAAATTCATTATGGCAGGCAACAGGACAAAACAGAAACAAACTTAAGAAATAACAAGGCAGGAAAATTTGAAAAAGATAAACTCCAGTGATGGAAGCACCAGAATAAGGAAAGGATATAGATAAGATCGATGTCGAATAATAAATCGACAAAAGATAACAAGTGAAAAAGATGAACACGATCTAAACGATGCAAGGAAGTATCAGCAAGAGAATCCTGGGACCTGTAGGGTTATGGGCCAACCACGCTTCCGCTGCGCTACTCTGATGATGATGTCCCAAGCAACATACATGTCGCTGTAAGCCACATGACACCAATCGACGAACCGAGCAGGAAGACAAGAATGTAACACCAGGGTCAAGGACAACATGGGCTCAAGATGGATATAATCAAACAATGCAAAATGAATATAAAGATTGACTTCAATTTAAATAATTAGAAGATATGCTATAGATCAAAACTAATGAGTTTTAACAAAATAATAATAACATGTTAATAATAAAAATAATAACATCAAGAATAATATAATAGTAATAGCAATAGTAGGATAATAATAACAATAATAATACCACACATGTTAATAATAACAATGATAATAACAATAATAATAACAATATCAGAAATGGATACAATAATAATATACACATATGTGTCCGAATGGGGAATTGAGTTTAATAGATTTACTAAAGTAATCCAAACAGTAGTAATATATGATATAAATATTTGATCACTTAAAATGTAAAATAAAATCAAAATACACCGTTGTTTGAAATAAATAAAATTTTCAGATAGTCTGATGAAATAAAAGGTTTCTTAGAAACCAGAATAATATTTTGTTAAAATCCGATCAATTGAAAATGTAAATTGCTGAAAAGAATTTGAAAGTGAAAGGAAGCTATAAAAATCTTAAATACATAAAGTACACGGAAGGATACATATGTGCAGGAACAAGGGTTTGGGTTCAAGTTAAATATTAATAAATAATGCAATCAAGTGTAATATAAAATTTAGGCTTCAACAAAAATACCAATAATAACACCAATAATAATAAAATATTAAAAATACCGGTAAAAATAATAATGTAAGACAGAATATAATTTGGTTCAACAAATTTTTTGTACGAAAGTAATTCATTATTAACAACAGTAATAATAAAATAATGCAAACAACAGTAACAATAACAACGACAATATCAATAATAATAACGAGAAACATAACAATAATAATAACATTATAAAACAAGGTAAGAATCTGGTTTATCAAGTCAATAAATAAATCAAACAAGAATATATATAGTCGATCAATATAAATGAAAAGTGAAGTCAAAATACACCATTAATTACCAATCGTAAGAAAATAGGAGACTATTCAATAAGAATTCAAACCCAAATATAAAAATGTTGATAATCATACAAACAACAAAAAAAAACACAACTTAAAATAACTTTGGAAAAATAACCAGTCAAGATACGTACAAATACGGACAAATTTAGCTAAGTAAGGAGATATTAATAACCATGAATGTGATGTACATATAATAATTATCGAGTGTTGACCTTATGATCAATACTCGAAAACACATAAAAGGGTAACAAGAAAATGGGCCAAAATATATATAAAATATATATACGCAAGAACACTTAAAAGGAGTTCATTAACTATCACAAAAATAAGCGTCAAATCATTAATTAGGACGTGGAAGCAAAAGTAAGTAAGAAATCTAAAGATTAAAGAATTAGAAAACGATGGCAATAAACAGTAATTCATAAAAGACCGAAACTCAGATCATAGTTGATGTACTCAATCTTAACATAAATGTAAAAATAAGTTGTAAACACAAAATAGGATAAAATCAACTATACTAGTTCAAATTGTATGAAAACATAAAGTGTAATTGTATAAACAAAATATCGTAAAGAAAATATTTATTCACCAATAGTTTCATTATATAAGTAAAAATTGTCTTGAAATATAAATTAGCAAATACTTAGAAAATATTGCATCCTTAACATCGAGTTGCATGTTTGCCTTCACGACATCAGGTTTCAAGTTGCCATCTGGATATTCGGCTGCACACTTTGCCTCGCCGATATCCAGTTGCAATTTACCTCCATTGACATCGAGTTGCATATTTACCCTCTCGATATTATGTCCATATACACAGGGATATGGGACATTCAATTTAAGTATGATGTATGTTTTGAAATTCGTGATATAAAAATAGTAGGAAGGTAAGAAATGGAGTTGAAAAGCCACACAATAAAATATCAAAATACATGTATAAATTATAAATATCAAACACAATAGTACAAAATCGCAGTAGTGGAAATGATTTATAAAAGTAGGGAGAAAAACAGAATGAAATACATGCATAAGGACAATGCAAACGTTAGTGAAAAAATAAATATGTAATGTAGCAAACTTACACAATAAATATATCATAAAAATATACAGTATTGTAGGAGTTAAAAGAGCCTTTAACATGTCCTTGACGATCCACCGATGCCGATCGACGAACCAAGCGGGAAGAAAAGAATGGATAACTTCAGAATCAAAGGAATAAGGACACAGAAGGATAAAATTATACCCATCGAGGAATCAATGAAGATGAGGACTACAAAGGACGGAAGGAACCAAGGATTGAAAGACTTGAATAAGAAGAGCTCAAAGAGGAATCCAAATGAGAGGGGTATCCAGATTATATGTTGGTTATTCATGTTCATGTGATTAACGTGGTGCGCATATTATTGAGTTAGACTGGCTAGAGCCGAACTTGACTGACATATTAGTCAAACATGACCAACACATTAGCCAAACCAGCTAAACTCCAACATAGTTAGAGCCTAACATGGGCTCTGATACCACTAAAAACCTGTCACGCCCCGCTTTCCGAAATACAGGAACACGGGCACATAACTGAGGCCCAGCGAATGATATAAGTATGCCAACTCATATCATCCATAAGTTGTACCAGTCTTAACACAACAATATAAAAAAAATGAATCACAACCACGCAGAAAACATAATCACATAAACGAGAATGAAATTCAATAACCAATTCTGGAATATAAGGATTTACTAAATAACTCGAGAGACTCCTGCTCCAATTGTAAAAGAACTGTTCATCAATGCCTCCGGGCGATTTCTCTGGCTCACCTGTACTTGTTCATCTAAAAAGAAAGAATAATTTGTCCTTAGAGCAAGTACGGACAGCAAGTAGTGAAAAACAGAGAGTAAGGAAATAAGGTACATGTGGGAATATGAATCAAGATCAAATTGCAAAGACAATAATTGTACTAATAGCAATGGTCTTTATCAAATATGCTCGTGTCAATTTTAGTTCATTAGAATGTCATTTCTCCTATCTAGTGCACGTACTACTGCATCCCATACTGCAGGTTCGATGCACGTACAACAGTGTTCATTTTAGACTTCGTGGTGGGGTCTACAGAGCGTTACTCGGTGTCAATAACAATCATTTACCATTTTCAATCAATCAATTTCCAATTTACAATCAATCATTCACAATCAATACTTCTCCTTCCATGTCAATACGATATCAATATAGGCCTTACCGAGTACATTTTCTGAGACTATCCACTACTAGGTCAACCCTTATAAAACCCCGGCTTGTTTAGTATTTTATTATTATGTCATTCATATCCATGTAAGTGTGTATAAGGATGTCAAGGGAACGATACGAATGCAGCAAAATGATATATTGCACAATAATAACATGAAATAGTAAATCTGAAACAACAATTCTCCTTATATTATTTTAACTGATGCCTATTATAACTGGGTCGAAACCTCAGTACAAGACAGACAATGCAGCAGGAATTCATAAAAGCTATCACGTATATGTTCATTCAAGTCGATAATCAACAGGTTATTGTATCATGAAATGCATTACACTGTTATACAGCAATTAGGATGTTCATTACCATGTACAAGTCCATTTATCATGTCATTGTTCAAGCCACAATATCTCAATCGATCAATGTATTCAATCACCATTCATTTTCTATATATACAATTCTAGTCCTTTTATTTATGTCAATTGTGTATGTAGGCTTGGGTTTGAGTCAATGGATAATTATAAGAGGTCAAAAGTACGTCATGTTAGCTCATGTAAACCCTTGATACTCCCAACGGAAGGGACACAAGGCAAATTAAGATAATTAAAATGGAACTACTTGTAGGAGATCAATAAGCTTGAACTAGAAAATTAGAAAAATTCAAGTGGACTTGCCTGTTAGTTGACGACGATGAATTAAAGATAGAATAACGGGATCAGTATCCCGGGGAGCAATCCCAAGAGACACGTGCGAAGGCCGAGTGAGAAAATCCAAGCAATAACAACAACTAGTAATAATTCGCCACACTGGATCAGGCAAAACAGCGAACACCAATGTCAGATCCGAAGTGCACAGAACACGAAACACCGAAAGCAACCAATAGGTTTCTTCTCCTCACACCCGATCCAGACAGAACAGCGAACAGCGGGAAAGGGATCTGGTGTGGCCGAACAACAAACAGCAAGAAGCAACCAATCGGATTTCGTCCCCGCACTAGATCTGGCACAAACAGGGGGCAGCGAATTCTGATTTGCTGTGTTCGAACACAAAACAGCGATTTCGACGAACCACGGCTCGTCTTCCTCCTTACTCCGACTGAGAGAGAGAGAGAGCGGAACCGGCGATGACTGCACTGGGCGCGGCACGACTGCGACGGGGCTCTCGATTCTGGTGGCGGCGACAGGATGGCGCAGCGCTCGGGAGGACGGCAGGCGACCAGGGATTCGACTAAAGTGGTCAGCTCTGTTTAGCTTCGAAAACAGGGGAGAAGGAGAGATGAACGAGAGGGCGAGAGGGGAGGCGATGCGGTTGGTTCGACGAGGCGAGTTCGACTGGCAATGGTTCGAGCGGGAAGTCGAGGTTGAAGACGACGGCAGCACGCTCAGGGAGAGGTGAGCGACAGAGGAGCTCCGAACGGAGGTGGAGGTCATTGGCAATGGCGGCGCATCGAAGGTTGAAGATGACAGGAATGTCGAGCGAGGTTGAAGGCAATGGCGATGGAGCTTGTGGCGGCAATGGCGACGGAACTCGAGCGGCGGTTGAGTTTGTAATGGCGCTGGTGATTTCGACTGTGGGGGATTCGAGCGGCGTCGACGAGCACAGGGGGAAGGCTTTGGAGGATGAAGACGACGCGACTGAGTGGCGAGAGTAGAAGTCGAGCGGGAGCTTCGACTGAGGAGGAGGTTGACGATGCAATGGCGAGCGGTGTGAATCTCCGGCAATGGAGGGAGAGAGCGGATGCGACGGGGCTGAGCTTGGAGGTTGATATGGCGGCACTTCGGGCTTGGGCGGAGGTGAGGGCGATTATAATAGCGACGGCGGGGCTGACGATTGGAGTTGGGCGATGGGAGTGGATGAAGGTGTCGGAGTTGGGTTTGATCTGTTTTGTTTGGTTTCTCTTTTGGTAGAGAAACAGAGGGGAAGAGAGAGGGATTGAAGACGGAGAGATAGAGTATGGGGGAGAGATAATATGGGTACCTACAAGGAGTGGGGAAATGTGCAGGTAAAGTGGGGGAGAAGTTAGAGTACGAGATTGAGGAGTGGGGAATAAGGGAAAGAATTGTATAGGAGTAGGTGTAGGATAAAACTGTACAATATATGGGTTCTGGATTTGGGCTTGGTTCTTGGGCTCAAAAATTAATTAAAACAATTAGGACATTGGGCTAAAATATTTTGGGCTCAAATTAATTTAATTAAAATCGAATACGAAATTGGGCTTTAGAATAAGCAATTGGATTTCATATTTAACCAATAATAAAATCAAAATACAACCTGGGCTCATATTAATTAAATAGTAAAATCAAAATACAAACTTGGCCTTTAATAAATAGTCGAACTATTGGGTTTCAGAATAATAGTTTAAATAATAAAAATCAATTGGAGAAAAGTAGTTATAAGATACTGATTATTTAAATACGAGAAATACTTTAAAATACGTATTAGTGAAAACAGGGGTTACATAAGAAAACTTGGTTCATAGTATTAACCTTGGGAAGAACATAGATGGTAGGCACATGGTTGTCTCACGTATTAGCTGGTGGACATCATAAACTACATGCGATCAAAGTTTTACTGGTACTGCGTTCTTCCTCTTTGCCCCTTCTTCCTTTCATTTTCATATATTGTAGATAACCTCCAAGTACTGACTGTTGCAGTAACTGCCTATACTTAAAGAGATGATGTACCTGCACTAGGGATGCACACTATCTAACAGCCTACTTGATGGTCATTGAGTTGCACGTGAGTGACATGCCTTGTTCTATTTGTAAGTGATGAAACTGCCATACACAGTTGATATCTTCTTCCTCGCAGGACTGAGGCTGGAAACAGGGTCTATTGGTGGCTAATGGGAACATGATGCATGACAAAATTTTTGGCACTGAAAAGAGGTCACAGGCTATGCACATGACACTATTGGACAACCCTTAATGTCATACCAGAAGTGTATAAGGGGTTCTGAAATCATCTTCAGAATTACGGGATCTCTACCAAACAGTCATAGTACGTTGAGGCTTCTACAAGTAACCCTTTTTGCTCTTTTTATATCTCCTTCTTCGCAGGGCTAAGGCCGGAAACAGGGTCTATTCATGGCTAATGGGAACATGATGCATGACAAAATGTTATAAAATATCATTGTTAATTTAGACAAGGATGAGTTTTCGGCACTGAAAAGAGAGGTCACAGGCTATGCACATGACCCTATTAGAAGACCCTTAATGTCATACCCAGAAGTGTAAATTAGGGGTTCTGAAATCATCTTCAGAATTATGGGATCTCTACCGAACAGTCAGTAGCTTCTACAATTAACCCTTTTGCTCTTTGTATAAGGGGAAATTCAGTATTTAGATATTCTTCATTAACAAGGCACATACACAATAAACTGAGAAAAAAGACATTAATAAAAATTGAGTATGCACATTTTTCAATTAACTAATAAAGAGGGGGAAATGTCCATTCCGCCATCTTCATTATAAGTCTACAAGTTTATAAGAACTGCACAATTTTAAACATTGAGAGAGAGAGAGAGGCCAGGTGTGGAAGGAACTAGTGTTCTACACTTCTACCTCCTTCAATCATAGATTTACTGTAATATCTGAGGAATGTTATATAATTATTGAATCACTGACTTCCATGGTGTAATTGTTTGCATCCATATGACCCTTTTTCCATATTATGACTAGATATCCTACCTTACTTCATCAAATTAAATTTGTTATAATTACATAAGAAAAAATGTCTCATTTGTTATGTATGTTGGGCTGGCCGTAACAAACAACCTAATGGCCTTGAGGCTTAATACATGATTTATATGTGTATGTAACTAAAGGTTACCATATAAAATCAATTATTTGTAATGCATATGGGGTGTTGTCCTATTTAGCATGAAATTACTTCAAAATATGTAACAGAAGGTTCTATGTTCATCACATATGTTTGCATACTCATAAAGTTCTCTTAGAGGCTTAGAGCTAAGATTAACTATAAACTTTGTTGTTTATGGAGACTTTAAGTGCAACAATAACTTCATTGGTGTCGTTATTGACTTATTGTTGATTGTGATTCTAAGCAAAAAATAAATTAATTACCCGTGCTATAAGATCAGCCTAAAATATATTTGGTAACGTCATTCAGATTGCAATGACTTAGGCATGAGATGTGTCACTCATAATGTGTAAAGTAATATAATGATAATATTCTACAACAATACATTTTTTTCTTCTTTTTGTACTATTATCTTTTGTAATTTACAAATAACACAAAATTTAAGGGATTCAATATCGATATACTTTGTTTCTATACAACTTTAATCTGTCAGTTAGTATCTCCCTATTCAAGAAATAATTAAGTTTTTCTCTTATGGACAGGTGCTGCGATGACAAAGAATAAACGAAGGATTAACTCGGTGGTGGAGACAGGAGGAGAGGTAGAGGAACTACTGATGGGGTATGGACCAATTGTATTGGATGGGTAATCACTAAGGAACTTTGTTCGGTCTTTAGTTTTGCTGTTGCTGCTGCGGTGCAACTATGTTTTTGATAATGCCATTTAGTCATTTTTGTGGGGTATCGACGGTCGCTTTTTGACTCTTTTTGTATGCATTGTGGCTAGCGGCTGATCACTATTTGTCATACTAATAGCATGATGTTTTTTGTTGTTCTTTGTATTTCTCTACTGCATTTTGTAATGCTCATTATATGCCTGGATGTGGCTGTGCTGCTTTGCGTTGTCTTCCTTTATTCTTTTGGGGACTATCTACTTTGTTGTAGTCGGTCACAATTTGGTTTTGTGAAGACTTTTGTTTGGGCAGCAGTGTGTTCTTGACTAAGTTGGGTGTTTTTCTGGCTGCGGCTTTGCTTCAGTGTTGTTACTATCTTGTGTTCTTTTGCTACTTCTATTTGGTTGGAGTATGGCCAGTTCTGTATTTTGCTTTTTCTGTTTTATGATTTGTAATTTTACTTCTTCACTTCTTGTATTGCTTCTCTTTGTTCGGGCCGCATCTTGTGCATCCGACGAAAAGGATCACTGTTGTTTTTCTTGCTACTTATGAATGAATTTATGGTGGTTTATACCATTGAAAAAAAAGTATCCCCTAATCTGCAGCTATAATTTGTTAGGAAGTATATATGCGCCATCTTTCTTCTTTAGGGGTATATTTTGAAATCAGAATAGTGTGGATAATTTAAAAAGAATACAATACATTTGGAGAATGGAAATGTCACGCCCCGCTTCCCAAAATACGGGAACACAGGCACGTAACCGAGACCCAGCGAATGATGTGGATACATCATTCATAAGATGTATATTTAACTCAACAACAAGATAACAATATCAACCACGCAAGCATATAAAATCACGATAGGATAACAAAGTACATGACATAATACGGGTCAAACACGTCCGGATTACAACAAAGGGTACATGAATAAACAAGAACTAGAATAACATGAAATTAAACAACACTAAAATCTCTGTTCAGCGACACCTTCGGGTAATTCTCCATTTGGGTCTGCAAGTATATTATTACAAGGGAAGAGACAAAGAGGTACCTGTTAATGCAAGTCACGGGCCGCAAGTGGTACATGCTAACGGGACAATAATAGAATGAAACAAAAGCAGGAAAAGAACAAGGAATCAAGAATTATATAATAGAGCAAATACAGCATGCGACAAAATCAAGAACCAAACTTCATGGAACAAATAGCATGCATGTAAACAATTAAATAATCCATAGGAACATGTAACATGTGAACGAGTAAGCAAGTAAATGTGTCAACATGAACGAGTAACATGTAAACAAGTAAACAAGTCATCATAACCATGTAACATGTAAACGGATCATGCAAGTGTACGTGTGAATGTCATGTCTTTTATTAATCTAACTAGGTAGCACTTCCTGCGTCCCATACCACATGGTTGCTACTCGCAATCAAGTGAACGTTTAGACCAATGGTGGATTCTATAGGTCACGTACTCGGGAAACATATACAGTCGAGTCAAGTCAAGTATATCTTGTATCAAGATACGTGCAATGTGGACATAGTGTAACGTAGCGTGAAACATAGAACATAAAATTTGCAAATTTACAATTTGCAACTTGCAAATTTGCATCGGGGAACCATGAGCCTCCGTCCGAGTATGCTCTTCTATATTGCCCACTACTAAATCTTTTCCCTTTATACCCCGGTTTGTTATCTTTTTATTACAGTTAAACATGAACAGTAACTACATGCAACAACACGGACGAGCAACATGGCAAGAGGAACATGACAGGATCGAGTAGTCAAGACTTATACAATGCAGAGAAACATATTTCAGGGTCAATAAAAGATGTGAATGCGACTAATGGCATGCATAACACTTAATCAAGAATAAACGATATTATAACAACATGCAACCTAGTAACAAGCAATTCATGCATAATATCATGTATAGTTCTAATAGTATTTATGTGTATCGTGTTCATATAATGCATATGACAACAAAGTATTCGTGATCTTGTACGAATACAGGATCAATAGGTTATGTATAATACGGATAGAGTCAAGAAATATACTTGCGGTATTTTGCAAAAGAGTTTGTACAAGAACAACGGATTGTACAAGGGATACTTGCATGTTAGTTGACGATGATGAAATTGAAGACAGAATAACGAGATCAGTATCCCGGGCAGTAGAACCCGTGCAAGATGTGTGGCAGCCACGCCAAATCAGCAACAACAACTCCACAAAGCAAAGTCCAAAACAGCAGTCAACTCCTTCACAAATTCCAAGACAGCAAACACCTCCAATTACAACTCCACTACAATCAAATTCCAACACAACACCAAACGGCAAACTAATAACTCCAACAACAACCCAAACACCAAACAGAGATATAAATCAACCAGCTCAACTTCACAACAGCAACATGAATAGCAATGTATTGTTCCCTTCTTCCAACCAATAAAAACCCACACAGTGAATCAATAACTCCAATCTTTTTCTTCTTCTTCACTTTCTTCGACACGCACAGAGAGAGAGAGAGAGAGCGGAAGAGAGATAGCGGGAGAATGAGGGCGGCATCTTCGGCGGCGCGCTCAGGGAGCCGACGCACAGAGGGCGGCTGGCGACTGCAGGGCGCAGGCGGCGGTCGGAAGGCGCTGGCGCGACTGGCAGAGGATGGCAGAGAAGGCATGCCACGATTGGAGGTTGCGACGCTGGCGGCGAGGTGGCACGTCGACGGAGAAGTCGAGGAGGTGGGCGAAGCTTCGGGGAGGCTTGAGCGGGAGGTGGGCTTCGATGGGTACAGCCGGCGAGGAATTGGACGAAGAAGGAGAGGGCGATGAGTAACAATGGCGGGAGCTTCCTGGGTTCTCTCGTGGTGATGGCGAGGAGAGGAGCGAGGTGGCAGGCGATGGAGAGGGAGAACCGACGGGAGGGAGGTTAAGGAGCGAACGGCGAGGGGAAGCTTGGAGCGGGGGAATGGTGCGGGGTGGTGTTGTGGTCGACGGCGGAAGGAGAAGCTCGAGGTCGGGGATGATGAGCGGGAGAAGAAAGGAGGAGAGAGTTGGGTTGTTCTGTTTTGGTTGGTTTTGGAAATCAGAGAATGAGGGAGAAGAAAGGAAACGAATTTTTTGCCGTACTAGGCCACTTTTTGATAGTATTTGCGTTTTTAGGCCAGGTCCCAAACTATTAGCGTTCGTGGGCTAGCCTCTGCCACGTCAGCAGCGGCCGCTATTGGGAATAGCAGCCTCTTCATAGATACCAATTTTGTGCCCCCACACTTGGCTGTGTACGAAGGGGATCAGGAAATGAAGAGGTCGCTATTGGCACTAGCGACCTCTTCTAACTGAGGTCGCTAGTGGCAATCGCGACCTCAGATGGGCCCCCGAATGCTTCTAACTATGAGTCTTGGATGTTTATACTAAGGTCGCGATTACCAATCGCGACCACATGTATGATAGGTCGCGATTGACATTAGCAATTATGCTGTTTGCTAAATCAGCTTATCCTCTGTGATGTTTATACTAAGGTCGCGATTACCAATTGCGACCACAGTTATGATAGGTCGCGATTGACATTAGCGATTATGCTATTTGCCAAATCAGCTTATCCTCTGTGATGTTTATACTAAGGTCCCGATTACCAATCGCGACCACAGGTATGATAGGTCGCGATTGACATTAGCGATTATGCTGTTTGCCAAATCAGCTTATGTGAATGTGACTCATAATAGCCTACCACTGTGGTCGCTGTTGGGAATAGCGACCTCAGTTGGAGGAGGTCGCTAGTGGCATTAGCGACCTTCTTTACACATACTCAGCCCAATCCCCCCGTACTCTACCAAGTGTGGGAGTACAAATTTGGTGGATATGAAGAGGCCGCTATTCCCAATAGCGGCCGCTACTGACGTGGCAGTGGCTAGCCCACGAACGCTAATAGATTGGGACCTGGCCTAAAAATGCAAATACTATCAAAAAGTGGCCTAGTACGGCAAAAAATTCCAAAGGAAACGGGGAAAGGGATTTAATATAATAAATAAAGTAACGGGGTGATTGAGAGAGTGGGGGAGTTGGAGTACGGGACAGAAAAGTGGGGTGTGAAGAAATAAATTGTATACGGGTGGGGTAGGAAAATAAATTTGTACAATATATGGGTTCTGAATTTGGGCTTGGTTCTTGGACTCAAAATATTTAATTAAAAAAATTAGGACATTGGGCTAAAATATTTTGGGCTCAAATTAATTTAATAAAATTAAACACGAATTTGGGCTTAGAATAAACAATTGGATTTCAGATTAGCAAATAATAAAATTAAAATACAAAAATGGGTTTTTAACAAAGTTAAACAATTGGGCTTTGAACTAAATATTAAACAATCGAATAATTTGTATATTGGCTCATAAAATAGTTTGAATAATAATATAATCAATTAGGAGAAAATACTTACAAAATACTAATGATTTAAAATACAGAAAAAAATACTTGAAAATTACATATTAATGAAAACAGGGGTTACAGAAAAGCAATGAGAAGGTTGATAGAATGAGTAATTCAACAATAGTACCATTTTCAGAAGAAAAATTCTCTTCAAATTAAGGGTCTGCACTTCCCCTCTTTTTCCCCACATTTTTTATATGTTAAAAGGAATTATCTTTTTGAGTCGTTTCTATCTCCAACAATAGTAGAATAAAACTTACAAAAGTTGCTTAATTATTCCATGAAAATGTGAGAGTTTTGAACTTCGCCATTGCTTGTCCGAAGCTAGGAATACAGACACAAACCGGATGAGGAGGAGGGTTGCTTAGACAATTGACAACCAGCTCAAAACTTTGTCCAATTCTATGAACATGAATCCTAATAATAAGAATGGAAAACCAGGATTCATGTAGCCGGCCCCAATTAGTAGGGAAAAAAGCTTTGTTGTTGTTGTTGTTGTTGTTGTTGTATTTAATTACGGTTTGATAGGCTTTTATTGAAGTGTTTTGATTTTCATTTTTGTGGATTCAACTGTAGTTTGGAGCTCTGCAAGTAACTGAATCTATTAGGGGTGTTGAAGGACTGGTGAACATCCATCACAAGGAGGTTGTTGATTGGGTATGATGACTATGGAATTATTGCTCCACTTAGCTTAACTTTGTTGCAACCAGACCCAAAAAATTTCATTTGGATTCTATTTGTATGACTTGTTGTATTCTACAATTTCGGAATCTGTGGAAGGACTTAAAATGGTTCATGCACATTGATGCAAACCATAAACAAAAAGGGTTTCTAAATTTTCAGAATTTTAATTGTTTTGTTCCACCGACCTGATGAGCAGGGAGTATGCATTTTCTTCCATTATTTAGTTCTTTATGGCAATTTTCCTGTGCATATGCTTTTGTTTTCTTATATATTTGTCATCTAAGTGCATTTTATAGCTATATATAGATTTTGAAAAAGTTGTAAAAAAATTAGATAACCAATTATGACACATTCTTCGGTCATGCCACATCTAAGGCTTAATGGTGTCGGTGGCTCTTCCTGAAACCTTATTGTATATGAGTATCTTTACTTTGATAGGTCTCATATTAAATCGATTGGAGTAGGTTGGCGATAATTTTCTGTTGGGATCAACTAACCGTTAGGCAAACAACTTAAGCTTATCCTAGCTAAATAAATGAAATGAAAATTATTTTATTTTTGTAACAAGTTAATTCCATGGTTGCTACACATAAGAATGTCATTACTAAAGCCGAGATCACATTTGAGATAAGATTTGACTTTGTGAGATTTTTTTTTTTTACAATAGGAGGTAACAGTGGCGAAATCCGTTCTTCTAAGAAGGAGAATCACCTAAAGTGTATGATTTACTTTTCTTAATTATATGGATTTACTAAATCCTGCTCTTTTTCAAAATTTAAAAGTGAGTTTATTATATTTGTTTAGTTTTCTTATTCATAATCAAAATTTTGTCCTTTTAAAATTGCTCTCTGATTCTGAGCTATTTCCAAATTTATTGTTTTAAGTTCAGGATTCTTGCTCAGTTACTCTTAACATGGGGTCTTAGCTGCGCAATTAGGACTCTTCCTCTAAGCTACAAGGTGTCAATTTTTTAAAGGGACTAGGGAACTTTTGGATGGAAGGCCATAAGCCAATTTTCTTTATATTTGTAAAATTTGGTTCTTCGTTTATTTCGAAATGTACTCTTTTTTTTACTAGCAAAAAGCAATGTAATCAAACTTATTTTCTACTCTAAATAGAAATTATTGTTGTTAAACTCGCTTTTAATTAAACAAGTTACCAAGAATATGAGTTTGATATGCTATATTAATTTCTTGATTTTATTGCACTGTACAATTAATGATTCTTTGCTTGTATACATTTTATGTTTACGTGAATAAATTTCTGATTAGTGACAACAATTTACAGGTTAATTGATTTTTTTAGTTTATTGTTATAGACCTGAAGGATTTTAATACTAACTCATACTCAGCAATTCCAACGTATAATCTCAGATTTGATAAAAACATTGACCAAGTAATATTATCATTTTGTTAGTCTCATGCTTTCTCTTTTGAGAAAAGAGATAATTTTTCGCTTTTAGGCGTGGAGTTCCGATTCGAGTTAATTGGAGCTCCGATTCCGACCCGAGGACCCGTACATCACTCCTCCTTCTCATTCATAATACTTTTCCACCATGCTCCTCAAACCCACCGCCAACCGCCAACCACCAACCACCAACCACCAACCACTGACCATCCTCTCCTCTATCTCCTCTCAAATCAAACAAACCCATGCTCTAGTTCCTGTTAGGGATCAAAATCTGAGCTCCATTGGATTTGGAGAATTAGGGTTGAGAGAATGGAGAATTGGGGAAGAACTAAATGGGTTTCTTGATTAATTTGTTGATTGAATGTACAGACTCCTTCCTGCTTTTTATATGAGCTGAGATTACTTAATGTGCACGTAGTGCTACAGTAATAACCGTCTAATGACTCATATAGATTGAACTAGTACCTGGACCGCTTACAAGACCCGACCCGAACTTACCATTCAGAATGAACAGTGTTTTATTACAAAAATAACATGTATCAGTACTCAACTAATACATATACAAACCTATGACGTCTTCATATGTTCTCCATCTACAATTGCAGCTATTACACCTCGTAACAACTCCTCCCCACTCAGTTTAAGCTTGTCCCAAGATCAAAATCGGGGAAACTGCGCCGAATATCATCTGCACCCTCCCAAGTGGTTGCAGAAACAGAATGAGAAGTCCATTTGATCAATAGTTTGACACCAGTACCTACCCCTTCTTGTAGACTCTCCTTGTCACGCCCCGCTTCCCACTATACGGAAATACAGGCACGCAACTGAGGTCCAACGAATAATATACATCATCCATAAGCTGTACAATTATAAGCTCAACAAGATATTTATAACACATTTACGCAGACAAATATAAAGATCACATGAGCTGAAAATAAAATAACCACCATCCATATAATACATAAACATCGGGTCAAGTTGCCCGAAAATACATTGTGTCATAATTAAAACAGGACGATAAACAGTTCGCTATAACAACTAGATAAAATAGCGGCTGAAAGAAAAACAACATGAACTAGTAAGGAAGCAGCAACGATCGTCTAGAGAGTCTACTCGTCGGATCCATCAATACCTGTATAATTATTAACTCAAAGAAAAATAAAAAAGTTCCCGTTAGAGCAAGTTTCGGGCAGCAAGTAGCAACAAGCAGTAAAAGGGGTAATATAACAAGATATAATATTGAAGAAATAAGAAGTAGAAGTACAAATACAATATAGAAGGAAGTAAGGAACTGGGACAATATGATCATGTAAGTAATAACTGTAACTAGTGTATTCAAGACTTCAAGGTATAAGCAATTGATAACCTAGGCTCAGTTAATCGATAATCATGTAATCAAGGATCGAGAGTCATGTAATCAAGAGTCATGTAACGAGGAGTCATGTAATCAAGAATCATGTAATCATGAATCAAGAGTCATGTAATGAAGAGTCATGTAATCAAGAATCATGCTTAGTGAAGATCTCAAGTTTATCTGTTTTATTAACCTATCTAATGCACGTAATCCTGTGTCCCATACCACATGTTCGGTGCATATCAATCATGTGACGTTTAGACTTAAGTAGTGAATTCTATAGGATTATGTACTCGGGTCTTCCAGTGATAGTATCAAGACATGTAATCATGAATCATGTAATCGATAATTATGTACTCAAGAATTGTGTAATCAAGAATCAAGAATCAAGAATCACTAAAACACGAGCCCCCTTCCGAGTATACTCCCCTATATTGTCCACTATTAAGTCGTACCCATATAACCCCGGCTTGTTATTCTTTTATAATTAATTATGAATATGCAGTTGGTACGACTAGTGGAACGGTGTAATCAAGACAGTTTAATCAAGGAAAATGGATAATAATCATGGATATGAGACGTAAAATGAGTACATGTATCGAGAGTAGTTATTATAGAATTATCAAGTGGTATAAAATACATGCTGTCAACCTATTATATCTATGCAAGTTATTATTACAAGAACAATAATACATTCAGTTCATTAAATATGAAAAATAATGGTTTATATGCAAAAATGTATAGATGAATTTTTAGACAACTTGACATATCTGCATTCAAATCCACTTTCCCGTTGTTACAGAAAAGCAAATCCGATTCCGTCAGAGATTCTATAAAGTAGACTCTCTTCCGGTTCCAACGCATATTCACATGATACATTCTAAAGACAGTAGCTATGCGTACAAATTCATTCTTCGCTGGTTTCGATGTTTCGCGCGCATTCTGGAAATTCGGAGTCACAATACTAAATTTTTGATATCTCACAATCTACACATCGGATTGAGAAACTGTAGGATGTTTCGGATACCTAGACTCGATGGGCTACGATTTTCATGTAGAAAGTTTTTCGATCCAGTGTCGGGAACATGGTCGAATTCTCAGTACGAGATACCGGTTAGTAATCCCGTGCAGGTTCAGAAATTCGTGATATGTCAGTACTAAAATCGCGATATCTCACAATCTATACATCCGATTGAGAAACCTTAAGATGTTATGGATTCGGGACTCGATGGGCTACGATTTCCACGTAGAAAATCTTCAATCCAGTATTGGGAACATGGTCGACTTCTTAATGCAAGGTCAAGAAATTTTAGAGATAGTAAGGTTGAATATTCGATATTCGATAACACGATTCAAAATGTGTGAACGGTTCACTCTTGAGTTGATATAGGATAAAACTTGTGACTCGAACGGAGTTTGACAATAAAACATGATGATAACTAGACTACTTGCCACGAGTCCAAGAAAAATGCTTGTACGAGAACCAAAAAAAGTGTACAAGATACTTGCCTTATAACATGACGATTTTGGTGGTGGTGTTAACCACGGAAAGAAGAAGCGACGTCGGCAACGGACGGCGGCGCAACGGTGGTAATAATGGCGGCAAGACGGTAGCTAGCGAGCAACGGTAGCAACGGTGAGTGACGACAACAACAAGGTGGCGCGGCGTCAGGTTGTTTTTCGGGGTTCACGGGATTGTAGAAGCGGAGTCGTTGGCTCGAAGGTGGAAGGAAAAGTGGAGCTCGGGTGTTGCTTGAGCTCTCGGGTGTGAAGAAGGCAGAGGAAGAGAAGGAGAGAAAATGAAGAATGGGATGTAGAGATGATATGTGATTGTATATATATAAGAGAGAGAAGGAGATGGGAGGTTCTGCATGTGTGTGTGTGTATATATAGAAAGAAAGAGGTGCATGTGTATGATTAGGGGTGTAGAAAAATATGTGTGGAAAAATGAGGAGTTAGGCGTAGAATGAGAAAAATGTGGGGGAGAAATTTGGTGTATGCAGAAGTGGAGAAGTAGGGAGGGAGAAAATGAAGCATAGGGAGGAAGAAAATAATGTGTAGGAGAACAGAGTTAGGTTAGCTGTTGGATTAGGATTAGGATTATGATTAATCAAGGTTAACGTTTGTATTTAAACTCTGATCGAAAAAATCACAAAATTATAGAATTGATCAGAAAAATATTCTGGCTTTAGATAAAGAGTCCAAAGAGAAAAATAAAACTGATCTGAAATTGAAGTACAAAAATTCACGTAGTAAAATACGTACGTACTACTGGAACAGGGAGTTACACTCCTATCAAGCACAAATTCAGGCATAACATGGTTATCATCTTGAATATACCTTCGGACATCTTTCACAATGAATATCAGATCAAATCTAGGTAGAATTGTGGTATGCAAATCAATATTCATGTGCTGTCTTAAGATAATCATAGTGTCCAAATGGAGGGTTAGCAACTGCAAGTACAGATGTTCTTGAATTGATAATTGTAGTGATTCTTGTTGTAACAATAGATATAGTTTGCTGCTCCATTGCTTCATGAATGGTAACTCTGTTCTCATGCCTCATTTTATCAACTTCATCAATATAGACGACTCTGCATTTGCTAAAATCATAGCCCCTCCCAGAAACAATTCGCATGAACTATTGTCACGAATAACAGAAGTTGTAATACATGTAGCAGATGAACCTTTTCTGGAAGTATAGGCTGCAATGGGAGCTGTCTTTTCCACAAACTTGAGGAACTGTGATTTAGCAGTTGATGGATCATCAAGTAACAAAACATGGATATATCCTCTTAATCGCACACCATTAGGTAATCTCTTTTTTTTTTATCCTCCAAATAACAGACATGCTATAGCTTTTTGGACATCATCATGGTCATATATTGACGGACCAATCATGGAACATATCTTATCATAAGCATCAGGTCATTGAGAATTTTTTTTTAATTCCATCTCTTCATCTAGAGTGAAGGAGGAAGGTCCACTGGAATTTTGTTCTCGGTTTTTTTCCAATCCTACAACTCTAATATATGGTTGTTTAACTCCTGTTGCTCCTTTCTGCGATGTAGAAGCTTGGAAAAAACTACTTATCTCTATAACCGTCAGCTTTGTGCCTGGAACAATTGTTTGAACCAAGCTACAGTCTTTATACACTTACAATTCTTGCACATCAAATTCACATATGTCGCCTTCATCTTCGCCCTTGAAGCAGCAATAGTAATTCCAACAATCATCACAAGCTTCGACATGTACTCGCCCCAATCGACCAAGTCGAAACAGAACTCTCCTTTGACGAAAGAAGAATCTAAACATCCTCATATTCATATTGAAGCATAGATATGAATGCTTGAGATTTCCTGTACTCGTCAATGTATATTTCTCTGTCAAATTCAGAATGTTTCAACTGAGAAGATAACTTCACAAGTGCTTTACTGTAGACTTCAAGCTTGACAACAACATCCATGTATGACGATTCTTCGATCCCCAACTATACAAGCTTTGATGTTGCTTCGATGATTTTGTCATGATTATCAATTGGATGCACTGCTTCCATTCCATTAACTTCTTGCTCCAATTTTGAGGCTTTAGTATCAACTCTCATAATATCAACATTTAGTTTCAAACTCGAGGCTGTACCATAAGCAAACTGAAGTAGTTCTTCACGTTTTACCAATACTTCATCTAGGTATCCTGAGAATGACTTTGCCATATATTGTATGCTACTTATTAATTGCATTATGGACTTCTTTCCTTCCTGTAAAACAACGACCAAGGACTTCCAGTAACACAAGAACCTTTTCCTCAGTTGGTATTTCTAAAATCATGGACAGTATAATGCCTTCTAAAGCTTGACTATGCAGAAATACGACTTCAAAATACACTGGGTATAAGGCCACAGTAAGACCAGTAAAGAGGCCAGCTCCCCCAATGTACAACTTAGTTTTGTCAAGCTTGTCAATGTGTCCATTGGTATCATCATCGCCATAGAGCCCTCTAGGTAACCAAATCACATTTCATCAAGCACCTTGGGGGTCTTCTCACAACTATTTCCCTAAACTTCAAGATTCAACAAATTATCACCAACTACTCTATCTCTATTCTTTTCAATAATAACAACAACATCACTCACACTCACTTCATCTGCAATAATCGATTTGTTAGCTCTCCCATTATCATCTATAAAGATGAAATCTAGTGGAGTCAAACCCACATCAAATCTATTGTTAGCAAAACAATTGAAATACAAATCGTAATCAAACAATTTGTTGCAATGGTATCTTTTACAAGAACAAGAACTCCAACACCAATTGCAGTGGTACACACCATCACCCTCACTGCATTCATTTCCATCTTCCACTTCCAGATTATTAAGCTTTTGAACTTTCTCCACCTTCTCACTTCTTCGAATTTCCATGTCACTCTATACTTTAGAAGTGAAAGGAGTGAAGTTAGGGTTTGATACCTCGATTACAAGATTCAGATGAGGAGTCAATTGAAGAGTCGATTGAGGAGTCGATTGAGAAATCAATTGTTGAATCCATGATTGATTGCTCTTCATTTCTTACATTTGCCATAGGATGTAATCGAGCTGATTTGACACCAATTTCAGCTGCAAAGTCATTGCTCGGATCTCCTCCTTCATCGTCGACGTGCCTCTGACGTCTCGCTCGTCACCGTTGATGAAGGCCCGCTCTGATACCAAGTTGTTAGGGATCAAAATCTAAACTCCATTGGATTTGGCTATTGAGGAGAATGAAGGTTGAGAGATAGGAGAATTGGGGAAGAACTAAATGGATTTCTTGATTAATTTCTTGATTGAATGTACAGACTCCATCCCGCTCTTTATATGATCTGAGATTACATAATGTGTAGTGCTACAGTAATAACTGTCTAACAACTCATATAGACTGAACTAGTACCTGGCCCGCTTACAAGACCTAACCCGAAGTCACCATTCAGAATGAACAGTGTTTTATTACTTAACTAATAGCATGTATCAGTTCTCATCTGATACATATACAGACCTATGCCGTCTTCATATGTTCTCCATCTACAATTGCAGCTATTACATCCGTAACAGTTCCTCACCCCTCCTTCCAAACTCATGTCCCTTCTCCTATCTCTCACATACTTGCTTTCGGCTAATGGGCTAAGCGTCAAGGAGGTGGAGCAGGTGAGTGGGCAGGTCTTGAAGGGCGGGGGTTTGAGGGGAACCTTTTTGTGGGGAATGTGTTGGTGAGGGTGTATGCTGGGGATGTAAGGAAGGTATTTGCGGAAACGGCAGAGAGGGTATTGTATTGTACTTGTAGAATTCGATTGTGGTGGGCGGAGGTGTTTGATTGGATGACGAAGAGGGATGTGGTGTCGTGGTGGAGTACTATGATTGCTGGGTATGCTGCTTAGGTATGAATTGAGTGATGTGCTTATTTTGAAATGAATAGTAGACTGTTAGCATGTTAGCATTTGTAATGCACAAGTTCTTTTTCTTCTTTGCATTGCTAGTAATTGCTTCAAATGCTTGTCTTATTTGTCAGCAATTTCTGTATGACGGACATAGATGAAAATTTTATTTGCAGTCTTCAATTGTTTTCATGTAAATTTCATCATAATCACATAAAAGTTTCACCACCTTAACATTTATCTCACGTTTATCTAACATTTATTTTTGTACAATATTCATAATGAACATAAATTCATCATGATTAGTGTCATTTTCATTTATATTTTTCTAGATAATATATATGTGTTCCCCTAAACAATACTTTATCATGAATATTTTTGGGTCTGAATCCTGTATCATGTTCTGCTGGGTATAACCATGCTAAGGATCTTTTATCTGTTGAACTAATGCCGACCATTTACTTCTGAAATGGTCCAACCTAGATTTACCACTCGCTCCAGGACTATACTCCTTACCACTATTCTTGATTGGTTTTTTTTTCATTTGTCTACACTGGAAATTATTAAATGATCTCAATATTCCCGTTCATCCTAACATTGATTGCATTTATCTTTATGAGGCTTTCATTCCTTACCTTAATCCTAAATCAGTTTTGCTACACATCCAGTTCATTCCCTCAGTTTCAACTACATATAAAATTGGTATTTATAAAATGTAATCGATATAAAGGTGAATGTTAAAATTTATAAATGTTTCATTAGTTCTTTACAGGCTGGGTGCTTTCATCGATGTCCCATGAGATGCAATGGAGATCTCCCATGATATGCAACTCACTAGTCCTCGGCCTAATTCTTTCACCCACATAATTGTTCTTGTCACGCCCCGCTTCCCAAAAAGAGAATACGGAATATGGATACGTGACTAAGTCCAGCGAATGATTTTCATCATCCATAAGCTATCAGGATCTTTACAAGATTTCACAGGAATAATCAGAGTAGGAAGCAAGAGAAGTCAACCACGCATGCATATATGAATCAATACCAACAGAATTTACTTGAAACAAAATTACAAAATAATCCAAGTAACGGATACAATTATTCAAACTAAGCAACAGGAAATAATAATAATAATAATAATAATAATAATAATAATAATAATAATAATAATAATAATAATAATATTAATAATAATATTAATATTAATATTAATATTAATATTAATAATAGCAAAACTCCCGCATCTAGAATCTCATATCACCTACTTCATCGGGCAGCTGATCTCCATGATCTGCAATTTAGCAGATTGCAGGAAGAGGAAAAGAAAACAAAACTCCCGTCAATGCAAGTTACGAGCCGCTTGTAGTGTAGGCACAAGTACATTAGAAATAAACAGATATAAAATAACAGCAGAAATAAACATAGCATGAAATAGATATGACAGAGCAAAACAGAATGTCTACAGGAATTAGAAAACAGAATCAAGTAACATGGTGTGCTAACAGGTAATGGTGATATGTAACAGATGTCAAGTGTCATGCAAACATGTAAACAGGTTACAGATGTCCAGTAGCATGTAACAGACAAATAGATAACAGATGTAAGATAACAGATACAGGTGAACATGTAACATATATCATGTTATTACAGTTCTTATGTTTTAGTTCTATCTTGGTAGCACTTCATGTGTCCCAGGTTTTTATCACATGGTTACTAAATTCAAACAAGTTACACTTAGATTTCGTAGTGGACTGTATAGGGCAGTGTGTTCAGGTTTCAAACAGACAGATATCAGATGCAGATCCAGACAGACAGATAGAACCTACGTCATGAACACGTAACAGATAGCAGATAATCAGGTACACCTTCCTATAGGGAAGTGCACAGTCAGGTAATCAGATAACAGAGTCGTGTATCATGTAGTCATGAACATGTAACAGATAGCAGATAATCATGTGGGAAACACGCCCCCCCTTCCAAGTATACATTTCTATATTATCCACTACTAGATCTTTCCCTTAACCCCGACTTGGTTGTTTTGTTATTATTATCAGACAGATATGTATGTGTCACAAACAGTGCAAGAATAACATGGCATAAAAAAGTAACAGGTTCAGGTTGAAAGATAAACATGTACAGATGATGAAAGACAACTCATAAAAAGGGAGAACAACGAAAATTCTAGTTCAGGAAAAGTAAGACAGTACTGCACCAAATCAGAAATTCCCATTGCTACAAATGTGCAAATCTAGATCCTTCAGAAAATCTGAAAAATAGACTCTCGGCCGAATCCAACAAATATATATAATCTATATGGTATTTCACAACAACAGGACTCAAAACAAGTTTGTATCCAGAAAACGTGTTCAGCCAGAAATCATAAGTTTGTATTCATAAACAGGGAAACAACATAAAAAATTACTGATTAAATCCAAGAAAAATCTAAGGTATTCCCTAGTATGTTTAGTAACAGAAAATAAAGTTTCATAATTTTCCAACATATATAGAATAGCCAAGTAAACTCAGAAAGCGGCAAGACACAACAATTTTGTAAATCTGGAATCACAAACACAGCAGTACTAAAACAACAATATCTCCCAAAATATAAATCAAAATCCAGATCCATTAAAAGGGTGATAAAATAGATACATTAGGCTACAATTCATATTCACAAAGATTTTATAAACAGCAAATAGAATTAGGTCGAAATTATGTTTCTTTATTGAATAGTATGAAAATTCTGCCTGTATAATAGTTGTTTGCAAGTATAGAATAGTGTATAAAAGTTATCAATTAAATCCACAAAAATTAGGGGTTAATCCCAATCAGGTATAGTTATACTCAGCAAAATATTGGATCAAAATATTATCTTTAACATCAGTAGAGAAACAAATAGTCATACAGAATTCATACAAAACAGAATCTGGAATTTTCTACACCTCTGTATTAAAACAACCATAACTAGCAACTCATAAATCGAAACTGAGATCTGTCAGAAAATCTGGAAAGTAGACAGAATTCTCTATAATTCATATTCACGATTAATTTTCATATACTGACCTTAATAGGGTTTAAAATATTGAACAAAATGGGGTACAACATAAAACAGAAATATTCTTTACGCATACAATCAACATAGATCATATGAAACTCATCCAAATCATAACAACCATGAAATATGGTGTACTATATATCCAAGCAACATGGTATAGGGTATTTTACAAGTCTACTACGAGTTATACTACAACGAATCCCATCAAACATACAGATCATACAACACTTCATAATCACAAACACTTGCATGTATACAAGAATTGATTATCTCTAAGTCTAAATTCATGTCGTGTGTAATGAGACAACTACGGGAGGGTCAACACAATAAAGACAATATATAATAGTGGTTTTTCACAAAAATTGTCTCTATAACACAACTACACTACAGGCGGTATTTAGTACTTGTATTACACAACAGAAAGAATACAAGTTACTTGTCTTATAGTCGATGACGAGAATGGAGCAAGAACAAGAATAAGGGGAACGGATCCCGGGCATGAACTCAACGAACAACAAGCGAAAACACACGAACCACGAACCACGAACCACGAACCAAAACTCGAGATCACACGCACACACACACAAGCCGACACCCGCACACAAGGAAGGCAGCGGGGGCTGTATGAGAAGAAGATGGCGGCCAGGGAGACCGGCAGGTGCTGGCGGCGGACCGGAGTGCATTGGATGCTGGCTTCAGGAGGGAACAACATAGGGACTGTGCTGTTGCTGCTGCTGCTGCTAGTCGACGTCGGGAGAAGGCAGGGAACACAGGGGGGTCGGCGGCGCTGCAGGGCATCAAGAGGAGGGGCACAGGGTGTAATGCCCCTGCCCCTAGCTCAGACAATTTATACAATTTATAAGACAAATTAGATACTATTTAGTACAACTGCCCACCACAGGCTGCCTCTCAAAAGTTGGTTAACCGATTTGGTAACTCTTGATCATAGGCTATTATATTTTAATATTATATTATTATGTTCTCTTATCGATATGGGATATTAATCACTTACCTTCTCCCTTGTTCTCACTCTCATCCATGAGAGTAAACAACATTCACGCATTTCAGGTGGGCCCCTCCAATCACTGCCACATCATCACGTCACTATCTTACAACCAACATCACAATATTGTTGTCCTTAATTCAACGTGGGCCCCCCCCCATTAACCATTACACATTTCATTATGTTTACCTTGTTTAATGCGATAACACAAAGCCATACACCCAAATCATATTTTACTTTCTTCAACATATATATTTTATATATGTATTTATATACTTTTGAAAACTACGGGGTGTTACACAGGGTGCTCGGGGTGCTGGGCGGCGCTGCAGAGGAGAATCGGGGTCTGGGGCTAGGAGGTCGGGCTAGGCATAGGTATGAACAAGAAAATACATACATGGGTGTATATATATACAGGGATATAGAGATTAGGGTAGAGTAGATATTAGGGTTTAGGTGTGTGACGGCTGAGGGGTAAGTGGCTACGAGTTGAATATTGGGTATTAGGGTTTTGGTTAACGGATGGTGGATCTAATAAGGTATTGGGTATGATAACAAATGGGTTTAATAAAAAAAAAATCCAAATGGAGAATAGGGTGATCCAAAAAAAATGAAGTAGAAACAAAATAAATAAATAAATAAAAATAGGACAGGAATAATAAATAATGGGGATAAAAAATAATGGCCTGATCGAACATAGATGAAATAAGGTTGACAATTGAATCAAGAAAATCAGATAAGGAGACGACAATTCAAATAAATGGATGTAGACAATGAAGATCCAAAACACGGTCCAAAAAGAGATACAAAGCGAATCAAATACACGGGAAAAGAAAATACACCCAAAATCAGAAAATGAAAAATCGGGGTTACAGTTCTTGCTACCAATGTGCCAATCTTGTAGCTTTGGATCAACGAAGATGGGTACATACCTACATAGATAAAGCCAATATCTAAATGAACGACACATTGCTTGCTAGGAGTGGCATTCGGTCCAGACTGGCCCAGCCCGCCCAAACCCGGGCTGAACCGGGGTCAGACCGCCTCAACATTAGGGCTCAGTTCGGTTCAAAATTTTGCGAAAAAAGATCGGTAACGGCCCGGCCCGCATTAGCCCAGGACCGGATTGAACCGGCCCGGGCCAGTCCGGGCTGGCCCGCGGGCCGACCGTTGGTTGTTACCGTTTTTTACTCTTTTTTTTTCTAAATTTTTAAATAAAAAGGGTATGTAAAATTACCAAAATACCCCCAACGAATTTATACTAGCTAGTTTTTGGGGGTATTTTGGGAAATTGAAAAACTACATTTTCTATATATACAACTTCATTTCATTCAATTCTCTTCACAAATTCACTCAACTCTCTATTATCTCTCAACTTTCTCAACAAATCAACAACAATCAACAACATTCACCTACTCTCTTTCAAGATTCGACATCAACCACATCAACAACATTCAACTACTCTCCTTCATGATTCAACATAAACAACATTCAACTACTCTCTTTCAAGACTCTACATCAACAACATCCAACAACAATCAACAACAACACTACAAGCTCTCAACTCTCTCTACCTTCATTCTTCAACCTACATTCTACACTCATATGGTATTTTCATATTTATATAATTTTTAGAATTATCATTTTTGTTTTTTATCATTTATTTCTCATAATTATATTGAGTTTTCTTGTTCTTGTTCTTGTTCTTCTTCTTTTAGATTTTTTTTTGGTAAATTGGTAAACATACACTAGAATAATAATTTTATAGTTGTTGTTTTATTTGCTTTGTAGAATAATTTTATATAGCATACACTAGTTTATTTATCTTTACTTGTTTTGTAGAATTAAAATTTTAAAACATATACTACAATTAATTTTTAAAACATACATTAGAATTTTTAAAACATACAATCAAATTTTTATAACATACACTAGTTTAGATGACATCTAACCGATCACGTGGTAGACATAGTAGCCTAGAGTCCACTAGTAGTCATCTCATTCCTTCCATTCCTCTTCCATATGTAGATAGTGAAGAAATACTTTACAATTATGATAGTATTCACGATATTCATGAAACACACACGGATCAAGTACAAGTAGAAGTAGAAGATATAGAACCACAACCATCAGAACAATGCCCTTATCAATCTCGTAAAACAAGAGGGAACAAATCCAAAGTACATAAATATTTTGACTATGTCCCTTCACAAAATGATAAGAATGTAGGATTAAAAATTTGTAAGAAGTGTCAAACACCCTATAAGTTTAAACTAGGATCGGGAACGGGTACACTTCAACGACACTTAAGTAAATCTCGACCCAAATTTTCTAAAGACAACCTCACACAACAAAAAAATACACTCTAGGACAAGCAAAATAGATAGTCATAGCTACGATCACGATATCGTTTGTAGAGAATATGGCTAAGTTAGTAATTAGAGATGAATTACCTTATTCATTTGGTGAAAGCAGGAATGTAGAGACCTTTGCACAAACCGCATTAAACCCCCATTATAAAAAATTCCTAGGAATGTAGTAAAGGGTGATTGTAAATTAGTTTACAATGAGGCTAAGGATTTTTTAGTAGCGACACTTACGTCACTAAACACTAGAGTTTATTTGATATCGGATGGGTGGGAAGGAGTGAACGGCATACCAATGATGTGTGTAACATGTCATTGGATAGATTTCGATTGACTACTTCAAAAGAGGATAATTTCATTCGGATTTGTTAGGTACCCACATAAAGGTGAATTAATTGTCACACACATCATGGAGGCATGTAACAATTTTGGTATTTTTGATAAAGTTTTTGCTATTGGTTTTGATAACGCCTCTAATAATACTAAGGCAATTGCTAGTTTGCTAATTACACTTAATCCTTTAGAACCGGAAATTTTTCGTGTTAGGTGTACTTGTCATATTTTAAATCTTTGTGTACAAAATGCATTGAAATATGGACACGATAAAATTGAGGTAATGAGAAATTGTGTTCATTTTATTACGTTGAGTGGTCCAATATATCAAGCTTTTCATGATTGGTGTCAACTTAGGAGAATTGTATTTAAACGTTTTCCTAAAGATGTTAGACATCGTTGGAAATCTACTGTTGATTTAATAAGAGTTGTTCTTCACTATCATTTTAATCTTAGAGAATTTTGTATTGCAATGGGTATGCAAGATTGTATGTTAGATGATGATTTTTGGTTTTTGCCGATAGTTTGTACAAATTTTTAGAACCTTTTAATGATGTAACTTTACAATTTTTGAAAACATATACATCTACATCTAGTGATATTTTACTTGCAATTGTCACTATGATGACAACAATTAAAGATTTGGTAAATGACCCTTTTATTGGAGAAATGGTTTATGCCGCTTATATTAAAATTTTAAAATATTTTCATCCCTTTCCTATGTTATATTGTGTTGCTAGTGTAATGAATCCCATGATTAAGTTAGATGACACAAAAAAATTAATTGAGATTTTTTATACTTATGCTCCACACGAAGAAATAGAAAATTTTAACCATGTTGTTTTCATTACAAAATTTGAAAATATTTTGAATAGTTTATATGATAGTTACGATAGAATTTATTCATCTAACACTTCACAAACACAAAATGTTAGTTCTTCTTCTTCTTCAATGTTATCAAAGGGAAAGGGTCTTGCCACTAGTAATGTTTTAAATCTCTTAAAATAAAAAAAAACCAAGAACCAATTCACAAAATGAGTTAAATTGGTATAATGCACAACCTCCCGTTGAAGATGTAGTAGATGTGTTTTCTTTTTAGAAAACTAATGAACATATTTTTAGTATTCTTTCTCGCATGGCTAAAAATTTGCTAACTGTACTGGTGTCAACCGTTGCATTGGAAAGTGCTTTTTCTCTTGGTGGCAGGATTATGAGTCCGAACAGGAATCGCTTAACGGCAAAGAGTTTGGATATGTTGGTATGCACCGAAGATTGGATGAAAGCGGAAGAGAGGACTAAAGATTTACAAGAATCACAAACCAGATGAACAAGTAGCGACGAGTGAAGAACTAGTAGAATGTAATTTGTATAATATATTGTAAATAATTGAGAAAATTTAGGGGGATGAGATTCTATATTTAGGTTAAGTAGAAGTGCACAACAATAGTCCAATGTCTTCTCTTCAATCTAAATATAGGCCATCTCGATCTCTAAATTGAAATAATTCCGTTGTTTCGTAATTTGATCTAATTTGTATGAAATTGTATTCATGAACTTCATTTTATTTAACAATTTGTAATTTATTAAATCAATTTAAACTTGGTTTTAATTTCTTTTATTTATTAGTTCTTTGCAATTGTTATGAAATTACAATTTAATACTTGATCTTTCATCTTCCTTTAAAAAAATTATACTAAAAAACCGGTCCGGCCTCCACCCTTGGGGTCGGGGGCCAGGTCTGGGCCTAGATTTTCCTAACTTAGCCCAGCTCGGCCCGGCCCGCGAAATCACTGAGCCTGGCCCGGGACCGGGCAAAGCCCGGGCGCCAGGCCGGCCCGACCCGACCCGCCCGACCAAAATGCCACCCCTATTGCTTGCTAGTCTCATCAATATGTATTCTTAAGTGTGGTGACCTAGAACTGGCTTTTCATTTATTTAACGATAGAAACAACCCTAAAAATCAGTGTTCACCATTGGAATGCAATGCTTGCAGGCTTTGCAATCCATGGCAAGCCTGAGAAAGCAATCCAACTTTTTGAGAGAATGAAGGACGAGAACATTGCTCCTGATAAAGTAATATTCGTGTTTTGTTTAGTGCTTGTGGCCATGGCATATTAGTTCAACAGGGTGAGTTTTATTTTAATTCCATGAAAACAGTACATGGCAGTGATCTAAAGCTTGAACATTATGGATCTTCTTGGTCGAGCTGGGCTCCTAGTGGAAGCTGAGGAGATCCTATTGACAATGCCTATGGATCCAGACATTGTCATATGGAGTTCATTGTTAAGCGCTTGTCGAATTCATAGAGATGTAGAGTGGGGAGCGAGGATTCGAAAGCTCTTGGATCCTAAGAACATAGGTTGTCAAGTACTACTAGCAAATTTGTATTCGAAATCTAGAAGATGGGAAGATGCAAAGTATGTGAGGAAGGGTATTGAAGAGAGTCAATTGAAGGTGTACATCAGTTCCTTTTAGAGACCAATCTCACCTTCAAACGAAAGACATATATTCGTTCTTGGATGATATGGCGATTAGACTAAAAGAAGGCAGGTTATGTTCCAGAAATAGAGGCGGCCTTGCTTGATATCGATGAAGAAGACAGAGAGACTGCTATTTCCAGGCATATTGAGAAGTTGCCAATTGCATTTGGGATTATGCACACTATGCCAGAGACAGTATTTCGGATTGCGAAGAGTTTGCAAGTTTGTTTGGGCTCTCACGATGCGTCGAAATTTATTTAAAGAGTTTATGATCAGGGAATTTTGGTCTAAAGCTGACTTCATTTGTATCTTGAAAATATCCTAAATGAATTTTTTTCCACTTTAAGTTTTAGTTTTTACTATAAATTGGAAGTATGTTTGAGTATTTTGTCATTTATTAAATTTTTGGAAGCATGTTTGAGTATTTTTTCATTTATTAAAATTTTCTTACGCCACAATGCACCCCATAACTTAGGACTTTTGATTTCAAAGCAACACAGGTTTAAATCCAATAGGGCACGTATCAATTGCAAATTAAAAAGACAGCGTAGGGATTATGCCCCAAAAAGGGCTCTCAACATGATGCGGGAGAATATTAGAATTTAAATACAATACACAGTCCTTGCCCCCAACTTCGGAGACTACACCAGGGTTACTTCACACTTGTAAGCTGAAAACTTGGAAGTGACAAAAAATAAGCATAACCCGATTAACGTGTATCATATAACTTCGAGGTTTCATGTAGGAGGCAAGAACATTTCATATTGCAAGTTTAAATAAAATTTCTTCATAATATTACAACAAAATGATCAATTTCTGTACATCTGAAAATTGTTGAAAATTTTGAGTTTTATACTTTGTCCACATCATACTCTGTTAAAGCCCTGCATTTTTTTCCCAAAATGACCCACTTTTAGAAAGTATTTATCAAAACTTTCGAAAGTATTTACCAAAATGACTCACTCGCTATCACAGAAAACGAGTTTAGTAAAAACATTATCGCTATCTGAGATAGCGAGTGTATGGTGAGGTATCTCTCCACTCATTATGTACAGTTGTACTACATCCACTGTATAAAACGAAAAAAAAGATAGGAGACCTCAACTATTGGATCCGGTCCAGAAATCAAACGACTAACTCTTGCTCCAAATTCAAAATTCCAACAGCCATATATTCCCCAATAAAATCTCATATGACCGTTGTAGCTCCTCTCTCTCACTTTCTATCGCTCTTGATCAATCTCTTCAATCCTTAAAAAAAACCTCAAATCCCTAAAAAAAAATTCTACAGATTGATACGAGAACAAACCATTGGTGAGGAAGCCAAAGAGCTATCGGCCCTTGAAGAGATCTCCCAAGAATTTTAACCCCACGTATATAAAATTACACTCGCTATCTGAGAATAGCAAGTCTAGTTCAACTGAACTCATTACCTAGGTAGAAATTGCATGTATAAAATTTCTCTAAAAAATGAGTACAACTACACTCGCTATCTTAGATAACGAGGTCAGTTGAACTAAACTTGCTATTTGAGATAGTGAGTCTAGTTATATACATTTAAGACAGAAATTGCATATTCAAAATTTCTCTCTAAAGAGTAGGTTAATTTGGTAAATATTTTCGAACATTGGGTCAGTGTGGTAAATACTTTCAAAATATGGGTCAATTTTTTTCGCTTGCAGCCACACCCATAATCCGGAAACCCATTTCTATCTATCCTAAAACCCATTTCCATTTGACCGTTGGAGCTCCTCTCTCACTCTCTCTCTCGTTCTTGATCAATCTCTTCAATCTTCCCAAAAAATCCCTCAAAAAAATTTCAAAGGACTCTCGGCCCTTGAAGAGAGTCCTCTTGAAGAGATACGAGGACAAAACATGGGTGAGGAAGCCAAAGGACTCTCAGCCCTTGAAGAGATCGCCCAAGAACTCCAAGTCCCCATGTATATATATCTCTTCATCTTTCCTTCAATCTCTTAGATTCAAACTTTCTTCTTTTTTTTGTTGATTGTTTTGACATGGGTTTTCTTTTCTGATTCTGATTGTATGATAAAGTGCGGAACTTAATGTTTCTTGTTTGTTTGTTGTGAATCAGAAGATGGAGAGATCTTCCCCGAGAATGGATCTTGTCAAGAAATTGGTATAGATTCGATCTTTAGTTGAATTAATTATTAATGTGTACTCTGTTTGATTTTATTGATGTTTTTTTTATTATTATTACGTTTTTCTGGGTTGGAGTTTTCAAGATGAGGATTCGGTCAATTCAGAGGAGATGGATGATAAACAAGGCAACATTCAGTTGATCAAGTTCTCTCTTTCTCTCTCTATATATCTCTGTTTTTCTTAATTGAAATTAAAATTTGAGAAATGGGTAATTTTTCAATTTTTTTAGGAATTCAAAGATGGCTGTATCATACCATCTCCTGCACTCGAAAGTGAGCCGATGGTTTCCTTCTTTGATCGCGATTTCTCTTCTTCCCTTCAGCTTCTTCGTATGTATATCATCCTACTATTTTTCTCTACTTGAATTCTTGTAGCGATATGTTTATCTTTTTTTTTTTTATGTTTTGTTTTGTTTTAGTGACCAAGTACAACAGCTTACTGAAGAAATGCCCAGACCAGAGACCTTTGAATCTGCAAATTTGTGAGGGAGTTGAGCAACACCTGCATTCAAGAGTGTGAGCAGAAATACGAAGAAGTTTACTCAGGAATGCTTGAAAAGAAAGCATTTGCACAGAGATAATTGAACTGAAAGGAAATATAAGGGGTTTTCGCAAATGCTGCCGGACTTTTAAGTTCAAAAGAGATGTTGAAGGTATATACTTCGGTGGTTGAATTCGATCAGTCTCACCATTCGAAGTTGTCAGTTGTTTGCTCTGATAATTAAGGTTTGATCATGTTTTACCCATAACGTAGTTCCGGTACAAACACAAAGTTTATGTTATAGAGGGTTGCAATTTCTTAGTTTTGCCTACCTCAAGACAGTTTTTTAGTTACCTAAGTCCGATATCTTTTTATCATCAATATATATCAATTTATAGGTATAATCCCTTAATTAGCGGCATGTTTAGATCCACGTGGTGAGATCATTTGCTGAATTAACTAGCTGATCTGCAACATAGATCCATATTATTCGGTTGCAACATAGACACTTGGTGTTATTTAGTGTTTTCTCATTCTTATAAAGTTTACTTCACTCGTGTGTTTGTGTGCTTGTTAAATCCCTCTCCTTACAGTATTTTACATTAAGTATGTTTCAACTATAGAGAGTTCTCTATTTCTTCAATTAAGTTATTAATGTATAAATGTGTTTAATATAATATGATCGGTATATGTTAGAATACGAATATAAATCCCTCAACGGATCAACCCTCATGACAACTTAGGAGTTTTAGTTTAGTCACGAGGACAATACGTACGGTATTAGAGTCACTCAGATTCTAAGTAGCATGGACACAGATAACCCACACACGGATAGGGGGAGAATTTGAAGAACTATCCTAAAATATCCAGTGCCATGTCAGATTTGTGTCTGACATGGCATCGTTACCAAATTGAGGTGTTCGTGCTTCATAGCTCAGCTTTGACTCCTACCAGGCACATGTTTAAAAATCTTAAAAAATATACCTTGTTTCAGCCTGCAAAACACGCTCTCTGTCACACTATTTTAGGAACAGTAAAGTCATGAACTGAACTTCTCTTAAGTTTGTCTTCCAAATCTGTCATTCTTATGTGATCATATACTAATGCAGACATTGAGCATAGTCTCTGTTTCTCTGCTAGCTGTTGAGAATTTATCTGATATTTCTCCATTTTTTTTGCTGGATTGTTGGAGGTATTATAAATTTTTGGGTATAATTGCTAAATAACTTTTAGATACTGTCTATGTCCACACTTTGAGAAATTTACTCTCCTGTCTGGCAGGCTGTGGTCGCAGCACTTTTCAGGAATATTTATATTGTTGGACTTAATCAGTTGTTTGACATAGAAATAGACAAGGTTTGGAATTTGAATCTTATCTTTTGATTTATTATATCTTCTGTTATGTACATTTGTTACTTATTTTATGTAGATAAGCCGTGTTTTCCCTTTTAGTTTTCTCCTTTTAAAACATTACCCTGTCACATGTAAATCTGATTATATCATTCTTTTTTAGGTTAATAAACCAGACCTCCCTCTTGCATCTGGAGAATATTCTATTAGAGAAGGCATTGCAATCATTGCTGCTTCTGCTGTTTTGGTAGATCCTTAAACATCGAATATGCTTTGGGTTTTGATATCTTTCCATAATTTTTATCATGTAAAAGAATCATGCTCTTCAAAGATCCATCTACTGCATATTACAATTTCATATGATGTGTATTACATTGAGGGAATAGATATAACCAATGGCATCACTAGTGTGAAATATCCTTCTAACTTAGAGTTATTAAAGCTGCACTCTACATATCACTACTAATTACTTTAAATTGATGTTTCAGAGCTTTGGCATTGGATGGATTGTTGGTTCTTGGCCCTTATTCTGGGCTCTTTTTATCAGTTTTATCCTTGGCACTGCATATTCAATCAATGTAAAGTTCATCCTTCTTTCTGTTAACAAATTCCATAATTCTTTCTCCCTTTTCTTCTTTCTATCTATATTTTAGTAACGTTTATTTTTCTTCATTACAATCATATGTAACTTGGGCATCCATGCATATCTTGCTTGTTTAAACTCAAGTCTTTAATAAACATTTAGAGGTTAATAGTTTCTGTATTAATACCATCCATACATAGTCTGAAGAAGATATTCTGCTTAATAACTTAATATTGGAAACTTCCATGTAGTATGTTTAATTATGAAGTTTTACTCTCGAATAGTACTCTAAATAAATCATCACTGCACATGATGCGATGTTCACTACCTTGGCTTTTAGGCTTGTTTAGTTATATAATGTCAAGTTTAAAGGAAATAAGTTTCGGATATCTAAATCCTTTATAGGAACAGTATGCTTGGATCATGAGATAATCTATTTACCATGGTGCACATTATCGAGAGAGAAGCTTTATTCTTTGTTTTTAGCGTTATATCCTTTAGACTAATAAGTATCAACAGAGGCAGAGATACACTGAAATCGGCAAGCATCAGACACATGCTATCATACAAAATATTCGAAAATATCATATTGAAATACGGAGCTCTCATACTAGAATGTAAATCTAAATTGCTCAACCATCATTACTAGCTACTACAATGTTTTGGTGTAGTGACATAGGCATTCAACAGTAAACACTCACACTAAGAAAGCATGTATCTCTCTTATTTAATTTTTAGTAAACATCTGCTTTGTTTGAAGAAGGAGCCTATGAATTTCAGTAGCTGCTGCTAAATGAAGCTAACAAATGGTCCTTCAAACTATTATACCTTTATATGAGTAAAAATGAAGATTTCATAGCTGGTTTATATTTACATTTTAAAAATTTTATATGTGCACTTTTAAGCAAGTTGACTTTAATCTGTACACAGAGGTCGTGTTTGCTGAGACATCAGTACTGGATGGACATAATGTCTATATATTTGCTATGGGCAGACTGGAACCGGCAAAACTTTCACTATGGAAGGAACCTTGGAAAAATTGAGGTGTCAACTAACGAGCATTGGAAGAACTATAAGTTCCACGAAGAGGTCTTCAATGATCATTTGCGAGTTTGGTGTGAGCATTCAAAGATGTAATTGTATGTTTTTTTTCTATTGTTGTCTAAATTTAGTTGAATTTAGTTAAAACTTGGTCATATATTCAATAACATCTTATTGCTATTGTAGGTTGGAAGCAAAGCAAGTAGCATATGGAACTTAGGTGGAGTCTCAAATCTTTAGCATGGAGGATATCTGGGAGACACTCCAAACGCGGAAAAATAACAGATTTGTTGGATTTTACCAAGTCTCACAGGTAATATTGTTGTAAAAGTATATCTTTTCGGTGAATTTTTAGTCACTTAAGTATTTGATATCTGAATTGAAAAATAGACATGACTTATTTGTCGCCTTGCATAACTTTCATAAAAAGTGTCGTCATGAAAATATTTTAGAATGCAGATTTTCTGGAGGAGCTAAAATATTTTTTAGTCAATTTTGCTAACACCTATATTATCTAAAATACTTTTAGAGTTAGAAAGTAGTTTTAGGCTCTCAAAAGCAACTTTTTAGGTCATTATATTATTTCTTCTTTCAGAGCTTGGTGAGAGTGACCGTAAAACGTGAGAGCCTGGCATTCGGACATTGGCTCTCACGGGAAAGGAGCAAGAGCCACATGTGGCTTGTGGACATAGCTGGAAGCGAGGGAATGGGAGAGGTGGAAGGAGAAAGGTTGAAGGAATCTCTTGATTTTTTTGCCAACTCTAACAGATTTTACATGAAATTGACATGAACTTAAAGCTACTAAGCTCTCTAGGTGTGTGTTTCTATTTCATCTTTTTCACTTTCGTGCTATCACAGGAATCAACTTGGTTTTATATGTCATATTTTTAATGTTTAGAGGATACTTTTATAAGGCCCATTATCACGCCCCGCTTCCGAGAATACGGGAACACAGTCACGTAACTGTTGCCCAGCGAATGATATAAGTATGCCAACTCATATCATCCATAAGCTGTACCAGTATTATCTCAACATCATGACAAGGAAATAATCACAACCACGCATAAAATACATAATCACATAAACAAATATTTAGACTAAACATGCAATAGTCCAATTTAATAACTGGAAATAAACAACAAATACCTTCTGGCTGGAAATAACTGGAAACAACAAATGACTAAACAAGCTCTCTAGCTCGTGTAAACCCTCGATACTCCCAATGGAAAGTACACAAGGCAGAGTTAAGGTAATTGAAAGGAACTACTTGTGGGGGAGGTCAATAAACTTGAACTAGAAAAATTAAATGAGTTCAAGTGGACTTGCCTTTTGTAGACGATTCGATTAGGCATAAAAGAATAACAGGATCAGAATCCCGGGGAGGCATGGCTCTACGTGCAAAACAGTAACCAGCGAACACAACACACAATAGCAAAACACCCAACATCGAACAGCAAATCAAGCAACGCTCCAAACAAACAGCAATTGGATCTCTTACTGTCCAAACAGCAAACAGGGATCGGGATTCCCTACTCCACAACACCAAACACACCAAGCAGCGACTGTGGCTTCTTCTTCTCTAATCGACAGAGAGAGAAATTAGATCGCTTACTGTCCAAACAGCAAACAGGGATCAGGATTCCCTACTCCACAACACCAAACACACCAAGCAACCACTGTGGCTTCTTCTTCTCGAATCGACAGAGAGAAAGAGAGAGCACGGGAGAGTGAGGAGTGACTGCGACGACGTCTGGCGACAATAGCGATGAAGGCGACGACGAGCGGCGGCGGCGGCGGTGTGGTCGAGAAGCGACGACAGCGGCGGAGAACGACGGTGCGCAGACGCTCTGTTTTCCCTCGAAAACAGAGGAGACGACGATGGGGATCTTGGTGCTGCAGCAGCGTCGACAGGAGGTGGAGGATGAGAGGTTCGGAGGTGGTGGCAATGGCGAAGCGAAGATGGTGTTGCGGAGCATAGGGCGATGGGTGCTCGGGGTTGCTCGCGAGGAGGCAGTCGCTCGACTGTGGTGTGAGGGCAATGGCGGCGAGAGCGCTCGAGGACTGTGGTTGATGCAGTGGAGGGCGGTGGTCGAAGGTGGCGAGGATGGAGGGGGTGACAGGGATGTAGGCGGTGACGATGACGAGCAGAAGAGGTAGGTTTAGGCAAGCGACGGAGTGAGCTTTGGGTTCAACAATGGCGGAGTGGTACCGGCTCGACGATGGGAGAAATGGAAGGCGAGGTGATGAGCGGGAAGAGCGACTGGTGGCAGGCGTCGTGATGGGAAGAGCGATTGGAGGCAGCAACTGGTTGCAGGCGTCGCGATGGGAGGCAGTGACTGGCGGTGGAAGACGATGAATGGCTTGTACTATTAATGGGTTCGACGAGAATTTGAGGAAGAAGAAAACGACGGGGTGTTACCGGCTCGACGATGGGTGCAATGGTAGGTGATGAGCGGGAAGAGCGACTGGTGGCAGGCATCGCGATGGGAAGAGCGACTGGAGGCAGTAACTGGTGGCAGGCGGTGACTGGTGGTGGAAGATGAACGGCTTGTACTATTAATGGGGTCGACGAGAATTTGAGGAAGAAGAAGACGACGGGGTGTGCACGATGGCTTTGAGAGCGGTGGTCGCGAGAGGAGATGGAGACGAGGGATGTCGCAGGGTGAGGAGGAAGTTCGAGCGGTGGGCAGGGGGAGTGGGGGAGGAAGATGACGAGGTGGACGATCTTGGGTTCTGTTGGTTTGGAGACAGAGGAGAGAGGGATAACGGGGAGAGAGAGTGTGAGAGTTGGTTATTAAAATAATAAATAATATAATAAATATAATAATGGGTAGTTGGAGATAGGGGGGGATTGGGAGATACGGGGCAATTGCGCAGTTGAGGGGAATGTGAACAAATTTGTATACATGTGAGTTTATAGGTTTGTGGGTTTGGGTTTAGTGTTAGAGTCCAATAGGAGATGGATATGAGTTTGGGTTAAAAATCCAATAGGATATGGGCTTGGATTTGGGCTTCAATTGAATGTAATTAATTCAATAATGATTGTTGGGCTTCAAAGTAATTACATAAAAGGAAGAGACAAGATTCTAGTTTGGAATACAAATTTGGGTTTCAATAAGAGATTCAAAAGGATTTAAATGCATCAGAAAGAATTTATACGAAAATTGAAATACAAGAATACATGGAGATGAAGAAAAAGAAATGGAAATCTGTAAAATCGGAAACAGGGGTTACAGTCCAATAGGGGTTAGGGTTAGAGTCCAATAGGAGATGGATATGGGTTTGGGTTAAAAATCCAATAGGGTATGGGCTTGGATTTGGGCTTCAATTGAATGTAATTAATTCAATAATGATTGTTGAGCTTCAAAGTAATTACATAAAAAGAAGAGAGACAAGATTCTAGTTTGGAATACAAATTTGGGTTTCAATAAGAGATTTAAAAGGATTTAAATGCATCAGAAAGAATTTATACGAAATTGAAATACAATACATGGAGAAGAAGGAAAAGAAATGGAAATCTGTAAAATTGAAAACAAGGGTTACAAATCCTACCCACCTTACAAGAAGAATTTCGTCCTCGAAATTCATTATGGCAGGCAGCAGGACAAAACAGAAGCAAATTTAAGAATTAACAAGGCAGGAAAATTAGAAAAAGAAAACTCGAGTAATTGAAGCACCAGGATAAAAAGGACATAGATAAGATCGATGTCGAATAATAAATCGACAAAAGATGGAGAGTGAAAAAGACGAACAAGATCTGAACGATGCAGGGAAGAAGGAACAACAAGAAAATCATGGGACCTGTGGGTTGTGGGTTCACCACGCTTCCACTGTGCTACTCTAATGGTGATGTCCCAAGCAACCTACATGTTGCTATAGGCCACATGACACCAATCGACGAACCGAGTAGGAAGACAAGAATGAGACACTAGGATCAAGGAGAGTGGACTCAAGATAGATATGAATAAATAATACAAAATGAATATAAAGTTTGGCTTCAATTTAAATAATTAGAAGATATGTTATAGATCAAAACTAATGGGCTTTAACAAAATAATAATAACAATAAGTATTAATAATAAAAATAATTTCAATAATAATAGAATTGTAATAACAATGATAAAATAATAATAACAATAATAATAACAACACATATTAGTAATATCAACAATAATAAAATAATAATAACAATAATATTAAAATAATAATAATAGCAATAATAATAACAACAATAAAAATTATTATAATCATACTGGTAGTAATAATAACAATAAAATAAAATAAAATGTTAACAACATTGATAATAACTAGATTTGCCCGTGGACACGTGCCTACGACACGTCTTCGAACGATACAACACACGAAAAGTCCCTGTAAACCATAAAACAACAATTATGTAGTTCAAGTTTGAATAGTATGAAAATAATTAGTTGTAAATAAAAGTCCTGTTGGAAAATAATTATAAATGAGGGTGTAAAATCCAACTTTTTAGAACTTTAAGGGTGAAAAATAATAAAATTTAACCTGTTGAAGAAATATTTGTTATTTTCAATATAACATGTACAATAAAAAAAACATTAAAATTCTGAAAATTTTACAAACCTGAAATCTTAACATTTAAATTTCTAAGTTAAGAAAGAATGGGAGAGAGAGAGGGGAGAGAGAGAAAGAGAGAAATATGAAAAAGTGAAAAGAGAAGAGAGAGAGAGTAATAAAGTAAGTTTTTTAGTTTTGGGGGAAAATTTTAATTTTGGGGTTTGAAATTTTGGGCGGAAAAATATGTTTTGTGAGAATAAATCTAGGTCATTGATTTTTGGGGAGATTGAATGAGAGCCACTTGATAGCTTTCTTTGTAATTTATTATATAGATGATAATACATACATGACAGAATAGGATTCAACACATTCATGAAAATAATGCAATAATAATAATAATAATAACAATAATAATAATACCAATAATAACACCAATAATAATAAAATATTAACAATACTGGTAAGAATAATAATGCAAGACAGAATATAATTTGAGGTTCAACAATTTTTTGTTGTATGATGGTAATTCAATATTAACAACAATAATAAAATAATGAAAACAACAATAATAATAGCAATGGTAATATCAATAATAATAATAATAATAACGAAAACCATAGAAATAATAATAATAGTAGTAATAATAACATTATAAAACAAAATAAGAATTTGGCTTATCAACTCTATAAATAAATCCAACAGGAATATATATAGTCGATCAATTATAAATGGAAACTGAAGTCAAAATACACCATTAATCCCAATCGTAAGAACATAGGAAGACTATTCACATAGAATGAGAAGTCAAAAGTGAAGAGATAAAACCCAACTATAAAAAGGTTGATAACCATACAAACAATAAAGGAACACAAACTTTAAAGGTTATTTTTTTTAAACATACTCTTGGGGAAATAACCAGTCAAGATACATAGAAATACAAACAAATTTAGCTAAGTAAGAAAATATTAATAACAATGAATATAAAAGACATATAATAATTAGTGAATGTTGACATTATAATCAATACCCGAAAACACATTAAAGGGTAACGGGCAAAATAGGCAAAAATATATATATGCAAGAAGACTTAAAAGGAGTTCATTAAATATTACAAAAGTTCGCGTCAAATCATTAATTAGGACGTGAAAACAAAAGTAAGTGAGAAATCTAAAATGTTAAAGAATTGGAAAACAGTGGCCATTTTTAGTAATTCACAAAAGAACGAAAACTTAGTCCATAGTTGATGTACTCAATCTTAACATAAAAAAAAAATTGTAAACACAAAATAGAGTAAAATCAACTATACTAGTTCAAATTGTATGGAAACATAAAGTAAAATTGTATAAACAAAATGTCATAAAGAAAACATTTCTTTACCATTAGTTTCATTATATAAAGTAAAGAGTCTAGAAATATCAATTAGCAAATAGTTGAAAATCTTGCCTCCTTAACATCAAGTTCCAAAAACATCAAGTTGCATGTTTGCCTTCACGACATCAGGTTGCAGGTTGTCGTCTGGATATTCGGTTGCACATTTTGCCTCCCCGACATCCAGTTGCAATTTGCCTCCATTAATATCGAGTTGCATATTTGCCATCTCAACATTAGGTTGCACCGAAATCGTGAAATGGAAGATGTAACCTCCCATATGCACAGAGATATGGGATATTTAATTTAAGTAAGATGTTCTGTTTTAAAATTCGTGATATAAAAATAGTAGAAAAGCAAGAAATGGAGTTGAAAGTCACACAATGGAATATCAAAATAGATGTATAGATTATAAATATCAAACACAATAGTACAAAATAGTAATAGTGAAAATGTTTTATAAAAGTAGGGAGGAAAGCGGAATGAAATTCATGTAGAAGCACAATGCAAATGTGAATGAGAAAATAAATATGCAGTGTAGCAAATTTACACAATTAATATATCATAAAAATATACAGTAACATAAGAATTAAACGAGCCTCTAACATGTCGTTGAAGATACACCGATGCCGACCGACGAACCAAATGGGAAGAAAAGAATGGATAACTCCAGAATCAAAGGAATATGGGCACAAAAGGATAAAAAGTATGCCCAGTATGGAATCAATGAATGTGAATGAATGAAAGGGACGAAACAACTAAGAGATGAAAGAACTGAATATGAAGGGATCAAAAGAGGAATCAAATGAGAGGAATATCCAGATTATATGTTGCTTATTACATTTTCATGTGATTAGCGTGGTGTACATATTGTTGAGTTAAACCTGACTAGAACCAAACTTGACTAACACATGAGCCAATCATGACTAACACATTAGCCAAACCCAGCTAAACTCCAACATAGTTAGAGTCTAACATGGCTAAACTCTAACATAATTAAAGTCTAACCTGGGCTCGATACCACTAAAAATCTGTCACGCCCCGCTTACCAGAATACATAAACACATACACGTAACTGAGGCACAATGAATGATATAAGTACGCCAACTCATATCATCCATAAGCTGTACCAGTCTTAACTCAATAACATGACCAGGAAATAATCACAGTCACGCATAAATACATAATCACATAAACGAATACTTAGACTAGTTCAATTTAATAACCAACTGGAAATAAACAACAAATACCTTCTGGCAAGCTCCTGCTCCAATCGTAGAAGAACTACTCACTAATGCCTTCTGGTAATTCTCCTTGTGCACCTATACTTGTTCATCTAAAAAGAAAGAATAAATTGTCCTTAGAGCAAGTACGGACAGCAAGAAGTGAAAAGCAGAGAGTAAAGAAACAAGGTTCATCAAGGAATATGGATCAAGATCAAATTACGAAAGCAATAACGGTATCAATAAACAATGGTCACAATCAAGTATATACGTGTCAACTTAGGTTTATTAGTATGTTGTTCCTCCTATCTAGTGCACGTACTACTGCGTCCCATATCACTGGTTCGATGCACGTAAAATAGTTTACGTTTTGGACATAGTGGTGGGATCTATAGACCGTGTACTCGGTGTCAATAATCATTTACAATAAAATTCAATAATTCACAATCGATACTCCTTCCCAATACGATATAACGATAAGGCCTTATCGAGTATATTTTCTGAGACTATCCACTACTAAGTTAATCCTTATTAACCCCGGTTTATTTAATATTTTATTATTAAGTCATTCATGTCCATGCAAGTGTGTATAAGAATGTCAAGGGGTTGATAAGAATGCAGCAACATGATGCATTGCACAATAATAAACATGAAGTAGAGAATATGAAAACAGCCGACACAGTTACACTAAAACAGCGATAACTCATAGGCTACAGTTCGGAATTCGAAGTTCCAGGATGTTATCAGCAACTAGATACGGGCTACAATTTATATTCAGTAAGTTTCTGTTAATTTTGACTGTAGCTAGGTTAAACATCATATTCTTTGCAGTTAGCTGTTATGGCAGCAACCTTAATGTCAACATTTAATGGGTGAAAACATGGTATAAAAACACTATAAAAATATACAAAAATTAGAGATGAACCCTAAGCATGTCTATAAAGTTTCTGAAGATTTTCATGGCATTATAATATTGTTAACATGATGTTTCACTGATAATTGTGTCGGTGTTACATTAATTCTCCGATCTGAAAAGTGTAGACCAGCAGGGACTAAAACTGCGATATCTCATAGCTCGCAACTCAGAATCATGATCCGTCAATTGGACTGGAAACTAGATTCACAATGCTAAAACTCTCTTTTGTATTGTTTGTGTTAATTCTTATGCTAACAAGGTCGAAACCTCTGTGCAAAACAGTACAGACAGCAAGAGTTCATAAAAAGCCATCACATATATGTTCATCAAGATGGGTAATTAACATGTTATTGCATCATGAATGCATTACACTAATGTACAACAATTAGAATGGATTTTACAGTGTACAAGTCAATTTAGCATGTCTTAGTTCAAGTCACAAGATCTCGAATAATCGACACGTATTCGATCATAATATATTTTCTTCATATGCAAGTTCTAGTCATTTTATTCATGTCATGTGTGTATATAGGTTTGGGTTTGAGTCAATAGATAATAATACGATGTCAAGAGTATGTCGGGTTAGCTCGTGTAAACCCTCGATACTCCCAACGGAAAGTACAGAAGGCAAAGTTAAGGTAATTGAAAGGAACTACTTGCAGGGGGAGGTCAATAAACTTGAACTAGAAAAATTAAATGAGTTCAAGTGGACTTGCCTTTTGTAGACGATTCGATTAGGCATAAAGGAATAACAGGATCAGAATCCCGAGGAGGCACGTGCGCTCTACGTGCAAAACAGTAACCAGCGAACACAACACACATCAGCAAAACACCCAACATCGAACAGCAATTCAAGCAACACTCCAAACAAACAACAATTAGATCTCTTACTGTCCAAACAGCAAACAGGGATCGGGATTCCCTACTTCACAACACCAAACACACCAAGCAGCCACTGTGGTTTCTTCTTCTCCAATAATGATTGTTGGGCTTCAAAGTAATTACATAAAAAGAAGATAGACAAGATTCTAGTTTGGAATACAAATTTGGGTTTCAATAGGAGATTCAAAAGGATTTAAATGCTTCAGAAAGAATTTATACGAAAATACAAGAATACATGGAGAAGAAGGAAAAGAAATGGAATTCTGTAAAATCGGAAAACAGGGGTTACACCCATTGTTTACAACAAATTTTCTGTTAGCCCCTTTTAAGTTTATTTTACACTTCAAATCTCTCATTGTCCAAAATATTTTGTCAACCCCTGTTTTTTACAAGAAATTATTCTGGACATAAATATCTCAGTTGTATTTTACTTTGGTCTCTTATGATGTATTTAAAAAATACTTTTTTTAATGAAAATGTGCTAATTTTGGTTTATTTGTGTTCTGTTTACAGTTTACATTTTAATGAGTTCACTTTCAATTAGCAGTTAAAAATAAAATGGGTTTTTCACAACAGTTTTAAAGGTGTGGTAAGGGTTTTAAAGTGTATAAAATGTAATCATAAGGTTAATAGATGAGAATAAATTTCCTTATCTCAACTTTTACTCTTGCTTTCACGTTACATGGACAATCATATTCAATAGGACCAATACTGATACTGGTTTATCTGTAACAAAAAACAGGGGGAGACTGTAAGACTCTTATGTTCACACAGATTAGCCAATGCTCAGCATATTATGGAGGGACACCCTGCTCTCTATAGAGTCTGAGGAGGAATCGAGTATGCCCAGGTAAAAAACAATCAGATTCAGCTGAAAGTTTCAAGCTTAAACAAATGGTATTCTAAGATGCAAAAACATCTATACACACTAGTCATTTACACGTGCGATGCATATCTTAATAAATATTTTTTTAAAAGTATAAATTCCGACGTAGTCTGCCTTTGAACATGAGACCTTTTTAGTTATGCACAGACAATGTGCGCAAGTTTGTAGATTTACAAATGACAACTCCAACTCCTATATAGAGTGATTATGTGAGGTCCTCCCTCCGTCCTCTTATATATACACACACCATACTAAGTGACACATTAGATATGTAAAATTAAAGAAACCTTAATTTCAGTGGCGAAGCCCAAACAATTTTGCCTGGGGGGCCAAGAAAAAATCCTATGGTCATATGCATTTTTTTGGTTATTATTATTATTATTATTATTATTATTTGGAGGGCTTATTTTGTTCATCTCCACTTTTCAAATGCATAATTCCGACTGTTTAAAGTGATTCATGGTCTTAAAATTTGACGTGTCATGATGTTTTCTTATCAACTTTTCTTTTCAAATAAAGATACAAAAATCTCTTCTAATGGAAAAAGAAACAAATTTGTATGCTTCCACCTATTTTTTTAAAAACAAACAGCCCCTATACCTTGTCAGTGTTCCAGTGAAAGTACCATTTTTTGTCTTATGATTTTTAGGATAAAAGCCAAATCAAATTTGTATATAATAAAAAAAATCTCTACCAGGTGATGTCATATGATACAGAAGTTAGAAACAAATTTTAAAAAATGAAATTAAACATAAGATAAAAATGAGAGAGAAGTTAATGAATTGACTAGCACGGGTAACAAGTTTGTTTTGAAACGACGATACAAAATAAAATTTTCCAATAATAAAAGTTCGACGGACAGCTACATACTAACTTTGTAGTTTATTGAAACTTTAAGTGCAACAATAACTTCCTTGGGTCGTTTATTGTTAATTAGTTGCTATAAGATTTTGTAACACCATTCAGATTGCAATGAGTTAGGCATGAGATGTGTCACACATACTGTGTGTAAAGTAATCTATAACAATACAATTTGAAGAAGAAAAATATTTTAAACAACGTTGTGTACAAATGAATGCCACAATTTGTAAGTAAAATCTCTAACGTTGAGTTGAGGTTGCTAAGATATTGGAGAAAAATCAAAATTTACAATGATGCATATGACAGGGTATTGGTATTGTCTTAATTCTGGTTGGTACCAATTGTGAGGAGATGTCACACATACTATGTGTAAAGCAATCTATAACAATATAATTTTAAGAAGAAAAATATTTTAAACAACGTTGTTTACAAATGAATGTCACAAATTGTTGCAGGTGAAATCTCTAACGTTGAGTTGAGGTTGCTAAGATATTGTAGAAAAATCAAAATTTACAATGATGCATATGACAGGGTACTGGTATTGTCTTAATTCCGGTTGGTACCAATTGTGAGGTAATGGTTTTGTGACCTACTTAGAAGAATTTTGGCCTCATGGTTTTTTTTGTTTTATTTCATGGTCTAGACTTGTGTTGGTTTGTTCAGGAGTGTTTTTTGGCTCCTTGATCAAATATTTTGATGAATTTGGATTGTGTGTTGCTTCCTGTTGATGTTTTTTTTTATCCTGGTTGCCTATGTGGTTTCTTCTTCAAGTGATGGTTGTTCTTACTTGCTCTGAGCTAATGCTTGGTTAGTGTTTTTGGTGTAGTTTTGGGTTCTGATTGTTGTGAGTGTGTGTGAGGGATTAACAGTGATGCTACTCTCATTGTCTTAGTTTAGGGGACTTTTGCCTATTTCATGCTTTCATTATTGATGTGTTTTATTTTTTCTTTGTTTTACGTTGGTCTCAATCTTGCTCTCTGTGTATTAAATTGCTATATCTTAGCACATATGCATCTTGGTTTTTTATATATGTACTAGGTTTGCTCGTTGACACGTGTCGTCTTCGGAATGGTGGACCTGGTTTGATTATATAAAATAGTTTAGAGGTCCAACAAATTAATTGAATTAGACTGGTTTCCACAGTCTCCGGCCGTTTTCAAGAAATTTTGTATTAGACTGTTTTAGCCTCATTCGTGGGCTACAGTCCACAGTTTTAGGCTACTTTCGTGAGATTTTTTATTTCCCTCATTTTGTGGGCTAGTACACTGTTTTCGATCATTTTCGAGAGATTTCGTATTTTACAGTTTTGGCCACATTTTGTGGGCTACAGTCCACATTTTTCAGCCACTTTCGTGAGATTTTTTATTTTCCTTATTTTGTGGGCTATAGTACACTGTTTTCGATCACATTCATTATATTTCGTATTTTACTGTTTTGGACTCCTTTTTGTGGGTAGTCCACAGTTTCGGACCGTTTTTGTGTAATTTTGTATGTGACTGTTTTATCCTCATGTGTGGGCTAGTCCACAGTTTTCGGGCACTTTCATGAGATTTTTTATTTCCCTCATTTTGTCGGCTATAGTACACTGTTTTCGATCACTTTCATGAGATTTCGTATTTTACTGTTTTGGCCTCATTTTGTGAGTTGTCGTGAAATTTTGTATACATTGTTTTCGATCACTTTCATGAGATTTCGTATTTTACTGTTTTGGCCTCATTTTGTGAGTTGTCGTGAAATTTTGTATTTTACCGTTTTAGCCTCATTTGTGGGCCATGGTTCACAGTTTTCGGCCACTTTCTTGAGATTTTTTATTTCACTCATTTTGTTGGCCATGCTGCACTGTTTTTTATCACTTTCATAGTACTTCGTATTTTACTGTTTTGGCCTCATTTTGTCGGTTATAGTCCACAGTTTTCGGCCGTTTTTGTGAAATTTTGTATTGGAGTATTTTAGCCTCATTTGTGGATAGTCCACAATTTCCGTGCATTTTCATGAGATTTTTTATTTCCCTCATTTTGTGGGCTATAGTGCACCGTTTTCGATCACTTTCATGATATTTCGTATTTAACTGTTTTGGTATCATTTTGTGGTATTCCACAGTTTCCGGCCGTTTTCAGGAAATTTTGTATTTGACTGTTTTAGCCCTCATTCATGGGCAGTCCACAGTTTTAGGTTACTTTCGTGAGATTTTTTATTTTCTTTATTTTGTGGGCTATAGTACACTATTTTCGATCACTGTCATGAGATTTCGTATTTTACAGTTTTGGCCACATTTTGTGGGTTATAGTCCACAGTTTTCGGCCGTTTTCGCGAAATAATGTATTTGAATGTTTTAGTCTCTTTTGTGGACTATAGTCCACTTTTTTCGACAACTTTCGTGAGATTTTTTATTTTCCTCATTTTGTCGGCTATAGTACACTATTTTCGATCACATTCATGATATTTCGTATTTTACTGTTTTGAACTCCTTTTGTGGGCTATATTGTCCACAGTTTTCGGGCACTATCGTGAGATTTTTTATTCCTCTCAATTTGTGGGCTATAGTACACTGTTTTCGTTCATTTTCATTGAGATTTTCTCTTTTATTATTTTGGCATCATTTTGTGGGTTATAGTCCACATTTTCCAGCCTGTTTTCGCGAAATTTTGTATTTGAATGTTTTAGCCTCATTTGTGGGCCATAGTTCACAGTGTTCGGCCACTTTCCTGAGATTTTTTATTTCACTCATTTTGTTGGCAATAGTGAACTATTTTTTTTTATCACTTTCATGAGATTTCGTATTTTACTATTTTGGCCTCATTTTGTGGGTTGTAGTCCAAAGTTTTCGGTCATTTTTTTGGGTGAAATTTTGTATTTAAATGTTTTAGCCTTATTTGTGGGTCATAGTCCACAATTTCCGTCCACTTTCCTGAGATTTTTTATTTTCCTCATTTTGTGGGCTATAGTGCACCGTTTTCGATCACTTTCATGATATTCGTATTTTACTGTTTTGGCATTATCCACAGTTTCCGGCCTTTTCCGGCCGTTTTCGGGAACTTTTGTATTTGACTGTTTTAGCCTCATTCGTGGGCTAGTCCACAGATTTAGGCTACTATCGTGAGATTTTTCCCCTTTAATTTTGTGGGTACACTATTTTTGATCACTTTCATTAGATTTCGTATTTTACAATTTTGACCACATTTTGTGGGTTATAGTCCACAGTTTCCGGCCGTTTTCGCGAAATAATGTATTTGAATGTTTTAGCCTCATTTGTGTAGTCCACAGTTTTTGGCTACTTTCGTGAGATTTTTTAATTCCTTCATTTTGTGGGCTAGTACACTGTTTTCGCTCATTTTCATGAGATTTCATCTTTTACTATTTTGGCCTCATTTTGTGTGTTGTAGTCCACAGTTTATGACCAATTCGCGAAATTTGGAATTTGAATGTTTTAGCCTCATTTGTGGGCCCTAGTCCACAGTTTTCGGCCACTTTCATGGGACTTTTTATTTCGCTCATTTTGTTGTAAATAGTGCACTGTTTTTTATCACTTTCATGAGATTTCGTATTCTACTATTTTGGACTCATTTTGTGGGTTGTGGTGCAAAGTTTCCGGTTGTTTTTGTGAAATTTTGTATTTAAATGTTTTAGCCTCATTTGTGGGCCATAGTCCACAATTTACGTCCACTTTCCTGAGATTTTTTATTTCCCTCATTTTGTAGATTATAGTGCACCGTTTTCGATTACTTTCATGATATTTCGTATTTTACTATTTTGACCTCATTTTGTGGGTTATATTCCACAGTTTCCGGTTGTTTTTGCAAAATTTTGCATTCGTCTTCTTTAGCCTGATTTGTGGGCTGTGTAGTCCACAGTTTTCGGCCACTTTCGCGAGATTTTTTATTTCCCTCATTTTGTGGGCTATAGTGCACCGTTTTCGATCACTTTCATGATATTCGTATTTTACTATTTTTAGCCTTATTTTGTGGGTTATATTTCACAGTTTCTGGCCGTTTTGTGAAATTTTGTATTTGTCTTCTTTAGCCTCATTTGTGGGCTGTAGTCTACAGTTTTCGGCCACTTTTGTGAGATTTTTTATTTCCCTCATTTTGTCGGCTATAGTACACTGTTTTCGATCACATTCATGATATTTCGTATTTTACTGTTTTGGACTGCTTTTGTGGGTTATATAGTCCACAGTTTTCGATCGTTTTCATGCAATTTTGTATTTGACTGTTTTATCCTGATGTGTGGGCTATATAGTCCATAGTTTTCGGGCACTTTGGTGAGATTTTTTATTTTTCTCAATTTGTTATATTGTTTTCGTTCACTTTCATGAGATTTCGTATTTTATTGTTTTAGCCTCATTTTGTGGGTTATTATAGTGCACAGTTTTCGACCGTTGTCGTGAAATTTTGTATTTGACTGTTTTAGCCTCATTTGTGGGCTATCATCTACAGATTTCTGCCACTTTCGTGAGATTTTTTATTTTCTTCATTTTGTGGGCCATCGTAAACTGTTTTCGATCATTTTCATGAGATTTCGTCTTTTACTGTTTTGACCTCATTTTGTGGGTACAGATTCAGGTTGTTTTCCCGAAATTTTGTATTGGAATATTTTAGCCTCATTTGTGGGCCATAGTCCACAGTTTTCGTGCACTTTCCTGAGATTTTTTATTTCCCTCATTTTGTGGGCAATTGCACCGTTTTCGATCACTTTCATGATATTTCGTATTTTACTGTTTTGAGCTCATTTTGTGGGTTATATTCCACAGTATCTGGTCGTTTTCAGGAAATTTTGTATTTAAATGTTTTAGCCTCATTTGTGGGCTATAGTCAAGTCCACGGTTTTCGGCTACTTTCGTGAGATTTTTTATTTCCCTAATTTTGTACACTTTTTTTGATCACTTTTATGATATTTCGTGTTTTAATGTTTTGGCCTCAAATTGTGTGTTAGTCCATAGTTTCCGGTCGTTTTGCGAAAATTTTGTATTTGTCTTATTTAGCCTCAGTTGTGGGCTAGTTTTCGGCCACTTTCGTAAGATTTTTTATTTCCCTCATTTTGTCGGCTATAATACACTGTTTTCGATCACATTCATGATATTTCGTATTTTACTGTTTTGGACTCCTTTTGTGGGTGTACGTCCACAGTTTTCGACCGTTTTCGTGCAATTTTGTATTTGACTGTTTTAGCCTCATGTGTGTGGGCTTCACAGTTTTCGGGCACTATCGTGAGATTTTTTATTTCCCGCAATTTGTGGGCAATAGTGCGCTGTTTTTATCACTTTCATGAGATTTCGTATTTTACTATTTTGGACTCATTTTTGTGGGTTGTAGTCCAAAGTTTCCGGCCGTTTTTGCAAAGTTTTCTATTTAAATGTTTTAGCCTCATTGTGTGGGCCATAGTCCTCAATTTCCGTTCACTCTCTTGAGATTTTTTATTTCCATCATTTTGTGCACCGTTTTCGATCACTTTCATGTTATTTCGTATTTTACTGTTTTGGCCTCATTTTGTGGGTTATATAGTCCACAGTTTCCGTCCATTTCCGACCGTTTTCGAAAAATCTGTATTTGACTGTTTTAGCCTCATTCGTGGGTCCACAGGTTTAGGCTACATTCGTGAAATTCCCCCCCCCCCCCAATTTTGTGGTCTATAACACTATTTTCGATCACGGTCATGAGATTTCGTATTTTACAGTTTTGGCCACATTTTGTGAGTTATAGTCCACAGTTTCCGGCCGTTTTCGCGAAATAATGTATTTGAATGTTTTAGCCTCATTTGTGGGCTACAATACAGTTTTCGGCTACTTTCATTAGATTTTTTAATTCCTTCATTTTGTGGGCCTCATTTTGTGGGTTATATAGTCCACAATTTCCGACCGTTGTCGTGAAATTTTGTATTTGACTGTTCTAACCTCATTTGTGGGTTATTCCACAGTTTTCGGCCACTTTCGTGAGATTTTTTATTTCCTTCATTTTGTGGGCCATCCTACGCTGTTTTCGATCATTTTCATGAGATTTCGTCTTTTACTGTTTTGACCTCATTTTGTGGGAGTCCACAGTTTCCGACCGTTTTCGCGAAATTTTGTATTTGAATGTTTTAGCCTCATTTGTGGGACAATAGTTCACAGTTTCCGTGCACTTTCGTGAGATTTTTTGTTTCCCTCATTTTGTGTGCTATAGTGCACCGTTTTCGAAAACTTCATGATATTTCGTATTTTATTGTTTTCGACCTCATTTTGTGGGTTATATTCCATAGTTTCCTGACCTTTTTCAGGTAATTTTGTATTTGACTATTTTAGCCTCATTCGTGGGCTATTTTCGTGAGATTTTTTATTTCCCTCATTTTGTGAGCTATAGTACACTGTTTTCGATCACTGTGATGAGATTTCGTATTTTACAGTTTTGGCCACATTTCGTATTTTTTATTTCCCCTCATTTATTAGTCCACAGTTTCCGGTCGTTTTCGCATAATAATGTATTTGAATGTTTTAGTCCACAGTTTTCGGCTACTTTCGTGAGATTTTTTCCCCCTCATTTTGTAGACCACTGTTTTTTTATCACTTTCATGATATTTCGTATTTTACTGTTTTGGCCTCAATTTGTGAGTTATTGTCCATAGTTTCCGGCCATTTTAGAGAAATTTTGTATTTGCCTTTTTCAGCCTCATTTGTGGGCTAAAAGTTTTCGGCCACTTTCGTGAGATTTTTGTTTCCCTCATTTTGTCGGCTATAGTAGTTTTCGGCCACTTTCGTGAGATTTTTTATTTTACTGTTTTAGACTCCTTTTGTGTGCGTACACTGTTTTCGATCATATTCATGATATTTCGTATTTTACTGTTTTGGACTCCTTTTGTGTGGTATATAGTCCACAGTTGTCGGGCGCTATCGTGAGATTTTTTATTTCCCTCAATTTGTGATCAGTTTGTGGGTTGTAGTCCAAAGTTTCCCGCCGTTTTTTGCAAAATTTTGTATTAAAAAGTTTTAGCCTCATTTTTGGGCCATAGTCCAGAATATCCGTCCACTTTCCTAAGATTTTTTAGTTCACTAATTTTGTCGGCTATAGTGCACCGTTTTCGATCACTTTCATGATATTTCGTATTTTACTGTTTTGGCCTCATTTTGTGGGTTATAGTCCAAAGTTTCTGGTCGTTTTTGTGAAATTTGTATTTTACTGTTTTAGCCTCGTTTGTGGGCTATAACAGTAGCCCACAACTTTCAGGCTACTTTCGTGAGATTTTTTGTTTACCTTATTTTGTGGACTATACTGTTTTGGACCACTTTCATGTTATTTCGTATTTTACTGTTTTGGCCTCAATTTGTGGGTTATAGTTCACCGTTCATGTCACGCTCCGCTTCCCCAAAAGTATACGGAATATGGATACGAGACAAAAGTCCAGTGAATGATTTTTGTCATCCATAAGCTGTTCAAGAATCTTTACAACATTCACAAGAATCATCAGAAGCAAAAGAATCAACCACATGCACATATGAACCAAAACACCAACAAGAATACTTGAAACCAATTATATGAATCTCAAATAGTCATGATCTGAATAAACAAGTATCTTGGGTCACATTGCCCAAATACAAGAATAAATCAAATTCTCAAAATACAATATTGTTCAAGCAAGTTACAAGAAATAATAATAATAAAATGCAGCACTAATACTTAATGTCACAAATACCGTCTGGAACCTATTCTCCAAAATCTGTAATTCAACAATTGCAGGGAAGAGGGAAAAAGAAAACAAGTACCCGCCAATTGCAAGTTACGAGCCACTTATAATGTAGGATTCAAGTACATGGGGAAAACTAACTAGCAACATGGTGTAAGCATGATGTCAAAATAACAACTAACATGGCAAAGTGAACAAGTGTAAATGGCATGAATCAACTGCCAAGTGATCAAGTATCATATAAACATGCATTAAGTATCAAGTATCAAGTCTCATGTAAACATGTCTCATGTATCATGTAGTCAAGTGTCAAGCAAGCATGTATCATGTTCGAGTCTTATGAAGTCTTGTAGTGATTACTATCTAGGTAGCATTTCATGCATGCCACCTTACATGGTTGCTACAACAAACAGTTTCGTTTTAGATTTTATAGTGGACCATAGATGACAGTATACTCGGGGACAAGTCAAGTAATCGAGCTTCAAGCTCCAAGTATCATGTATCATGTAATCACATGTCAGTTGTGTAAGTGGCAAGTATCGTGTCTTGCGTGCAAGTATCAAGTAATCATGTAGGATCAGTGGATCCACTTTCGAGTACACGTTTTTAAATTATCTACTATTAGATCTGTCCCTTAAACCCCGGCTTGGTTATTTATTATTAATGTCAAACAAGCATGTATATGTGCAAAATATATCAAGAATAACATGTCATGATCATGTGACAAGTTCAAGTTGCAAGATAAACATGTACGAGTACAAGAGAACTCATAAAAGAATAAAATAACCATGTCTCTAGTTCAGGACAGCAAGACCATACTGTAGTAAAACAGTGATTCCCAGTATTACAAGCATGCAAATCTGAATCCGTCGAAACGTCTAGAAAATAGAATCTCAACCGAATCCAGCGAGTATAAATAAGTCATATATTAATTCACAAAAACACAAGTTATTTCATGTCAAATTTTATGTCGTGAGTCATCTATGGTCAAATAGCACTATAGAGACAAAATCCATCACGAATAATACAAACAAGAGTCGTCTCTAGACCGAACTATACTATAGGTGGTATTTTTGACTTGTATCATAGAAAGGAATTTGAGTACAAGTTACTTGCCTGAAAGACGATGAGAACAACACAAGACCAAGAATAACAGGAACGGAATTCCGGGCACGAACTTAATGATCGAACCATGAACCAATCCGGAACACAAGGAACAACAGATCACGAACATGATCAGACGATTGAGATCAAAAGATCAAGAGATCAAGGCGATCAGATCAGATCGAAAACTCTGATCGAAGATCAAGATCGAGATCGAGATCGAGATGTGATCAGTATCTTGATGATGATAATGATGATCGGGTCAGATTGACGATCGGACAACCACCAAACAAAGTGATCAAAGAACTCCAAGATGATAATAATGCGATCCAACGGTCCATAATCAAAAGATCAAGACCCCATGATGATCGAGATGTGATGATGATGAAGATCCGACGGACGGCCAAGATCACCTCGATGGTGATGATCAAGATCAAATCAACGGACGGCTAGGAACCAATCAATATCAAGATCATAATCAAACGGACAGCCCACATTCAACCCAATCAAACCAATACAAACAGCAACCATCAATGGTGCACTGGCTGCGGCTAGTGACTGCAGGAGGAAAGCACTGGCGGCCGGGGGGGCAGGCAAACGCAGGCGGACGGCGGGGAGCGCCGGGGAGCAGCGAAGACGAGTTGTCGACGTCGAGCAGCGCATAGGGAGGCAATGCGCGACTGTGGTGCTTTTGCTGCGGTGCACTATAGGGGCTCGTCGCGGTTGTCGCGCAATTGCGGGGAGCTGAGGTTGGAGTGGGTGCAGTCGGGGGTGCACAGGGTAATGGACCGGGGAGAGGGTCGAAGGGGCGCTGCAGTTGGGTGCAGAGCGCACGGGAGGAGGACGGGAGCAAGGGTTGAACAAGAGAGAGAGGGTGTAGAAGATGAGAATTGGCGGAAGGTTTAGAAGACGATGAAAAGGTGGTATAGGGTTTCGGGATGAGAAGATGCGGGTGGGGTTAGATGAAGGGGTTGGTGAACAGGGGAATATTAAATACAGGGATATTTATATAAGGGGGAGATGTAGGGTTAGGGTGTGAAACAGGGGGTTTCCGGGTCTGGGGTATGTTTAAGGTTATAGGGTTTGGGTATATTGGGTTAAGGGGTTAATGGGTATAAGGATAAATAAAATAATCTATAAAAATACACAAGTTAGGATTTTATAGAAATAAGTGTAATAATAATAAAAATAAGAATTGTGTTATAAAAATCATAGAATATAGTTACAATAAAATTATTGATCGAAAAATAGATTTTTAATAGATCCAAGAATACATTCCAAGAAACAGAATTTAAGTAGGAAAAATAATTTTTAAAAAACCAAAAAATTCAAAAATATACGAAAAATACGTTTTTGGGAAAACAGGGGTTACAGTTTCCGGCCCTTTTAGCAAAATTTTGTAGTTGTTTTCTTTAGCCTCATTTGTGGGCTCTAATCCACACTTTTCGGGCATTTTCGTGAGATTCCCCCCCCCCCCCCCTCAATTTGTGTGCATATATAATATTTTGTATTTTACTGTTTTGGCCTCATTTTGTGGGTTATATATAGTCCACAGTTTCCGTCCGTTGTCGTGAAATTTTGTATTTGACTGTTTTGGCCTCATTTGTGGGCTATAGTCCACAGATTTCTTGCACTTTCGTGAGATTTTTTTATTTCCTTCATTTTGTGGGCCATAGTACACTGTTTTCGATCATTTTCATGTGATTTCGTCTTTTACTATTTTGGCCACATTTTGTGGGTTATAGTATACAGTTTCGGCTGTTTTCGCAAAATTTTGTATTTGAAAGGTTTAGCCTCATTTGTGGGCCACTTTCCTGAGATTTATTATTTCACTCATTTTGTTAGCCATAGTGCACTGTTTTTATCATTTTCATAAGTTTTCGTATTTTACTGTTTTGGCCTCATTTTGTGGGTTATAGCCCCAGTTTCCGGCCGTTTTTGCGAAATTTTGAATTTGAATGTTTTAGCCTTATTTGTGGGCCATAGTCCACAGTTTCCGTTCACTTTCCTGAGATTGTTTATTTCCATAATTTTGTGGGCTATAGTGCACCGTTTGCGATCAATTTCATGATATTTCGTATTTTACTGTTTTGGCCATATTTTCTGGGTTATAGACCACAGTTTCAGGCTGTTTTTGCAAAATTTTGTATTTGACTGTTTTTGCCTCATTGTGGGTAGTCCACAGTTTTAGGCTAATTTCGTGAGATTTTTTATTTTCCTCATTTTTAAGCTATACACTGTTTTCGATCACTTTCATGAAATTTCGTATTTTACTTATTTGGCCACATTTTGTGGGTTATAGTCCACAGTTTCCGTCCGTTTTCGCGAAATAATGTATTTGAATGTTTTAGCCTCATATGTGGGACATAGTCCACAACTTCCGTCCACTTTCCGTAGATTTTTTATTTTCCTTATTTTGTGGGCTATAGTGCACTGTTTTCGATCACTTTCATGATATTTTGTATTTTACTGTTTTGGCCTCATTTTGTGGGTTAGTTCACAGATTCTGGCCGTTTTCGCCAAATTTTGTATTTGATTGTTTTAGCCTCATTTGTGGGCTTTTGTATTTGTATTTGATTGTTATAGTCCACAGTTTTTGGCTACTTTCGTGAGAATTTTTATTTCCCTCATTTTGTGGGCTAATGTATTTGACAGTTTTCGATCACTTTCATGAGATTTCGTAATTTACAGTTTTTGCCGCATTTTGTGAGTTATTTTCGCGAATTAATGTATTTGAATGTTTTAGCCTCATTTGTGGGATATAGTTCAAAGTTTTCAGCTACTTTCCTAAGATTTTTTATTTTCCTCATTTTGTGGGTTATAGTGCACCGTTTTCGATCACTTTCATGATATTTTGTATTTTACTATTGTGGCCTCATTTTGTGGGTTATAGTCCGCAGTTTCCGGCCGTTTTTGAACAATTCTGTATTTGAATGTTTTAGCCTCATTTGTGGAACATAGTCCACATTTTTCGTCCACTTTCCTGAGATTTTTTATTTCTCTATTTTTGTGGGCAATAGTGCACCGTTTACGATCACTTTCATGATATGTCGTATTTTACTATTTTGGCCTCATTTGTGGGCAGTCCACAGTTTTAGGCTATTTTCGTGAGATTTTTTATTTCCCGGATTTTGTGGACTATAGTACACTATGTTCGATTACTCTCATGAAATTTAATATTTTACTGTTTTGGCCTTAATTTGTGGGTTATAGTCCTTAGTTTCTGGCCGTTTCAGCAAAATTTTGTATTTGTCTTCTTTAGCCTCATTTGTGGGATATAATCCACAGTTTTCGGCCACTTTCGCGAGATTTTTTATTTCCCTCATTTTGTCGGCTATAGTACATTGTTTTCGATCACATTCATGATATTTCGTATTTTACTATTTTTGCCTCATTTTGTCGGCTATAGTCCACAGTTTCCTGACCGTTTTCGTGCAATTTTGTATGTGATTGTTTTAGCCTCATGTGTGGGCTTTTTTTATTTCCCTCAATTTATGTACTAGAGTACTGATATGGCTAAAAATGAGGTTAAATCGGAACAGTCCAGATCCGGCACGAATATTAAAGCTCAGGGGTAAAATGGTAAGTTTCACCTACAGACGGGTCCGAAATGGGAACTAGGTCTTTTCCCAAAAGCTCAATAACACACGAACGGATCCGTCTTAACTGGGTGCGGGTTCCAACCTTTAAGAAACCCGGTCCAGCTGGACAGAATTAGAGTTTATGATTGTCCCTAATCAACAGCCCTGATCGCTTCTATCCATTCACTGGGAAGTAGGGATTTGATCTTATCCCGAAACTGGTCCCTAAGGCGGCTATAAATACCCCCCATCCCCTACTGTTACCAGGTAATTAATCTTTTGCCAATCAAAGCTCTTTCATAATCTTTCTGATTACTGACTAGAGCGTCGGAGGGTGCATCGCCGAGATCAACCCTGGTGTTTCGCACTTTTTGCAGGTCAATGGCGGGAGATCACGGTCAAACTCCGGCGGAAAGGTGTCCAGGTTTGACTATTCAACATCCCAAGAATCCAAAAATCTATCTGTTTGTCCCCACACCGATTTCAGCGGCAACAGATTGGCGCCGTCTGTAGGAACCACGAATAGCAATCCATCATCTTCCATCGGTTAAGATCACATCTAGCCATGCCTCTCAGGAAACTGAGATCTAGAAGGTCCAACCGTGGACCCACTCATCCTCAACCGCAACAGGAGGCCCCCCTCCAAACCGTCCAGCAGCAGGGGCAACTCCCACCTCAGCCTGATCAGCCCCTACAGCAGGAGCAACCTCCTCTTCATAACCCTCATCCCCAGTGGGCTCAAGTCGAGCCCCAGAACACCGGTGTTGGGACCTCTCGTCCTTATCCTCAGAAGCAGCCTCTTCACAGCGACCACATCTCCGTACATAACCCCTCCACCGACTTCATGGCATCCCACAACCGTCGACTTTTCGAAGACTTCCGCAACATCCTCATCAACCGGCAGAAAGAGAAGGATCTTCGCCACCGTTTGGATGAAAGGCAGGCCCGAGAGGGAGCCTCCCGCTCAGAACGTCCAAATGTGTGATCCCCTCGTCGCCGCGATCACAGGAGGTCCCCTCTTCATAGGAGGCGGAGGGAGTCCCCTGAGTACCATCGAAGAAGGCATCATTCTCCCGCTGGTCGGCAGCCCTAGAGGGACGAGAACGGACCTATCACCCGTGCCGAATTCTAACAGTTCCAGGCTACAATCTTGCAAGCCTTCAATCTCCCACCGAACAACAACAAGATTGCTCCGAGGGTCCCCACTCCTCAGCCGGTTCAAAGCCTTCGCCCTCGGTCTCTAAGTCCTCCTCAAGCTCCAAGCAACTGCCGTCATATCCCTAGTCCTCGCCATTCTCCGAGCTACCCTCGCTGTAGCCCACGCTCTCCTTCGTACGTAGACGAGTCCAGAGGCTCACTTGGGTACCGTCGAAGGGATGATGCTGTCTATCGCCGTCTCCACGAGATGGAGAGGCGCCTCGGCCAACTGGACAAGGAAGAGGCTCTAAGAGGGAGGACCCTCCGTCCGAGCAGACCTCCCTTCTTCCAAACTATAATGGAAGCACCCGTTCCAGCAAACTTCAAGCCCCCACAGTTCGAGACCTATACGGGGGAGTCAGACCCCGTGGATCACATCGAGAGTTTCAAAACTCTCATGATGATCCACCAGGCTTCCGATGCTCTACTGTGCAAGACCTTCCCAGATACTCTTCAAGGCCCGGCTCGGGAATGGTACTCCCGCCTCGTCCCATCCTCCATATTCTCTTTTGAACAGTTCGAGACTCTCTTCATTACCCACTTCGTGAGCAGTCGTCGCTCCGAAAAGACAAGTATCTCGCTGCTCTTCCTTAGTCAGAAGAAGAGCAAGAAACTGAGAGATTATGTGAAGCGTTTTACCGCGGAAGCTAGGTCCATTGCCTCCCTCGACCAATCGGTCGCTGCAGCCGCCTTCCAGTCCAATGTCCTCAACTCAAGCCTCCGGTCCTCCCTAGCCAAATAGCCCCCGCGAGACTTCTCCGACCTTCTTCTCAGAAGCGAGAAGTATATCCGGGCAGAGGAAGCTGAACATCGCCCCACCGTCAAGGGGTCTTCCTCCGGAACCAAGAGAAAGGCAGCCGAAGATGAGGGAGCTAAGAAGCTCCAGAAGGACAACGGGGGTCAGCGCCGCCCACCTCCTAGATTCGAGAAGTTTATCCCTCGCAACGCCGATATTTCAACTATTCTCATGGAGGTGGAGAAGGAAGGGGTCTTGCCTCCTGCCCCGAAGATGAATACCCCTGGGAAGAAGAAGGATAAGGAGAAGTGGTGCCAATATCATCGAGACCACGGCCACGACACCAATGACTATCGGGCTCTGAAGAATGAAATTGAAGCCCTCATCCAGAGAGGGCAGCTGTCCAATTTTGTAAGAAAGGACCGGATTGATCTTCCTCCTCCCCCCAGGGGGGCTAACAAAACGAGTCAAGAGGCGCGACGAGACTCCCGAGTTGGAAGAAGAGCGCATCTTGCACCTCATCCATGGGGGGTCCAATGGGAGGAACCTCCAACTCATCTCGAAAGGCTTTCATCAGGAAAGTCAATTCGGTTCACAGCATACCCCCTCCCAAAGGCCTCGGAGTCCCGGTTTCTTTCTCGGATGAAGACCTAGAGGGTGTCCAAATCCCCCATTGTGATGCACTAGTGATTAACCTCCACAAAGCTAACTTCAAAGTGGAGAGGATTCTGGTGGATAATGGCAGTTCTGTCAACATCCTCTTCCTAGTGGCCTTCCGATGACTCAAATTATCACAGGATAGGCTCAAGCCCGCCAGCTATACGTTCCATGGGTTCACGGGAGTGCCAGTGACTATCGAAGGGGTGATAACCCTCGACGTAACCGCTGGCAAAACTCCTACTACCCGGACGGAGCCAATGGACTTCATGGTTGTCGATATTCCAGCCGCTTACAATGTGATCCTAGGCCGACCTGGCCTAGCTGCTTTAGAAGCTGTCCATCGGCTTATCATCTCAAAATGAAGTTCCCCACCAAGGCAGGAGTAGGGGAAGTAAGGGGTAGCCAGGAGATGGCCCGCAAATGCTACATGACCTCGACCGGAGGACCCGTCCTTTCCTTCGAGACCCTCGAAATTCCCCATGGGAACACTCAGCCTATGTCGGAACCGGTAGACGAGCTGGAGGAAGTGCTATTTTCAGAGCAAGATCCGAACCGCAAATTCTTCATCAGCAAGATCCTCCCATCTGCCCTCTGCCCTCTGTTCCGACATAGTCCAATGCATCAAGAAGAACCATGACCTCTTCGCCTGGACAGCTGCCGACATGCCAGGGTTTTTCGAAGACCTCGTCCATCACCTTAGTGTTGCTCCGGGGTCCAAACCGGTCCAATAGAAGAGGTGCAAATTCACCCATGAGCGCCAGCAGGCCATAAAGGAAGAAGTGGACAAGCTCGTCAAAGCCCGGTCCATACAAGAAGTCAACTATCCCGAGTAGCTCTCTAATGTTGTTATGGTCAAGAAGGCCAACGGAAGTTGGAGGATTTGCATCGACTTCACGGATTTGAACAAAGCATGCCCTAAGGATCCTTTCCCTCTCCCCAGCATCGACACCTTGATCGACGCTACTTCGGGCCATGAGCTGCTGAGCTTCATGGATGCCTTCTCCGGATACAATCAAATCAGAATGTTCCCTCCGGATATCCCGAAGACGTCCTTCGTCACAGATCAAGGCCTCTATTGTTATAGGGTGATGCCCTTCGGGTTGAAAAATGCTGGAGCAACCTACCAACGCCTCGTTAACAAAGTCTTCAAGAACCAGATCGGGCGGAATATGGAGGTGTACGTCGATGATATGCTAGTAAAAAGCATCCAGGGATCCGACCATGTCATTGACCTCAAGAAGCCTTCGATGTTTTGAGGAAACATAACATGAGACTAAACCCGAACATGTGTGCGTTCGGGGTCTCGTCTGGCAAATTTCTGGGCTTTTTGGTCAGTCAAAGGGGGATTGAGGCCAATCCCGAGAAGATAAAAGCCATACTGGACATGGCTCCTCCTACAAGTGTGAAAGAAGTACAGAAGCTCACAGGACGCTTCGCCGCTATAGGACGCTTCCTCTCCAAAGTCCGGGGAGAAGTGTCTCCCTTTCTTTAAAGCCCTCAGGGGGGCTAAGGGCTTCGAGTGGGGCCAGCAGCAGCAAGAGTCATTCGACCAGCTCAAAGCTTACCTTGGTCACCCCCCACTCCTCAGCAAGCCTACTCCCGGGGAAACACTCTACCTGTACCTCGCTGCCTCCGAACAAACCCTCAGCGCTGTCCTAGTGAGGGAACAAGACATTGCTCAGAAGCCTATCTATTATGTGAGCAAGGTGCTTCGGGATGCCGAGCTCCGCTATCCGAGGATGGAAAGATAGCCTACGCCTTGGTAATGGCAACCAGAAAGCTCCGTCCTTATTTTCAATCCCACTCGGTGGTCGTCCTTACCGACCAGCCACTCAAGCAAGTCCTGCACAAGCCCGAGACCTCCGGACGTCTGATGAAGGGTCGATCAAGCTAAGTCAACATGACATATCTTATCAGCATCGACCGCCATCAAAGCCCAAGCCTTGGCCGAGTTTATAGTAGAAAGCACCATCCCGGAAGTGAGTCAAGCAGCCAATGGGCCACCCATCTGGACGGTGTATGTGGATGGGTCTTCTTGTGTCGAAGGGAATGGAGCCGGGGTCATTCTAGCAGGCCCAGATGGCTTCGTTCTCCAATACTCCCTCCGCATCAACTTCAAAGCTTCCAACAACGAAGCTGAGTATGAAGCCCTAATAGCAGGCCTGGGTATGGCTTGCAAGGCAGGAGAACAACGTATCCGAATATTCAGTGACTCGCAGCTGGTTGTGAATCAGGTCTTAGGAGAGTACGAGGCGCGAGACGATCGAATGGCCAAGTACCTAGCTAAGGTCCAAAGTCTCATGGTTTCGTTTGAAGAGGCACAAATCCAACGGATCCCTAGTGAAGAGAACTCCCAAGCAGATGCCCTCTCAAAATTGACCTCCTCCTCCCTCCAAGGTCTCGAGCAGACCGTCCTGATCGAAGTACTCCTAAGGCCAAGCATCGAAGAAGAAGTCCCCGACTCGATGGAGTCGCTACCTGTTCAGCTCAAGGATAATTGGATGAAGCCTTTGATAGAGTTCCTCAGAGACGAGACCCTTCCCCACGATCCTAAAGAAGCTCGTCGAATCCGAACGAGAGCGGAGCGGTACACCCTCGTTGAAGGGGTCATGTACAAACTCTCCTACACCCAAGTAGAAGGCCGACCCTACTTGAGATGTCTCTCTGCCGAAGAAGCCTCATATGCCCTCCAATAACTCCACGAAGGCATAGGCGGAGCCCACTCAGGATCAAGGTCTCTCGCTAGGAAGGTTTTGAACTGCGGGTACTTCTGGCCTACCCTACTTCGAGATGCTGAGCAACATGTCCGGCAATGTAGCCCCTGTTAGCAGTTCTCCAACATCTGCCGCCTACCCCAAGCACAACTCATATATCTCTCGAGTCCAATTTCCTTCGCAATGTGGGGGATGGACTTGCTAGGTCCGTTCCCACCAGCTCCAGGCCAACTCAAGTTCCTAGTCGTGACAATCGACTATTTCTCTAAGTGGATCGAGGTCGAACATCTGGCTACTATTACTGAGAACAAATTGCTGCAATTCTTCTGAGAAATGTAATAGTAGGCTCGGCGTACCTCGAATCCCAATAACAGATAATAGAACATAGTTTACAGGGGCAGCATTCCGATCTTTATGTGAAGATCTCGGCATCCAGCAACGCTTCTCCTCCGTCTCCCATCCACAGTCCAATAGTCAAGTAGAGAACGCCAACAGGTATATCCTCTCCGGCATCAAGAAGAGATTATATAAGTTCGCCAAAGGTTTATGGGCAGAACAACTTCCTAACATATTGTGGAACTACCGCACTACGAAGAGGACCCCCACAGGAGAGTCGCCCTTCAATCTCACCTATGGGTCCGAGGCTGTAATCCCCTTAGAAGTTGGTCTGCCATCCTCTCGCCTTGTTGCCTATAATGAAGAGCAGAATGCCAAAGAGCTCTGAGCGAACTTGGACCTGGTCGATGAGCTCCACGAAAGAGCTTCAATTCGCCAGCAAAATTATCGGAGAAGAATTGAGCAAGCCTACAACAAAAGGGTCCGTCCTACAGATCTCAAGGAGGGTGACTTGGTCCTCCGAAAGCTAGCCATCTCGTTCCCCAGTCAAAAGAGCAAGCTAGCCCCGAATTGGGAAGGACCCTACAAGGTCTCCAAAGTAGTTCGGCCGGGAGCATATCGTCTTGAAGACCTCGAAGGCAGAGAGATACCAAGAACTTGGAACGCCGACCATTTACTGAAGTACCAAAAGGGCGCTTGAACGCCTCTCCGAGTACCTTCAAATATCGAGCCATTCCTATCTTTTTATTTGTACTTGCTTCATTATTTTCTCATTGTAATAACGGCTTGCAACTTAGAAGCGGCCGATTAGCAGTTATCAATAAAGAACTTCTTTCACCTCATAATTCTCTTGTGATTATTTTATCTCTCTGTTTAAGATCTTTAATGATGCTTACTCAAACGACATGTTCGGGGTCCAAAACTTGGCTCATTTCACTTCGCAAGCTCGCTCTTAAGTGAGCTAGAAGTGATTCGCCATTCGGAACTACTCCCACAACTGTTGAAACTTACTCGAACGACGCATTCAGAGTCCAAAACTTGGCTCGATTCCGCTTCGCAAGCTCGCTCTTAAGCGAGCTAGAAGTGGTTCGCCATTCGGAACTGCTCCCACAACCGTTGAAACTTACTCGAACGACGCGTTCGGAGTCCAAAACTTGGCTCAATTCCGCGTGTTCGGAGTCCAAAACTTGGCTCGATTTTGCTTCGCAAGCTCGCTCTTAAGCGAGCTAGAAGTAGTTCTCCATTCGGAACTGCTCCCACAACCTTTGAAACTTACTTGAACGACATGTTCGGAGTCCAAAACTTGGCTCGATTCCGCTTCGCAAGCTCGTTCTTAAGCGAGCTAGAAGTAGTTCGCCATTCGGAACTACTCCCACAACCGTTGAAACTTACTCGAACGACACGTTCGGAGTCCAAAACTTGGCTAATTTCGCTTCGCAAGCTCGCTCTTAAGCGAGCTAGAAGTTGTTCGCCATTCGGAACTGCTCCTACAACCGTTGAAACTTACTCGAACGACACGTTCGGAGTCCAAAACTTGGCTCGATTCCGCTTTGCAAGCTCGCTCTTAAGTGAGCTAGAAGTGGTTCGCCATTCGGAACTACTCCTACAACCGTTGAAACTTACCCAAACAACCTGTTCGGAGTTCAAAGCTTGGCTCGACCCCACTTCTACTCCTCGCTCTTAAGCGAGCTAGAAGTGGTCCACCCTTTAGAAGTACTACGACCACAGATGACTAACACAACACACAAGTCCAAAAGAGGGAACAAGCTTCGCTTCTATAAAGTTTGGGAACAAATCAAAATTACAAGACTTGTACTTTTCTCTACAACAAAGTTACAAGAGTTAAAAAGCCAAAATTACATAACTGACTCTTCATACTTAGACAAGACGCAAAACTTGGAAAACAAAAAACTACTTTAATGCCTCCTAGGCGCAGGGATGTTCCGGTTTAAAGACACTCGGGGATGGCAGCGCCTAACCTCGGAGCTAGTCCCTAGACCGACAAACTGAGATGTATCTTCCGCGCTACTTCTGACAGTTGCACCAACAGACGCTCCGCTCGATGAAACAACGACCCCACTTTGGGCGTCACCTGGATTTTGTCGAGCAATGGGCGGGCGAGTCGCAAGCTCGTAAAACGTAATCTCTCGCTCGCTCTCTTCACGGGTACACGAAGTGCTTCTGACATTGATCCTACCCGTTTGGGGCTTGAGGCGAGCAACCTCCGCTTCTAGCTCGACTATTCGTTGCTTCAGAGAGTCATCCTTCACGGCTATCTTGAAGCGAGGGAGCACAGCAGAGCCTGTGGCACCAGAACTGTCGGCAATAATTCGGCGGAGCTGAGTAACCTCGATACTCTTGTCGACCGTAACCCTCTTCAGCTCGTCGACCTCCACCGTCAACTCGTCGTGCTCTGTCGTCAACTTCCCCATCGCTGTTGTTAGCTCTTCTCTCCCTGCCAAAAGTTCGTCTTCCGTTATCTTCAAGTGGTGAATCTCAGCTAACAGTTCTTCTCTCTCCGTTGTCATCTTTGACAAGGAGTGACGGAGACACTTAAGCCTCAGGCCAAGAGTAAAGGCTGTTGACGAGCCATCATCATCTCCTTCGGGGGTCATCTCAGCAAGCCTCCCTTCTAGTCTTCGAATCTCGATGTCTCGGCGGCCTACAATCAGTTGCAGATGATTTCGTTCACTTTCGGCTCTGCGCAGCCCCAACTCAACTTCATAAAGGCGCTCTCGGCACCTAGTGATATACAACTTCGTCGCCCCTAGGCTGACCTCGGAACATAACTCCTCTGCCACATGAGTTGGTTCGACGAGCTGTGTCACCTCAACGAGCTGAAAATTCCAAGGCAAACAACGAAAACACTTAACAAAAATTGGAAAATTTGGTTAACACTAAGCCGAATCCTGAACAAGGCGACGTGTACACATCAGAATTTCAAAAAAAAAAAATTTGTGAACACGTAGCCGGAAGCTTTAGGCAGGGCAACGTGAACACTTAGCCATATTTCAAGAAAATTTTTGTAAACTCATTTCCAAAAGATTCGCACACACACAGTCGAACTCAAAAAGATGGATTTTCATTCATTCCAAAAAGTGCAGTGGCCAGTCCGCAATTAGGCAATACATCCAAAAGTACAAAAGAAAAAAAAAGTCAGGGGCCGACCTCTTTTCTAGGGCAACGGGATTGGACGGGGTCGATTTTCCCCGAAGGCGTGACCATCGCTAATGGAGTCACCTCGGACTCCTAGCGTTCACCGACGATCTCGACCTCGGCGTCCCCTTCATCGTCCCCTACTTCCCCCTCGGACTCGACGTCGAAGCTATCAACGTGGTCGGGGAAGAGTCGCCACCCGGAGCAGTCGACCTCAGGGAATCACTCCGACACTTGCTCGATGGCGTGAGCTTATGCCTTTGCCATATTGGCCGCGAGAAAGCCCTGCGCTTTCTCCATCGTTGCAGCTTCGGCCTCCTTCGCCGCCGCAACCTTGGCAGCTTCCACAGCCTCGGCCTGCTGGTTGGCCGACTCCTCCCTCTGCCGAAGCAGATCGCCCTCGAGCTTCGTGACGAGGCCTTCGAGGTATTCCAGCCTCGTCGTCTTCCCCTCGGCCTCGACCTTCAATTTCTCGAGCTCGTTGGCGAGACGAGTTTTTTCAGCTTGAGCACGGTCGACCTCCTTCTTAAGCTCCTTCTCAAGCTCCGTTATCTTCTCGATAAGATGACCGAAGTGGACGGTTATCTGCAGCCAAACAACAAAAAAAAGGTTAGAGAAACAAATATACAAGTTATATAAAAGAAAGAAATCGATACTCACCGATACCGCTGATCGAGCGATCTCGAGGGCATCGTCCCCCACGCCTCCAGCATCCATGGCGGCTCGGTCCTTCGGCTTGCATACTCGACGTCGAGTCGCTGAGGAAGCCATCAAGTTTCTAAACCTGCCAGTCCGGAACGAATATCTTCTTGTGCTCCTCGGTAAGGAATACCTCGGCGTCCACCGTCAATGGGGGCGCCTCCATCCCGAGCGCAGCGGCCATCAGGAACTCGCTAGCCTCGGCCGATGGCGGGGTTGCTGCTGGCGCCCTTCTCGGGTTGGCGGTTGCCGAAGCCTCCGCCTCCTGAACGGCGGCATCAACGGTCTTCGGCCTCAGTGCGGTCACCTTCGTGGCGACCCTCTTACGCTTCTGAGGTGCCTTACTTCCGAGGGCCGCCCTCTGCGCCAGAATTGCATCGTAATCCATAGTCTTTGCAACGAAAGAAAAATTCAGTTAAAACAAGTTATGGTTGAATTAGGAAAAAAAACAACAAACGGATAAAGCCGCGTACTAGGATCTACGCGACAGAGCCCTCCACTGAAGAGTGCGCCTTCGGTCAGATCTCTCTAGTCGAGCTTTGGCCGGTCGAGAAGAATCTGAACCATTTCCTCTTCGTTGGGGTGGAGCACCTGCGACTCTACCCTCTTCGTCACCTCCTCCACCCAACCCGAGGGTATGCTCCATGGTTCGCGGCTCCGAACTATGAAGTACTTGACTCGCCAGTGCTTTATAGAGTCAGGACAACTGACGAGCCGAGCACTGTGCCTAGGAGCCAAGTAATATCGGAACTCGGACTTGTGCTGTGGATGAAGCCTATAAAGTGTCCGAAGCACCCTCAAGTCCGGCTCAATCTTGGCTGCCTGACAGTGGAGCGCGAACTCGTTGATGACCCTCCACGCGTTCGGCATTAGTTGGATGGGGCTGACCCCGAACCACCTAAGCACTTGAACAGCGAACGGGTGGAGAGGAAGTTGCGCCCCGATGATGAAGGCATCGACCGGCCAGAAACACATGTTTATTGGCACCGGCGAGTTGGCCCTCACCCCGGGACCCGGCAGCATCAACTCGTACTCCTCCGGGATATGGAGTGATCTCCGGGATATGAAAACACTCCTGGATCGTTGCCAGGTCTGCCTCGTTAAGAATAGAGACTGTGTCGTTCACTTCCGAGGTCTCTCTCGCTGCATTCTCCTCGAAGCTCCGCCTCGGCGTGCTCCTCCGGAAGCTCTCGAACCCTATGGAGCCCCGTCAACATGCCTGGCAGTCTGCCGAACTCCCCATGCGCTTCGGATCTTCCACTATGGTGTCTCGACCATCAACTCCCTTGCCCTTGTCGATGCGAGGTCTCTGACTCGGAGATGCCGCTTCGCCAGCAGAGGGGGAGGGCTCCGAAATAGGGAAAAGAGACATTTTCTACTTGAAATAAACTAAGTATAATTTATCTTGAGGTGACACGCTCGGTCGGAAAGATCACCGGAGTACTGTCGCCGATCGCCAGAATCTCTCTCTAGTGAAAATAATCGCCTGTGTGAAAATTCGGAGAAGTGAAAAATGAGAGGGGGGGAGACTTATAGGGGTTGGCACACAAAATGAGGATGTTGGGCCGTCGCATTAATGACGATAAAAAGTTGTACCGTCGCATTAATAACTAACGGTCAAAATCGTCAGAAGATCAATAGTCAAAAGGCCAGCTGTTAGACTCGCATTGGACTTCGGCATGCCTCGCCGAGCGTTCTTGGCACCGATGCTCAAACGTGAGAAAAAACTCTCGCGTTGGACTTTGGCATGCCTTGCCGAGCGCTTTTGGCACCGACGCTCAAATGTGAGAAAAAAACGCTCGCGTCGGACTTCAGCACACCTTGCCGAGTGCTCTTGGCATCGATGCCCAAACATGGAAAAAAATCTCACTTTGGGACTTCGGCACGCCTTGCCGAGCGCTCTTGGCACCGACGCCCAAACATGGAAAAATTTCTCACTTTGGGACTTCGGCACGCCTTGCTGAGCGCTCTTGGCACCGATGCCCAAACATGAAAAAAAATCTCACTTTGGGACTTCGGCACGCCTTACCGAGCACTCTTGGCACCGACGCTCAAACATTAGAAAAAACTCTCGCGTTGGACTTCGGCACACCTTGCCAAGCGCTCTTGGCACTGACGCTCAAACGTGAGAAAAAACTCTCGCGTTGGACTCCGGCACGCCTTTCCGAGCGCTCTTGCCACCGACGCTCAAATGTGAGAAAAACTCTTGCGTTGGACTTCGGCACACCTTGCCGAGCGCTCTTGGCACTGACGCCCAAACATGGAAAAAATTCTCACTTTGGAACTTCGGCACGCCTTGCCGAACGCTCTTGGCACCGGCGCTCTCACTTTGGAACTTCGGCACGCCTTGCCGAACGCTCTTGGCACCGGCGCTCAAACGTGAGAAAAAACTCTCGCGTTGGACTTCAGCACACCTTGCCGAGCGCTCTTGGCACCGACGCCCAAACATGAAAAAAATTCTCACTTTGGGACTTCGGCACGCCTTGCCGAGCGCTCTTGGCACCGACGCCCAAACATGAAAAAAATCTCACTTTGGGACTTCGGCACGCCTTGCTGAGCCTCTTGGCACCGACGCTCAAACATGGAAAAACTCACTCCAGACTTCGGAAAGACTCGCCGAACCCCTTTTTTACACGTGTCGCCACGCCGAGGTATCTCTACACCTCGGCAAGAGACCCCGAACCCCCCTGGACTTCGGCCTCCTTCCTAACACGTATTTGGAGGGGGTCGGCAACGTCGCCGAAGCAACTTGCCACAAAATGAAGTGAAATACACCTTTGAGCAACCACAGACATTATATCTCCCCGAAATTCACGCCCAATGCTGATGAAGAGCCCAGATCGTGCCACGTCATAAATGGTATTAAAAATTTACTTTTTATTTATTAAAATCGAATTATTTATTTAAAAATTGCAAAAAAATGATTAAAAATTCAGGAAAATTAATTAAAAATTCTTTAAAATAGTTATAAATTCGGGAAAATATTTTAGAGCCCCTGGGTAAATAATTATTGCTTCGAAAAATTAATTAATGTCCCCGAACAATGAATCACCGCTTCACAAAATTAAATAAAAGGTCCGAAAAATAAGTAAAAAATTAAGAATAATCACCAAAAGTCCGGGAGAGCTCAAGAACAACCTTGAGCGCGCGACTAACTCTGAAAATCACCATAATGCCTCATATGAAGATTCGACACCCCTTATTTGGACCCCGATACAACTCCGTAAGCCATTAAGACAGTAAAATTACTCCTCGAAGACTGATCACGCTTAATCTTCGGGAGTGGGGTGTAGCGCCCCAAATTTCTAATATGAGAGCTTAGAAAATAAGTGACGAAATCCCAGCAATCCACTTCAATACAACAATAAACACCAACAACACCACTAAAATTTTTCTTCTTTATTACAACAAATTTTACAATTACAGCGGAAGTCTAATCATCTCAACACAAACTAATCTTTTTATTTACAATTCAAAATGATCTCAAATATCTTTTACAGTTTTACACCAATCCCTAAATAATCCAATTATCTCAAACTGCCCACTCAAGCATCCAACCTCCAATCTAAGCAATAACCTCCAACATGTGAGGCTAGAGTTGAACCCTAATCCCAAAACTACGGGGTCAGCCATAAATGGTGTGAGTGGTGACAAATCAAACAAATAGCATAAATGAACTTAAAGCATAATATCCAACATATAATAATCAAACACTAAAGTATGAAGTAACGACCAAAAGAGTAAAGGGTGATATCAAATCCAAAAGCCAAGTGTGTAAAAACAGGAAATCCGAATGCATAAAGTGATTCAAGAAAACATCATGACTACATGCTGACAACGATGACTACTAAGAGATGAAGATAAACTATGATAATTTGCCCATGCTTGATCATTCCGGAGATTGATCCCACATCACAGGTATTTTCCCTGGATAATTCAGGAGATCATCCCACATCTAAACATAGACTCATCACCACATTAATACCCCAAAAGTGTCGCCTCGACTCCGATCATTCCGTAGTTCAATCCCACATCACAAGATAATTACTTGGATAATTCAGGAGATATACCTCACATCACAGGTTAACTACCTGGATAATTCCGGAGATAAATCACACATCACAAGTTAACTACTTGGATAATTCAGGAGATTAAATCCTACATCAAAAGCCATACTGAGGTGCATAACTCAAGTTCTCATTCGTCATGACACTACTAATGCCTGTCCTTATTAGTTTGGGTTACTGAACAAATCTCCTAGAGTAGTGTACCCTACCGGACTAAAAATCTGAATAACTGAAAATTTGCCTCGATGGGCCTCAACAAATAACTGAACAAACACCGGTATACTAGGGTCACCTACCTCTAGAGACTCAAAAACAAATATCTGAACAAATTCCACTTAACAAGTGGCTCAACAAAATATCTCAAAATCATGTTCTTAACTGAACATCTCAAAAACAAATACTTAACTGAACATCTTAAAATCAAACACTAAACAAAATATCTCACAATCAAATACAAAGATCCTTCAGGATCAGTCGACTGCATAAAGGACCAGTCGACTGTCCAGAGGACATATCCCAACATTTTACAAAAAATAATCTAAGGCATGACCAGTCGACTTGACAAGTCATCAGTCGACTGCCCCGAGACAAATTCAAATAGTCCTCATCAAAATAATCTAAGTATTTGAGTCGACTGAAAGGTCATAGGTCGACTGTCCCGAAAGGACTGAACAAAATCACAAACAGAGGATCAGGCGACTGACCTCAGTCTAGGTCGACTGTCCTGAACAAAACTCAAGACTGAAAATACACAGTAGGCTCGTACCAGTCGACTGCTTCGCAGTCCAGTCGACTGTCGGCTACAGATTTACAAAAAGTATAGGTCTGAACACAAATCAAACGGGAGTATTCTAAAGATTCATCGATCATAAAATCAATTTATATCCAGGAAAATAAACAATTCTCAATAATCTCCATCATGGTTACATTACTCAATCAATCAATTTCTCCAATCTCATACTCTCATGATCTCAATTCTTAATTCTCCCATTAGGGTTTTTCTCAACAAAATGTCTTCCATAACTTAATCCAAATCTGATTTACAACCATAAGGTCCAGGTGTTTACCATCTAATCACAACAAAATCAATTCTTAATATGTCTCCCAACAATACGATCTCATAGATCAACATTTCCTCAACAAATCTTAATATTTTCTCATACATGGTTCAAATATCAACAAGCGTTCTCATCCTCCATAACAAATAAAAGATCCATACCATACATTCAATGGGACTAACAAAATAATGGCATAATGATCACAAACAAGCATAACAAGATCTTACGTCATTCATCAATCAAGACAAACAAAACAAGCAAAGCAAAACAAAACAACAAAACAAACCACTCACCTTTGATTTGATGAAAATCCGCCAAAAGCTTTCTCCTTGCTAGATCCAAGAATCCTCCTTTTTGCTCCTCAAAATAATCTCAAAATTCTGTGAGTTCTCTATGACGGCTGGGAAAAGGATTTCCCTTATATATGCCGGATAGAATATTAGGGTTATATTCCCTCTTTTGCAAAATACTCCTTTCCAAAAATACATCTTGCATATATAATTCTATTCTTGAAATTTAAATCGAATATCATTTAAGTTAGGATCTAATAGAAAATATATTTCCAAACTTCAACAAATACTGATCGGAATGTCCAGCAAATGCATTTTTGCGCTTTAAACCCTCAAAATGTCAATTTTTCAAATAAGTCCTTCTTTTCTCAAAAATTGCAAATAGGCATAATTAATTTCAGAAAAATCTGGAAAAATACTAAATAATTTTCAAATAATAAATAATGATTTTTCTTAAAGAAAACTTAATTTTTCAAACTTCTCAAAAGTCATTTGCACGTGTTTTGCACGTGTACAAAAGATAAATCTTTTAGAAAATATTTTCAAATACTCAAAATCATTTAAAGTTCATTTTCAAATAATTAAAATAATATTTGAAAATACGGGGTTCTACATCACTCCCTCCTTAGAAGAGTTCTGTCCTCAGAACTACTACTAATGAGTTCAAACACATACCAACAAAAGGAAACAATACTTTATAGATAGATCATAATCCAAATAATTTCATATAACATCACAATCAAATTAAAGATTACATCATGTATCAATCAATAGTTCAATCACTCAAAGAATTCCATTCTCATACAAGAAATACATTCATTCAAACAATTCAGAAAAATCATTCAGCATGCGATCCTCTGGCTCCCAAGTAGCCTCCTCGAACTGTTGATTCCTCCACAATACCTTGACCATAGGTATCACCTTGCTTCTAAGGACTTTCTCCCTACGATCAACGATCTCAACAGGCTGTTCCTTGTAGCTCAAGTTCACCTGTAGATCTTCGGGAACTTCTACCAACTGATGGTTCTGGTCGGCCACATACTTCTTTAATAGCGACACATGAAACACATCATATACTTGCGCTAACTCCTCTGGAAGTTTCAATCTGTACGCGGTCTTGCCAATCCTCTCCACGATCTTTTACGGACCAATATACCTCGGCGCCAACTTGCCACCCTTACCAAATCTGATCACTCCTTTGGTCGGAGAAACCTTGAGAAAAACTGCATCCCCAACCTCAAATTCCAAATCTCTCCGTCGAGTGTCAGCATAACTCTTCTGCCGACTCTGAGCTTCAACTAATCTCTTGCGAATCAACTCAATCTGCTCTGACGTCTGTTGCACGATCTCAGGACCATACATCTGCCTCTCGCCAACCTCATACCAACATACAGGTGTCCTGCACCTCCGCCCGTACAAAGCCTCATACGGTGCCATCCCAATACTTGCATGGTAACTGTTGTTATAAGCAAACTCAACCAATGCCAAGTATCTCTCCCAACTACCACCAAAGTCCATAACACAAGCTCTCAACATATCTTCCAGCACTCGATTCACCCTCTCCGTCTGACCATCTGTCTGCGGATGAAATGTCGTACTGAAATCAGTCCTGGTGCCCAAAGCTGCTTGTAAACTTCTCCAAAACCTTGATGTAAACCTCGGATCTCTGTCAGACACAATCGAAACAGGAACTCCATGAAGTTTCACAATCTCTTCAATGTATAACTCAGCCAATTTCTCCATCGACCAAGTAATCTTCATGGCTAGAAAATGTGCCGACTTAGTCAATCGGTCCACAACAACCCAAATCGAGTCATTGCCCTTCGAACTCCTCGGCAAACCCGTAATAAAGTCCATACTGATATTCTCCCACTTCCACTCCGGAATGGGTAATGGCTGTAACAATCCTCCAGGTCTCTGATTCTCTGCCTTGATCTGCTGACAAGTCAGACACCTTGCCACAAAATCTGCTACATCTCGCTTCATGCCAGACCACCAAAAGTGGGGTTTGATATCCCTGTACATCTTCGTACCTCCTGGATGAACTGATAACAATGTGATGTGTGCCTCCTGCAAGATACTCTCTCTCAACTCTGCATCATCTGGAACACACAACCTCTCACCCAACCAAAGAACTCCATCTTGGACACGAAATTCTGATAACTTGCCTTCTGAAACCTGCTGCAACATCTTCTGGATCTCTGCATCTGATCTCTGACCTTCCACAATCTTCTCTCTCAAGGACGGCTGCAGTCTCAACTGAGCCAAAGATGCCCCTAAACCTCGCAGTACCACCTCGATACCTGCCTGATCGATCTCTGCTGCCAACTCTCTTCGAGTAGTGATCAATCTCGATAAACTACTCTTCCTGCTAAGTCCATCAGCCACTACATTCGCCTTGCCCGGATGATACTTGATCTCAGGACGAATGTCTTCCAAAACTTCCAACCATCTTCTCTGCCGAAGATTTAAATCCCTTTGCTGATAGATATACTTCAGGCTCTTGTGGTCAGTGTACATATTGACCTTCTCACCATAAACATAATGCCTCCACAGCTTCAAGGCATAAATGATAGCTGCTAGCTCCAAATCATGCGTCGGATAATTCCTCTCATGCGGACGCAACTGCCTCGAACCATAAGCAATGACCTTGCCTTCCTGCATCAAGACACAACCCAAACCTCTGAGAGATGCATCGCTGTAGATGTCATAATCCTTCCCTGCTTGCGGCAATGCTAATATAGGTGCAGTAGTCAACCTTTCCTTTAACTCAAGGAAACTCTCCTCGCACTTATCTGTCCACACAAATGCCACACTCTTCCGGGTCAAACCTGTCAATGGAACTGCAATCTGAGAATACCCCTGAATAAACCTCCTGTAGTAACCAGCTAATCCCAAGAAGCTTCTGACTTCCTTCACTGACGTCGGCCTGGGCCAATCCTTCACTGCTTCCACTTTCTGAGGATCAGTAGCCACTCCCTCCTTAGAAAGAATGTGACCAAGGAAAGCTACCTCAGACTTCCAAAATTCACACTTCGACAATTTGGCATACAAGCTGTGCTCCTGCAATGTCTGTAATACCGCTGTCAAGTGCTTAGAATGATCCTCCTCCGACTTCGAATACACCAAGATATCATCGATGAAGACCACCACGAAGGAATCAATGAATGGCCTCAACACCCGATTCATCATATCCATGAAAACTGCTGGCGCATTCGTCAACCCGAATGGCATCACCAAAAATTCATACAACCCATGACGAGTCCTGAACGCTGTCTTGCTCACATCTTCCTCCTTGACTCGCACCTGATGATATCCTGACCTCAAGTCAATCTTCGAAAATACCGCTGCTCCTCGAAGTCTGTCGAACAAATCATCTATCCACGGCAGTGGGTACTTGTTCTGAATAGTCACCCTATTCAACTCCCTGTAGTCAATGCACATCCTCATCGACCCATCCTTCTTCTTGACCAACAACACTGGCGCTCCCCACGGAGATGAACTCGGTCTGATAAGCCCTTTGCTCAAAAGCTCCTCAATCTGCTTCTTCACTTCATCCTGCTCTACAGGTGCCATCCTGTACGGAGCCTTGGAAATCGGCGCACTCCCCGGCTGAACGTTGATGCAAAACTCCACATCTCTCTGCGGCGGTAATCCTGGAAAATCATCCAAGAACACCTGAGGAAACTTTCGAACCACCGGAATGCCCTTGACTTCATCTGCAATAGACTTCTTAGATACCATTGCAGCCACCTGCGGGATCTTCTTCTTCCCTTGGAAAGTTACTGCAGGTCCACCTGGTGCTTTCACCAACACCTCCTTCTGCTTGCAATCAATTGTGGCATCATATATAACCATCCAATCGATGCCTACGATGACATCCACTCCCAACACTTGTAGCTCGATCAAGTCGATGCCGAACATCCTTCCACCAATCTCGATATCACAGCCCTCGTAATATCGATCCGCTACTAGCTCTTCACCTGACGGCGTTGCCACCGACAAAACCCTGCCTGGAAATAGCTTAGGTTCCAAACCTAAGATCTTTGCAAAACTTGGCGATACAAATGTATGCGATGAACCAGTGTCAAACAAAACCTTTGCGTTTATTCCATTTATTAAAACAACTCCTGTTACAATAAGAATGATACTCAATCTTAAATTGTTCTGAAATGAAAGCTTTTATTCATTACACTGATTCAAAAATGAAAGAAATCAAAATTCCTGCATACCCTGTATTACATCTTCCGAGTTTCTCGCATCCTCCTCGGTCAATGCAAATACTCGCCCTTGCCTCTTCGGGACTTTGCTTCCACCCGAACCATCTTTCTTCAGTTGTGGACAATGGGGCTTTGAGTGTCCAGTCTGCCCACACTGAGAACAAACATGCTCTGCCAACTTCGGACATGCTGACCTGTAATGTCCTACTTCCTTGCAGTAGTAGCAGGTCACTCCCTGAGCTCCAGGTGCCTTCTGCACCGGTCCACTGAACTTCGCCTGCTTCGCGGGGAATCCCTTCCCACTCTGGCCTGATGCTGGCCTCTTGTTCCGGTTCCATGTATCCTGCTTCTTCTGAAACAGTTCCATATCTTCTTCAGTCATCGCGGCCCTCCTGACCAGCTTCTCGAATCTCCTGATACCCAACGGAACCATCCTTGACCTCAAGTTCGGCCACAAGCCCTGCTCAAACTTTTTGGCCTTCTTTGCTTCGTCTATGACCAACTCTGGTGCATACCTCGAAAGTTGAGCAAACTTCGTCTCATACTCCCGAACAGTCATGCTGCCTTGCTGAAGGTTCATGAACTCAGTCACCTTCTTCTCTTGAACATCAAGAGGAAAGAAACGATCTCTGAATTCCTCCAGAAAAGCTTCCCATGTCAAAGGCTGATCTCCCAGAGTCCTCTTCAGTGACTCCCACCAGACACCAGCATCTTTTTCAAGTTGCATAGAAGCCAACTTCACCTTACTGGCTGCTGGAGTCTCCGATACTTCGAAGATCGTCTCCATCTTCCGAATCCAATCGTCTACTGCTGTTGGATCAGCTTGCCCCTCAAAGACTGGTGGCCTCATCCTCTTAAAGGATTCAATCTGCTTTATGGGGTCGGCATTCACCAATCCATGCCCAGCTCCATGATTCGGCGGCGGGTTCTGCTGCTGCGCTTGCTGCTGCGCCACATTGAATGCCATCAATGTGTTCAAGGTCTGATAAACCTTAGCAAACTCAGCCTCTAGGTCAATTCCCGCTCCTCGAGAACTACCCGATCCATCCTCATTATTGCCACCATTTCTACCTCTGGGTGCAACCATCGTGATTACTGCAAAACGAGGGTAAAGTTAGAGCACACATACAATTCAAACTCAAATCATTACCCTATGGCGAAGCCACAACCATACCCCAAACCATAATTTCAAACCAAACATCATAGTTTAATTCTATGTGATACTCACACTCTGATGTCCACACCTAGGTACTCACTCTCTAGTGTCCACGCCTAGGTTGGTTGTCATACTAAGTCTATTATTACATTGAAGCAGAGCTCTGATACCAATCTCTGTAGCGCCCCAAATTTCTAATATGAGAGCTTAGAAAATAAGTGGCGAAATCCCAGCAATCCACTTCAATACAACAATAAACACCAACAACACCACTAAAATTTTTCTTCTTTATTACAACAAATTTTACAATTACAGCGGAAGTCTAATCATCTCAACACAAACTAATCTTTTTATTTACAATTCAAAATGATCTCAAATATCTTTTACAGTTTTACACCAATCCCTAAATAATCCAATTATCTCAAACTGCCCACTCAAGCATCCAACCTCCAATCTAAGCAATAACCTGCAACATGTGAGGCTAGAGTTGAACCCTAACCCCAAAACTACGGGGTCAGCCATAAATGGTGTGAGTGGTGACAAATCAAACAAATAGCATAAATGAACTTAAAGCATAATATCCAACATATAATAATCAAACACTAAAGTATGAAGTAACGACCAAAAGAGTAAAGGGTGATATCAAATCCAAAAGCCAAGTGTGTAAAAACAGGAAATCCGAATGCATAAAAGTGATTCAAGAAAACATCATGACTACATGCTGACAACGATGACTACTAAGAGATGAAGATAACTATGATAATTTGCCCATGCTTGATCATTCCGGAGATTGATCCCACATCACAGGTATTTTCCCTGGATAATTCAGGAGATCATCCCACATCTAAACATAGACTCATCACCACATTAATACCCCAAAAGTGTCGCCTCGACTCCGATCATTCCGTAGTTCAATCCCACATCACAAGATAATTACTTGGATAATTCAGGAGATATACCTCACATCACAGGTTAACTACCTGGATAATTCTGGAGATAAATCACACATCACAAGTTAACTACTTGGATAATTCAGGAGATTAAATCCTACATCAAAAGCCATACTGAGGTGCATAACTCAAGTTCTCATTCGTCATGACACTACTAATGCCTGTCCTTATTAGTTTGGGTTACTGAACAAATCTCCTAGAGTAGTGCACCCTACCGGACTAAAAATCTGAATAACTGAAAATTTGCCTCGATGGGCCTCAACAAATAACTGAACAAACACCGGTATACTAGGGTCACCTACCTCTAGAGACTCAAAAACAAATATCTGAACAAATTCCACTTAACAAGTGGCTCAACAAAATATCTCAAAATCATGTTCTTAACTGAACATCTCAAAAACAAATACTTAATTGAACATCTTAAAATCAAACACTAAACAAAATATCTCACAATCAAATACAAAGATCCTTCAGGACCAGTCGACTGCATAAAGGACCAGTCGACTGTCCAGAGGACATATCCCAACATTTTACAAAAAATAATCTAAGGCATGACCAGTCGACTTGACAAGTCATCAGTCGACTGCCCCGAGACAAATTCAAATAGTCATCATCAAAATAATCTAAGTATTTGAGTCGACTGAAAGGTCATAGGTCGACTGTCCCGAAAGGACTGAACAAAATCACAAACAGAGGATCAGGCGACTGACCTCAGTCTAGGTCGACTGTCCTGAACAAAACTCAAGACTGAAAATACACAGTAGGCTCGTACCAGTCGACTGCTTCGCAGTCCAGTCGACTGTCGGCTACAGATTTACAAAAAGTATAGGTCTGAACACAAATCAAACGGGAGTATTCTAAAGATTCATCGATCATAAAATCAATTTATATCCAGGCAAATAAACAATTCTCAATAATCTCCATCATGGTTACATTACTCAATCAATCAATTTCTCCAATCTCATACTCTCATGATCTCAATTCTTAATTCTCCCATTAGGGTTTTTCTCAACAAAATGTCTTCCATAACTTAATCCAAATCTGATTTACAACCATAAGGTCCAGGTGTTTACCATCTAATCACAACAAAATCAATTCTTAATATGTCTCCCAACAATACGATCTCATAGATCAACATTTCCTCAACAAATCTTAATATTTTCTCATACATGGTTCAAATATCAACAAGCGTTCTCATCCTCCATAACAAATAAAAGATCCATACCATACATTCAATGGGACTAACAAAATAATGGCATAATGATCACAAACAAGCATAACAAGATCTTACGTCATTCATCAATCAAGACAAACAAAACAAGCAAAGCAAAACAAAACAACAAAACAAACCACTCACCTTTGATTTGATGAAAATCCGCCAAAAGCTGTCTGTGCCTATGTTCCCGCTACTGGATCATTCACCGGCTATGCATATACGGCTTTACAACCGGTCATGGATCCATAACTAAGGGCTCTAGATCTCGATATGGAGAACGAATCGCATTAACATATTATTATGCCAAAAGATGCTCGGTTACAAATTGGTTATTGGGCAATCAAAATCGTGACAGGCGTACCGGAAGCTATTCCTGTAATAAATAGGATAGCCTTTCAAGAATCCTCCTTTTTGCTCCTCAAAATAATCTCAAAATTCTGTGAGTTCTCTATGACGGCTGGGAAAAGGATTTCCTTTATATATGCCGGATAGAATATTAGGGTTATATTCCCTCTTTTGCAAAATACTCCTTTCCAAAAATACATCTTGCATATATAATTCTATTCTTGAAATTTAAATCGAATATCATTTAAGTTAGGATCTAATAGAAAATATATTTCCAAACTTCAACAAATACTGATCGGAATGTCCAGCAAATGCATTTTTGCGCTTTAAACCCTCAAAATGTCAATTTTGCAAATAAGTCCTTCTTTTCTCAAAAATTGCAAATAGGCATAATTAATTTCAGAAAAATCTGGAAAAATACTAAATAATTTTCAAATAATAAATAATGATTTTTCTTAAAGAAAACTTAATTTTTCAAACTTCTCAAAAGTCATTTGCACGTGTTTTGCACGTGTACAAAAGATAAATCTTTTAGAAAATATTTTCAAATACTCAAAATCATTTAAAGTTCATTTTCAAATAATTAAAATAATATTTGAAAATACGGGGTTCTACATGGGGGGCTTGTGATATGGCTAAAAATGGGGTTAAATCGGAACCGTCCAGATCCGGCACGAATCTTAAAGCTCAGGGGTAAAATGGTAATTTCACATACAGACGGGTCCGAAATGGAAACTAGGTCTTTTCCCAAAAGCCCAATAACCCACAAACGGATCCGTCTTAACTGGATGCAGGTTCCAACTCGCAAGAAACCCGGTCCAGCTGGACAGAATTAGGGTTTATGATTGTCCCTAATCAACGGCCCTGATCGCTTCTATCCGTTCACTGGGAAGTAGGGATTTGATCTTATCCCGAAACTGGTCCCTAAGACGGCTATAAATACCCCTCCATCCCCCACTGTTACCAGGTAATCAGTCTTTTGCTAATCAAAGCTCTTTCATAATCTTTCTGATTACTGACTAGAGCGTCGGAGGGTGCGTCGGAGGGATCAACCCCGGTGTTTCGCACTTTTTGCAGGTCAACGGTGGGAGATCACGGTCAAACTCTGGCGAAAAGGTGTCCAGGTTTCACTATTCAACATCCCAAGAATCCACAAATCTATCTGTTTGCCCCCACACCGATTTCAGCGGCAACAAGTACATTATTTTCGATCACTTTCATGAGATTTCGTATTTTACTGTTTTGACCTCATTTTGTGGGTTACGACCGTTGTCGTGAAATTTTGTATTTGACTGTTTTAGCCTTATTTGTGGGCTATAGTCCACAGATTTCTGCCACTTCCGTGAGATTTTTTATTTCCTTCATTTTGTGCGCTATAGTACACTGTTTTCGATCATTTTCATGAGATTTCATCTTTTACTGTTTTGGCATCATTTTGTGGGTTATAGTCCACAGTTTCCGGCCGATTTCGCAAAATTTTGTATTTGAATGTTTTAGCCTCATTTGTGGGCCATTGTCCACAATTTTCGGCCACTTTCCTGAGATTTTTTATTTCACTCATTTTGTTGGCCATAGTGCACTATTTTTATCACTTTCATAAGACTTCGTATTTTACTGTTTTGGCCTCATTTTGTGGGTTATATAATCCACTGTTTCCGATCTTTTTCGCGAAATTTTGTACTGGAATGTTTTAGCCTCACTTGTGGGCCATAGTCCACAGTTTCCATCCACTTTCCTAAGATTTTTTATTTCCCTCATTTTGTGTGCTATAATGCACCTTTTTCGATCACTTTCATGATATTTTGTAATTTACTGTTTTGGCCTCAATTTGTGGGTTATAGTCCATGTAACCCTTGTTTCCGTTAATATGTATTTTTTTTCAAGTAGTTCTCCGTATTTTAAAAGTCTTAGTTCTTTTAACTATTTTCTTAATTGATTATATTATACAACTATTTTATAAAAACCCAACTGTTCTTATAAGCCAACTTCTTATTTTATTATTCTGAGCTCAATTTTTGTTATAAGCCCAATGATTTAATTATCTATTGTTTCATTATTTAAATGATTTAAGGTCTAAGCCCACTTGTCTAATTATATAGTGCAAGCCCAATCCTATAATTAAATAAATAAAATTGTTTTGAGCCCATAGACCAAGCCCACCTCCTATTGAATCTTGACCCGCTAGCCCAAACCCAAACTCTCTTTGTTGACCAGATCAACAAATCCCCAAAGTTTAAAATTTGAGCCCCTAGTTTTCAGCCCTATAACCCCTCTTCATTATATGACTGTTAATAACAATTTTATTTCCTTGTAATCTCCTCCACACAAAATCAGCCCTTATTCCCCTAACCCCCTCCCCCTATAATCACTCTACTCTTTATTTTTATATTATTTCTATACATTTATTATATTATAATATCTCACTCTCTCTCCCCCTGTACTCTCTCTCCTTCTCTGTTTTGAACCCATAGAAAAAAAAAACCCAAAAACACCAACTCCCCTTCTCTTCCTCCCGCTTACCCCCACTGTCGAACCCAAAATCTAACCCAATCCCCAACTCATCTTCCTCCTTCCTCCCGCTCAAACCCATCGACGCCTCGCCCATTCCATCGCCAGCAACCCCCTCCACTCATCCCCAATCTCTGGTGCACCCCTCCATCCCATCATCGCCCCTGTTTCGCGAGCGCTACCCGCTCGCGTCACCTTCTCCGCTATCCCTCTCCCTCAGACCTCCGAAGAACCTGAGCCCACCACCCTTCTCCGATCGCCCTTCACCATTGCCCATCCCCTCACCTCGTTGAAGCACCGTGATCGTCGATCTCTCTCCTGCTTTCTCCCGCTCTCCCCTGTTTTGCCGAGAAACAGAGCGACGAAGTTTCCGCCATCCCTTGGTCGCCCTCAACGCTGCCGTCCCTCCTCGACCACCCTCGCCTTGCCACCGCACCGCCCCGTCGCCACCCAACGTCCAGAAGCTTTGCCCCACCTCCTTTGCCATCCCCTGTGCACTCGAACCTCGCAGCACCGCTTTCCCCCTCGCGTCGACCTCCCTACCGTCACCGCCTCGTCGCCAGCATCGCGACCTTCAGTCGTGCCTTACCCTCGCTCTCGCATCGCCAGTCGTGCCCTCGCCATCCATTTCTCCCGCGCTCACTTCTCTCTCTCTCCCTCTCTGTTACATTGGGAAGAAGGTGACATGGTTGTGTTTGGGTGTTGTGTGGGTATTGTGTTGGTGTTTGGTATGTGGGATCCTGATTGGTGTGGTGTTAGTGGAGAAGAGTTGGTTGTCGTGTTTGGTATTGGTTGGGTTACGGTGTTTGGTGTTCGGACCAAGATCCAGTGTGTGCGCTTGATATTTGTGAGGTGGAGTTACTGTTGTTGTTTCTTTTGTTGCTGATTGTTCTTCGCCGTTGTTCGCACGTGATTTTCAGAGTTCGCTGGTTATTCTCTTTTGAATCGTCAAAAAGGCAAGTATCTCTTGTACAAATCTATTGTTCTAGTACAAACTTCTTTGCAAAAATACTGCAAGTACATTATTTTTTACTCTAATTCGCATTCATAAGTCGAATTCAATCTGTTACTATACAAAATCTGTCGATCCCGTATTCACATGTGATCGTGAATATTTTGTTGCCATATGCATGACACGAATACAAATTAATACACACATATATACTTTTAGGGTTATACATGATAGATGATAGTGTGAATGACTATTTTATCCATGATAATAATTTGAATATATTGTTATAATATCTTTTGATTAAGTTTTATACATGTCACTTTGTAGTTGCAATATTGTTTTATATAATCCTAAGATACTGTTGACCCATATTTGTAATAAAATTAGACCCAGATATGACATTAAGACTACATGTTTTGCATCTCATGACTTAAGAACATATTTCATGCACAATTCTTTGATGTTCCCTGTCCATATCTTGACATCGTCCTCATTGCATTATGACCATGTTAAATTGAAATAAAAGTAACAAGTCGGGGTATAAGGGAAATGTAGAAGAGCGTACTCGGACGGGAGCTCGTGGTTTTCCAATGCAAGTTGCAAGTTACAAGTTGTAAGATTGCAAATTACAAGTTTACACTTTACATGTTTCATGTTACAAGTCTGCACGTATCTCGATACAATATTGAATGTACATGTTTTTCCGAGTACGTGACCTATAAAAACCCACCACTAAATCTAAACGAAACTGATTGCAAGTAGCAACCATATAGTAATAAGATGGATGCATGAAGTGCTACCTAGATAGAATCAAACATTAGACATAAGATTAACACGTACACTTGCATGATCCAATTACATGTTACATGTTCATGTTGACTCGATACTTGTTTACTTGATTACTTGTTTTATGTCACTTGTTCCATAATGCCTTGTTCATACCATATTTACATATTGCATTTCTCCTATTTCATGACTCTCGATTCCTTGCTCTTTTTCTGTTTTTATTTTATTTTATTTTATACATGTTTTCCTGAGCTTGTACCCCCTTGCGGCCAGTAACTTGTATTAACGGGCGTCTTCTTGTTTCATTGTTCTTTTCTTTTTGCAATAATGTACTTGCAGGCCCGAATGGAGAATTACCAGAAGGTGTCGCTGATCAAGTGTTTTAGACTTATTATTTATCATGTTATTTTTTTAGTTTGTGTTTTATTTCATGAAACTCTTTATTGTAATCCGGACTTGTTTGACCCGTAACTATTTGTATTTTCCAGTTGTTGGTAATGTTATGGACTATGTCATGAACTTTCATTATCATATTGTGATTTTACATGCCTGTGTGGATTGTTTTATTATCTTGTTATTGAGTTACTTGTACAACTCATGAATGGTGTGTTCACATCATTCGCTGGGCCTTAGTCATGTGTCTGTATTCCCTCATTTTGGGAAGTGGGGCGTGATAGTCCACAGTTTCCTGCCGTTTTAGCGACGTTTAGTATTTGTCTTCTTTAGCCTCATTTGTAGGCAGTCCACAGTTTTCGGCCACTTTCGTGAGATTTTTTAATTCCCTCATTTTGTGGGCTATATAGTACACTGTTTTCGATCATTTTCATCAAATTTCGTGTTTTACTGTTTGGGCCTCATTTTGTGGGTTATAGTCCACAGTTTTCAATCATTTTTGTGAAATTATGTAGTTGACTGTTTTAGCCTCATTTGTGGGCTATTGTCCACTGTTTTCGGCCACTTTCGTGAAAAAATTTATTTCTCTCAATTTGTGGGCTATAGTACACTGTTTTCGATCATTTTCATGAGATTTCATATTTTAATATTTTAGCCTCATTTTGTGGGCTATAGTCCACAGTTTCAGGCTAATTTCATGAGATTTTTATTCCCCTCATTTTGTGGACTATAGTACACTGTTTTCGATCACTTTCGAAAGATTTCGTATTTTACGGTTTTGGCCACATTTTGTGGTTATAGTCCACAGTTTCCAGCCGTTTTTGCGAAATAATGTATTTGACTGTTTAGTCTTATTTGTGGGCTATTGTCCACAGTTTTCAGCTACTTTCATGAGATTTTTTATTTACCTCATTTTGTGGCTATAGTACACTGTTTTCGATCACTTTCGTTATGTTTCGTATTTTACTGTTTTGGCCTAAATTTGTGGGTTGTAGTCAACAGTTTCCGGCCGTTTTAGCGAAATTTTGTAGTTGTCTTCTTTAGCCTCATTTGTGGGCTATAGTCCACAGTTTTCGGCCACTTTCGTGAGATTTTTTATTTTCCTCATTTTGTGGGCTTACTATTTTCGATCACATTCATGATATTTCGTATTTTACTGTTTTGGCCTCCTTTTGTGGGTTATATTCCACAGTTTCCGACCATTTTCGTGCAATTTTTGTATTTGACTGTTTTTGCCTCATGTGTGGGCTATAGTCCACAGTTTACGGGCACTTTCGTGAGTTTTTTATTTTCCTCAATTTTGTGGGCTATAGTGCACTGTTTTTTATCACTTTCAAGTGATTTCGTATTTTAATGTTTTTGCCTCATTTTGTGGGATATGGTCCACAGTTTTCGGGCACTTTTGAGAGAATTTTCCCCCCAATTTTACTGTAGTACAATATTTTTCGATCCCTTTAATTAGATTTCATATTTGACTGTTTTGGCCTAATTTTGTGGGTAGTCCACAGTTTCCGATCGTTTTCGCAAAATTTTGTATTTGAATGTTTTTGCCTCATTTGTGGGCCATAGTCCACAGTGTTCGGCCACTTTCCTGAGATTTTTTATTTCACTCATTTTGCTGGCTATAGTACACTGTTCTCGATCACTTTCATGAGATTTCGTATTTTACTGTTTAGGCCTCATTTTGTGGGTTATAGTCCACACTTTCCGATTATTTTTGTGAAATTTTGTTTTTGACTATTTTAGCCTCATTTGTGGGCTATTGTCAGTTTTCGGGCACTTTCGTGAGAATTTTTATTTCCATTAATTTGTGGGCTGGCTGTCTTTCCATCGCCAACTGGGATATCTGTTTTATTAATGCATACATTCCACACTTCTTCTCCAAGCATCTGTAGAAAATGAGACATACGAACTTTCCAAACATCATAGCATTTTTCATCAAAATATGGTGAGCGTGTAAGACTTGTCCCATTGGAGACAAATGGCTCCGATGAGTATAAGTTTTCGGGAGAAGGGATTTCAGCGATTGGACCTTTTGCTTAAGCTTTTAAGTTTTTGATAAGTACCTCGCTCTGATACCACTGTAAATCACCCTGAGAGGTTAATAGGGTAATTGTGCGGAATTTAAAAAATTAAGAAAAATTAAAACTAAGTTGCAAAAGTAATTGAGAAGAGATAAGAGATGCAAACACTGGTAGCACAAGTGACGCAGCAATATAACGTGGCTCGACCCTCAGGTCTACGTCCACACCACATACTTGTAGCAATTCTCCGCCACAAGCGTTTCACTATACTCAAATCCTTGTACAGTGATTCTCATATTCAGGCCGAGAGACCTATTACACCTACAGGACTTCTAATCACAAGTCCCGTCAATCTCACCGAAGTGGAAGAAAAGAAAAGAACTCAAGATCCTCAATGATCCTGACTGAAGAATACAAATGGTTATTACACACACTCGGATTGATTGATGAAAGATTAGTTCAAAAGTTTTTTCTCAGAAATAATAGGTGAGGAATACTCAGTGAGTTCGTCCAATTATATAGACAAGGAAGTGTATCTATCAAAATTGAAAACGATACATTCCAAAAGAGTGAACAGCGCAAAGTACGGTCGACCGCAATTTAGGTGCAGTCGACCGCTCATCTCTCTGACGAAAAGTTGATAGATGAATGGTCGACTGCTTCACTATATTACTGTGAAGTGCAGTCGACTGCGATGCGGTCGACCGACATGAGGTGCGGTCGACCGTTATTGTGTTGTTCATAACGAATCCACTTTGTATTCCTACTAGATACTAATCAATCATCAATCCATCAAATACAGATAAAATCTCACAAATAAGGAATAGCAACAACTGATCTTGATGGTTTTCTTGGGCACTAATCAACATGTGTTTTTTTGAATAACTTCTTATTTTGCTTGATCTTGCAATCTTTCTTTATTGCTTTCCTTCTTTGCTTATTTTCTTTATTGCTTTCATTTTTTGCTTATTCTTGAATCTCTTTTGAATCTCTTATTGATATTATTTTAACCTGAAAATCTGAACAACTTAATTTAAACTTATTAGTGTTTATGAACACGTTTTGTGCACACCAAACTAAGAGTCAATAATATTTTATTCTTCATGAAGACTACATAATTAGACAATCTATAACTTCTTCCAAATTATTATGATCTTAAAATTAATAGGCTAAAATATACATGGAAATTAAAAGTCAAAACTTAAATTTACAAGGAATGACTAGAAAACATATCTCAACTAGTTAATCTCACTCTCTTCGCTAGTTGAACAACAAATCTCTACTTCAGATACTCGTTTTCTTGCTTGCGATAAGAAATTACAATAGCATAATCATAAGAAGTAAGAACAAAGAAACACTAATTAGTCTAATTTCCTAAATCCTAATGAATTTTTGTTCCCCAAATACTAAAAATTGAAAAATAAAGAGAACTGAGATTAAGGAAATCAACTGATATATATAAAACAAAATCTATAGTCACAGAGGAAATAAATATATTTTTTGAATTGTTGATCATTGAAGTTTGAAGCAAATCCATATCAATTTTTTTCTTCCTTTCTCCTAATTTAGGGTTTGGGGGTTGGAGATTTGGGGATAATTGACAAATCAGAGAGATTGGGGGAGAAGAGAAGAGAAATTGAAGACAATGAGAAGTAGATGATGACTGAGGAGTGAGGAGGGCCAGGACTAGGAGGCCGGCCGCCGGGGAGGAGTGCGGTTGAGGGTTTCGGTTTCTGAGAATGGAATTGAACTGCGATGGGAGAAAAATAAAGAGGTTGAGAGTTTCCGCAACTAATATATATATATGGGGGGGAGTAAAATTTTTGGGTGGGCCAAAGTGAAATTTTCATACCTATAGGGGGTTTTCAAAAGTTGTGGGTGTCCCATGCCTACCTGAGGCTTATCTGGGCTTCGTCCCTGAAGGACTCCATGATCTCTGAATTGGTCTAATCTGGGATCCCAAACATTAAAACTGTTGGTGAAGAGAGCATTTTCTATTATCATATTAAATACACAAATAGAAACTAATTTGAAATCCATAATGAACTGCTATAAGTGTAACATTGTAGATTATTTAGTCAAATCTTTTAGAAAATTGTATGAATATGATTTGAAAGGTACAGAATGGCAATTTGGTATAATTTTATGAAGACTTGTAGCAGTTTCAATCTTAAGTTACAAACATCACACAAAAAAAGTGAAAAAAGATGGATATATCATAACAACAAAACCTAGTAATTGGGTACCGTCCTGTAACGACAAATTGTTGTTAGAAAATACGTATGGTTCCACAAAAACAAACTAGACAAGTTGGAAGACCATTAACCTTTCACATGCACATTTATCGTCGTTTGAATTTTATGAATCAACCGTCAAAAGAGGTGGTTATGAAGTTGATTGCTTTCTAGAATACACCACGTACATTGGGTCTGAACACCCAGAATTGGGAGATATGTCTACAGCCTGCAAGTAATCAACAAACAAAAACGAACCAATCAAATACTGTAAAAGTTTATAAATGATTAATGGTAATAGTTCTTAAGAAAGAAATCAGAAATAGCTCAAATAAGTATAAAATAAGAGGAATTGATAGAGATATTCAGGAGAACTGACTGAGATAGACTGGACATGTGATTATAGGACTTCTAGGATTGAAGGATTGAAAGGATATAGATAATGGAGTAGAGTGGCCAAGGAAAATGGTGTAAAAAGGACAAATCAGAGGTATCTCCATTTTCTAATTCGATTGCTTATTTGCTTGTAGTGGATGTTGATATAAATTCAGATTTTGCTCGGACTTCAACTCAATATTCATTTCTGATAAACACAACTTTGGGCTAAGAGATTAAAGAAAATGACATGATTTGAATGATCAAATGAATTTAAATTAGTGCACAGTTCAATTTTACAAATGGTTAAATAGTACATGTAAATGTATCATTTATAAACGGATGGATAGAGGATATCCAATAAACATATACAACCTTGAATTTCGGTTCGGATAGAGGTTATTCAATAGACATATAATAAGTCAATAGTCGAATTGGATAAACTTGTAAGTCAAAACACGAATTGGATAAACTTGTACCCATTTACAACTCTAACTAGTGGCAGACCTAAATGGACTTGGACAAAGGCAGTTAAGAGGGATATTGTACATAGTTCGGGGACTCAGATTGAACTGCTCCAGCTTCACTGGTTATCATGCACAGAATTTAGTATCTGATCCTTAGTTATTACTTGTTATGCTTTTACTAATCATATTATGCATATATAATGTTTTCTTACTGATTAAAATATTCAATTATTAGTGTCATAAGTGAGATTGTACTCCAAACAATTGAATCACTTT